>CAJQZP010000963.1:1812500-2412500 GCA_907164705.1 Parnassius apollo | reverse complement strand
AATAATCATCAACATTTGCTTAAACTATACTATGATATTTACTTTTTAATAGTTACTATTATTTTTTAATTAATTCAATAAAAGCACCATATATTTCACTGCGCACACTATCGCGCGAGCGCTTGTGGAGGTTGGGCCCGCGCCAGTTGATTTCGCGCGCTCCGTCGTTTCGATGCAATCGTAGTGTGCGTCGTTTGCCGTATACGCGTTGCTATTTCATCTCTAACTGCGACCGCAGTTTTTGATCGTTGAAAGTATTTACTTTCGTACAGTATATTTCAATGAGTATAAAGTTCGCACATTATTATTATACTAGATAGTTAACTCATTATACTTATTTTGATTGTAGTTGAGTTTTCTTTATAACGTTGTTGACGAAAGACTTGTGGACGATAAATCCGACACTTCCTTGGGACAGATAGTCGCCCTCCCGGTCATAGAACAAGTTGCCGGACTCGAAGATTATCTTGTCCTCCCCTCTCTTCGGACGTCGGATAATCCAATAAGATTGATGATGATGATGATTGATGATGATGATACTCAGAATCACCAAACGGTATTCGCTGAAGGTCATACAGGTTTACGCACCAACAATAGAAAACGGTGAGCTGAAGTTAGGGAAATTTGTAGTAGAGCAACGGAACCGAAGGGGCCAGCAGCTGGCCGACTTTATGGAGAAAGAGGTACTCTTTATGATGAACTCTTTCTTCCAGAAGCGGCCCCACAACAAGTGGACCTGGTCGAGCCCCGACGGTTCGACAAAAAATGAGATTGACTTCATTATGACGACCAGACGCAAACTGTTCAGTGATGTCTCAGTGATCGCAAGGGTGAAAACTGGCAGCGATCACCGAATGGTGAGAGGCACACTGAACCTAAACGTTAAGTTGGAGAGGGTTCGTCTAATGAAGTCAACGCTCTGTCCCCCTCGTGCTCTGATCCAGAACCCCGAAACATTTCAGCTCGAGTTACGTAACCGCTTTCAGTGCCTAGAAGATTGCAATGCAGTGGACGATATGAATGACAAGCTCGTGGAAACTGTCCATGCGGGCGGAACTAAGTTCTGCAAGAACACAAAAACTCTCCGATCACACTCTTAATCTCATGGCTGTTAGACGGGAGATGAGGCTGCAATCATCAACAGATTTGACAGCACACAGGCAACTGAAGAGACAGATCTCCAAATGCATGCGGCGAGACTGACGCAACTTTAATACTACTCGTATTGAAGAAGCGATCGAGCGGAACCAGGGCTCCAAAGCCTTTGCCAGAGATCTGTCTGCCAGTAAGAACCAACTGTCAAAACTGAAGACTGAGTGTAGCAGCATCGTTTCCGAGACACCTGAGATTCTGAGTGAGATTGAGAGGTTCTGTAGGCATGTGTACACATCATCGTTGGAGCCACACGCAAGTGTGAGTAACGATCCAAGAGCAAGTCTTATCCGACACTATTCCGATGATATCCCGGACGTAAGTCTGAGCGAGATTAGAATGTCTCTTCATCACCTAAAAGAATCCCGGGTTACACGGGTGAAAGCGGGTGGAACCTTGAAGTCCTTCAGAAGCTCTTCAATTCCGTCCTCCATGGTGGCACTACTCCGGAGGCGTGGAGCAGAAGTGCGGTGGTCTTGTTCTTCAAGAAAGGTGACAACGCCCTCTTGAAGAACTACAGACCAATATCCCTTCTGAGTCGCGTCTACGTGCTGTTTTCGAGAGTCATTACGAATCGTCTCGCAAGCGGACTCGACAACTTCATGCCTCCCGAACAAGCCGGTTTCCGAAAAGGCTTTAGTACCATAGACCACATACATACACTTCGGAAAATTGCACAGAAGTCCGAAGAGTACAATCTACCACTTTGCCTGGCGTATGTGTACTATGAGAAAGCCTTTGATTCTGTCAAAATTTGGGCGGTGCTACAGTCTCTTCAGCGGTGCCAAGTTGACTGTCGGTATATCGAAGTCCTGAAGTGTTTGTACAGTAGGGCTACGATGGTTGTCCGAGCACAGAACCAGAGTACGAAACTTATTAAACTGCAGAGAGGTGTAAGACAGGGTGACGTTATTTCCCCGAAACTCTTCACCGCTGCATTGGAAGACGTTTTCAAGCTACTGGACTGGAAAGGATACGGTATTAACATCAGTGGCGAGTACATCCCTCACCTATTGATGGCCGATATTCAATAGAAGAGGCCTATGTTCAGCAGGGGACTTGTGAAGGGCTGTAATGATGATGATGATGACGATAAGTTTTCTTACCAATCGGAATAGGGAAAAATAAATACAAGTATCAATGCGTCACTAAACGTAACAAAAGACATATCGTATCTTTGAAGAAATAATGAAGGAGAATAAAAATGTCTTTATGCTTGCCATATGGACTCACCCAGATTATGCAGAAAATCCAATCTGGTTCTGCCTCTTTTTGAACCCTCTCAGTACTTTACTGGAGGGTTCCGGGAGGGGATTTCAGCTTCGGAAAGGAGGTAGAAAAGTGACCCACCTTTTCTATATGGATGACCTCAAATTATTCGCCTCCAGTCACTCCCATCTTATGGAACAGCTAAGCATCACTTGTGAATTTAGCAATTCTATTGGAATGGAGCTGGGGACGGATAAGTGTGCGGTCCTCTATGTTGAGAGGGGTAGGGTTGCTAACTCTGAGGGCATAGACTTATCTTTGCCCGTCAACTTAAGGACCCTTTCCGAGGCTGAAACATACCGATACCTGGGTATGTCACAGAACATCGGTATCGATGAGGCTGGTATGAAACAGTCAGTTTGCGACACGTTTTATGCACGCTTGACCAAAGTGCTTAACAGCCTTTTGTCCAGTGTGAATAAGGCACACGCATATAACGGCTGGGTCATGCCTGTCCTCGTGTATACCTTTGGCATACTCAGGTAGACTCAGACCGAACTTAACGCCCTGGATAGAAAAGTCCGCACTACCATGACGTCCCATAGGATGCATCATCCGAGATCGTCGGTAATGAGCTGTACTTGCCGCGAAAGCATGGTGGGCGTGGCTTCCGGAGCGTGTTCACCATGCATAATCGCGAAGTGTGCAGCCTCCGTAATTACTTCCTGGTGAGATCGGATGATCCATTCTATAATGACGTCATTTCTAGTGATAAAGGACTTACCCCTCTATCCTTAGCAAACGAGCAATGGCAAGACCCGGCAGTACAAAGCATTTCCGACCGGGAGCCCGTATGGAAGGAGAAGGAGCTCCACGGGAGGTACTACAGGGTTCTACATGATCCCTTCGTAGATACAGTCGCCTCCTTCAACTGGCTACGTTTCGGTGACCTTTTTGGGGAAACCGAGGGTTTTATCTGTGCAATACAGGATCAGGTTATTAAGACCAACAACTATCGGAGATACATCCTAAAGGATGGCACCATCGACGTCTGTTGAGCTTGTCGCCATCCCGGTGAGTCACTTAGGCATGTCATCTCCGGTTGTCCGGCGCTTTCTAACTCTGAGTACTTGCACAGGCACAACCTAGTAGCCAGAATTCTACACCAGGAGCTCGCTCTGAAATACGGTCTCGTGGACCGGAAATTGCCGTATTACAAGTACTTGCCGGAAGCCGTGCTCGAAAATGACCGCGCCAGGCTCTATTGGGACCGGGCCATCATCACAGACAGGACTATTCTTGCGAATAAGCCTGATATTGTGCTGATGGACCCGGCACAGTCAAGGATATTTTTGGTCGATATTACCATCCCGTATGACGAGAACCTCGTGAAAGCCGAAACAGATAAGCAATCAAAATATCTGGACCTGGCTCACGAGGTGACCGACATGTGGGGTGGTCTGCCGACCGAAATTATTCCTGTAGTCGTCTCTGCGAATGGGCTAATCCCAGTTAGCCTCTCTGGTCATCTGAGGCGACTGGGACTCCGTGACGGACCGCTCCGGGCTCAAGTGCAGAAGGCGGTGCTCCTTGATACTGCCCGCATCGTCCGCCGGTTTCTTTCCCTTTCTCCCTAACCCTTGGCCGTTTGGTCTCCCTGCCGAGGGCTTCCATCTGGTTGGGCTTTTATTTATTTATGTATTTTTGTATTTATTTTATTTTATTGATATTTATGTATATTTATCCTTTCATTTTCGTTTATAATTATATATTTATACATCCCAACCAGATGAGAAAACTATATAGATACCCCACACATAATAATAATAATAAAAAGGCGTAGGGAAGTGACGACCCCATCGCCCGCTGACGTAACACTTATGTGACAAAACTACTACGTCGGCGCAGTCAGTCAACGCCCTGCCAAGAGGTGTGAGCGCCGTGCCTAGGCAAAATTGTGGGTGCAAAGGTCCGTTTGTGCATATGACCGAATCACGAAACGATGCCGGGCTTGGGCGTCTCCCGTTATTTGGCGCTCATAAATGGATGATGGTACAAAGAGGAACGCGCATAGGGCCGCTGCCTGGGGGTCGCCGAGGCGCGTCTGGAGCTGGCGCTGGACGCGGCAGCATGCGGGCCGCCAGCCGAGCGCGAGGAGCTGTACGATCACCTAGCAGCCCTCCGCATCCATCATCCCCACCAGAAGGCTTGGTGTCGGCTGGGTCTTCTCGGACTCAGCAAGCGGCACCCGCCGCTGGTGGAGCACGTCGCATGCGTTGGTCACAAACAATGAACGCAAACCCACTGCGGGCGTACTTTAGGGCAAAAGGGGAAGAAACAGGATGTTTGGCGTATCGGCCTAGGATGCATCGCTTTTTTGCAGAGCTGGAGCCATCTCTATCCGTCACTGAGCTAAACCTGGCAGACCGAGTTCGGTACATCCTGCGCTCCAACATATTTGGTGACGCCGAACTCGAACGACTACGACGTGAGGCTGTTCCCTCATCGGATGGAAATGCTACGGCTGGGAATGCGGCGCCACTAATTGCGCAGCAAACTGCAAATGTGGATGCTGCCGTCAATATTCCATTTGTGGTTGATTCAGACGATGATGGAATAGTCCCCCACGAACTAGAGAAAATGAGGAGCATATTGGAAGAGTCGATGCTGGAAACGCGCAGCATGCCTCTCGAAAATCGACCGCGACTTCCCCGCATACCCCTTAGCAAGCGAAATCGGGCTGTCGTGCGGGCTCTTAACCCAATGCTGGTGACCTATTTGGAAGCCAGCCGGGACCTTTGCGAGACGGACTCAATTCTTTTTGGCGCCGCACTGGCAGTATGCCGTATTATTGGCGCCAAACTTCCCGTGGCTGGACGTGCTACTCAACAAGGTAGTGCCATCCCAGCCTGGAGAAAAAGAATTGAGGACCGTATCGCAAAGGCAAGGGCCCTTATCGGTAGACTGACAAGCTTCGGGTCGGGTAATATTAGACCGAGAGTTGTGCGCACCGTTAGAATGGCGTTTGCTGGGACAAATATTAGTTTGTCCCAGCCGGATATCACGCAGAAACTAACAGAGCGCATAGATGACCTGAAGCAAAAAATCGCTGCTTGGGGAAGCGGATTCGACGATTTAGCGAGAGGTCAAGGCGGTTCAACCAAAATCGGCTCTTCCAGAGTGATCAGAAGAGGCTCTATAAATCATTGGAGCGACCAGAGGTGTGTGGAGCGGGCCCAGGACCGGATCAGGCTGACACTGTCGCATTTTGGCGTGGCCTGTGGTCAGAGCCCGTAAACCACAGCGAGGGCCCTTGGATGGAAGTTGTGGCGAGTCAGAATGCAAGTGTTACGCCTATGGACCCCGTCACCATAACGCCTGAAGACGTGGCTGAGGCGGTCCGTAGGGCCCCGGACTGGAAAAGTCCGGGGCTCGACGGGCTGCATCATTACTGGCTGAAGGGGTTCGTAGTGTGTCACGCTGTGCTCGCCCGACAGTATCAAGAGGCTCTCGATCAGAAGTCGCTCCCGAGCCTCTTCACTACCAGGATCACTCACTTGGTTCCTAAAGATCAGTATATACCTTCGGCATACTCAGGTGGATAGAAAAGTCCGCACTACCATGACGTCCCATAGGATGCATCATCCGAGGTCGTCGGTAATGAGGCTGTACTTGCCGCGAAAGCATGGTGGGCGTGGTTTTCTGAGCGCGCTCACTTTGCATAATCACGAAGTGTGCAGCCTCCGTCATTACTTTCTGGCGAGATCGGATGATCCATTCTCTTATGACGTCATTTCTAGTGATAAAGGGCTTACCCTCTATCCTTAGCCCACGAGCAATTGTATGACCCAGCAGTGCTTAGCATTTCCGACCGGGAGACCGTATGGAAGGAGAAGGAGCTCCACGGGAGGTACTACAGGGCTCATGGCATCATCATTCATGAGCCCTTCGTAGATACAGTCACCTCCCTCAACTGGCTACGTTTCGGTGACCTCTTCGGTGAAACCGAGGGTTTTGTCTGTGCAATACAGGATCAGGTTATTAAGACCAACAACTATCGGAGATACATCCTAAAGGATGGCACCGTCGATGTCTGTCGAGCTTGTCGCCATCCCGGTGAGTCGCTTAGGCATGTCATCTCCGGTTGTTCGGCGCTTTCTAACTCTGAGTACTTGCACAGGCACAATCTAGTAGCCAGAATTCTACACCAGGAACTCGCTCTGAAATACGATCTCCTGGAGCGGAAATTGCCTTATTACAAGTACATGCCGGAAGCCGTGCTCGAAAATGACCGCGTCAGGCTGTACTGGGACCGGACCATCATCACAGACAGGACTATTCTTGCGAATAAGCCTGATATTATGCTGATGGACCGGTCACAGTCAAGGATATTTTTTGGTCGATATTACCATCCCGTATGACGAGAACCCCGTGAAAGCCGAAACAGATAAGCAATCTAAATATCTGGACCTGGCTCACGAGGTGACCGACATGTGGGGTGGTCTGCCGACCGAAATTATTCCTGTAGTCGTCTCTGCGAATGGGCTAATCCCAGTTAGCCTCTCTGGTCATCTGAGGCGACTGGGACTCCGTGACGGACCGCTCCGGGCTCAAATGCAGAAGGCGGTGCTCCTTGATACTGCCCGCATCGTCCGCCGGTTTCTTTCCCTTTCCGCCTAACCCTCGGCCGTTTGGTCTCCCCTGCCGAGGGCTTCCATCTGGTTGGGCTTTTATTTATTTATGTATTTTTGTATTTATTTTATTTTATTGATATTTATGTACATTTATCTTTTCATTTTCATTTATAATTATATATTTATAGATCCCAACCAGATGAGAAAACTATATAGATACCCTTCGATAAATATAATAATTGGCCACTTACTGGTCTAACCCCACGTCCAAGCTTAAAACATACACTCACGTGAGTAGCGGACACCCGCAACAAAGGTTATTTGCGGGTTACAAACGGGGCTCTAGCACACCCATCAATATGGAGTCGAGAAATAGAAGTATTCGTAAAGGATCGCTTCCCGAGGGCGATCGTCGGGGCATGTTTGGAACCGGTGCTGGGCGTTTCAGCATGCAAACCACCGATGGTGAGGGTTTCCCTGGACAGCCCTCTGCCGGGTCTTCCGAACAATGTGGGTCCAGCGCATCATCAGCACTAACATTGTCTGATGAATACAAGTGCGATAGTAAAGCAGTCTCTCCGGTCACGAATGTTTCACGGGCGACAAAAGCCACTCACACTGTGACCACCAAAGCTGGCATGAAATGGGATGAAAAATAAATACTTTCATTATGCGCTCTTACTTTTACATTCCAAAATTAGAAACCGATCGCATTATGTACGTTAAGAAATTATTTGACCAATTTCAATTAAGATATCCTCATTTAAATGTTACATCTCAACGTATTGTAGGCCAGAGACGAGCAATAATAAGAAATAAATTGTTATCTGATGAACAAATTAAAAGTATAATATTTCGGGCTCACGTTCAGAAACAAGAGACACCGATCATATGACGACGGGTAATTCAAATCTCGACGTTTTTAGCCTTCGTCAGTCATCTCCGCCCTCTTCCTTATTTGAAACTCAATCAATTACCTTAACATCCGATTCTACAATACAAACTCTAGCAATGAGCTGCGTGGCTCAAACTAGTATTTTAAGTGTTTCACACCCAGCTATAATAAATCTACCAGATGATGGTATAGTACAGAAGCTAACCAAGGAACTGAAGACTAATATATTACATAATACATTGTATACTGGTACGGACCCCAACATAAGACCCAAAGTGCCGTGATTAAAAGAAAATAAGCAGCTATATAGTTTACTTAACATTTTCAATGGTCATATATTACCTAAATTTTTACTATAAAAGACTACAAAGACCATTTTTACTGGAAAAGAGGCATTCCAACTTAGTCCTCAAGGCTGACAACGCATCTTCATTTTGACTTACAATTACTTAACAATAAACCGGCTTGGCAAATCGGATTAAAAATAGATATATCTATCCTACGCGCTGATGTGGCTAGATTAACACAATTCATTAACAATAATAGACATCCTAGACTAATTAAGAAAATTGATTTAATATTTGATAAATATAAAGTTCATTCAACTTATGATAAAAATAATATTAGACCAGCTGAATGATCAGATGCTCCAAAAAAAAAACTTGCACTTAAATCCCAAAGAATAACCAGATACAAAAAAACCCTACAAAGAAAAGAAGACAGTAGGCTTTTCAGACTAATGAGAAAGGATTTTATGGGTCGCTCAAACAATAATGTAAGTAATGTATCCTATGAACCCGAGGAAGTACCAATTGAAGAAGAACTTAAAAACTACTGGACTGAAATATGGAAGAAAGATAATGAACACAATGAACAGACAAGTTCGATCAAAGAAGAAGAAAATAAAGCAGAAGCTATTGAACTGATGGATTTCACAGAAGTTACCAAATAAGGGATTGAATATGTAACCCAAAATATGAAATACTGGAAAGATACTGGACCCGATAATGTTCAAAACTTTTGGTATAAAAAGTTCTCAGCGCTCCACGATATTATAGTGAAAATTATTACAGACGTATTTAAATGTGGGGGACGGATACGTGTGTGAGTTCGCTAACTTAGAGAATGTAGACTTATCTATGCACATCGACTTAAGTACCCTTTCCGAGTCGAAAACATACCAAGGTATGTCACTGAACATCGGTATCGATGAAGCTGATATGAAACAGTCAGTTTACGATGCGTTTCATGCCCGTTTGACCAAAGTGCTTAACAGCCTTTTGTCCGGTGTAAATAAGTCACACGCATATAGGCTGTTGCGCTATATACCTTTGGCATACTTAGGTGAACTAATACTGAACGTATCGCCATGGATAATAGATAGTAATAAGTATGATATAAAACTCACCTTTAAGTCGTGTAGTATCGTCGTAGAAATCGTGATCAAATCAATAAACCAATTTATTAACTTCAGAAAAAAAAGAAAAAAAAACTCATTCTATTTTGTGTAACTGTGCTATACACTCGGAGTGCATTGCTCGAATCAAACCTGAGAATTACGAGACTCATCAATGGACGTCGCTGTGTTAGTGCGTGCTCCATTCTCCATTATATTATGCCGGTTGCCAATTTAATATTTTAATCCAACATAAGTTCGCAAATACAGTCTACTAATTTTTACTTAAGATGTTTTCCGTACCATAAAGATTGCAAAGGTGATTTGAAAAAAAAGGAAAGAAATAGAATGCTTTACGTTTGCGCTTAAGCTATGCTGACCACAATTGACCCCGAGAAAGTTATGGTTGTATAGCATAGCGTGCTACAGTACCGAGATTTCCGGGGTGAAACCGTAAATTTTGATGGCTTAGTACGTACTCTTAATGATAATTTGGGGGTTAGAATATAGTTTTGTTGTTTGTCGGTAGATAATGTATAATATGTTCTGGACTAAATATTTAATAGAGTATTTTCATAATATTCAGACAATTCGAAAAATTCCCAATATAAGTAGTCAATTTGAAACAGCTTTTTATGCATCTCAATAGGACTACATACTGTATATTAATATGGCACAATATTTCTCAACAAGACATTGACAACCTCATTCTGAGTAAGCCCAACCGATGCGGATGAGTTATGAATGTCAAAAGCAACAACTTTTACTGAAATTTAAGTCTTAATTAATAGTCGCCTTTAAAAGGTTTTTACACTACTTTAGTTTTTGATTAAAAATTAAACTTATAGTGTATAGTTTTACACTTACATTTTTTCCTGCATAAAATTTTGATATCTCATTTAAATTCAGATTTTAGACTACAGACACTTCCAATCAGGCTGCTGGATGGAGCAGGTTGGTCTCAGGGCGAGATTGGAAAGGATAATGCTATCGCCTATACATCTCGCACCATAAATAATCAAGAAGGAAAGTATTCAGCTACAGAAAAGGAATTATTAAAGATACTTTCGGTTTTGATACTTTTCCACTATATCTTTGCTGGTATAAATTTAAGAATGTGACAGATTATCTCTTACATGGCCTTTCAATGCCAAAAATCAGAAGGATCTGAAAATTAGAGAAATACGATTATGAAATCGTTTACAAGCCAGGTAAAATTGATTCAAATGCGGATTCTTTGTCTCGTAATCCAGTAAACATTGTTACCTATTCTAAATTAAATATGACTACATATGAAGATTTTTGAGAAACAATTTACAAAATCAATTTCTGATGATAAACAAATTGAAGAGCACATCACAGTTCATGTTCCGCAAAACAAAAAAATAATTGCGTGTTAGATCTCTCCAGACTTTGATTACTCTATGCTAAACTACGGTCAGCTATTGTCACGTGCTAACACGAACCTGAGAGCGTAATCATTTAACTTTCTTTACACTAAAGTTCATCATTATTCTGTAACAAGTTATAAGACAATTTGTAATTTATTGCGTAAGTTTATAGGGGCATTATCTGGTTTTTCCGAACCATTCACAGAGTTAGTACGTAAAGATTAACAACTTTATATCGTATATTTTTCATGGTACAAATATTAAGATTCACATAATATACAACAATCAAAAATCCCTTTTGTCCCTTCTCCAGCCGACATTCTAAACATTTTAAAGGAAAATCAGGGAGCTACTGTAGCTGATCACCCGGCTATAAAACGCATGTATAATAGAATTAGATCTTTGTATTATTGGAAAACATGCGTGGTGAGATAGATCGCTTCGTAAAATATTGTAAGCTATGTCAGTTTAATAAGACGTTGCACACTTATAACAAGTCTTCCTTGGTCGTAACGTCCTCAAGCAGAAGCCGTTTGAAAGATCAGCGTTAGAAATTGTCGGCGTTCTACCTGAAAGAAGTTTTACAAAAATTTAAATATTGCACCTATCCAATGATCACTTCAAAACCTGATGAAGTTGCACGTAATCTCATTCTTTTCATTATTTGAGTCTCCTAAAATGATTCTAACTGATTAAGGTTCAGTTTTATTGCAGAGTTATTAAAGCAACTGGCTATATTCGTGAAATAAAAATATTTTCTCGAGACCATACCACTCCCAACAGAATGGCGCATTAGAACGTAGTGACGGTACCCAGGGCCTGATTTACCCACAAGTTAACTAGGCTGGAGCCTATGGCGCAAGGTTCAAGGGGGTGATAAGCTTGCCTTTGCAAGAACCGCTCATGTACGGAATATAATTTGGTTTAATATTCTCAATAAATAAAAGAGTAAGCGCCGCAAGAATTTTACTTGTTTCTCTTTTTTATCTTTGGTACAAAACAAATAAATAGATTGTAAAAATAAAGCTTTGAAATTATGTGATACCTTTCGTCTTTCATTGACTGACTAGGCGTTATTCAAAGGTTTTAAACTGCTCAAGCTCTCTTCTCTACTTCTAATTTTATAAAGGTGTTTTGCCAAGATTGTCAAGGCAACTTCCGTTAGCCATCTGCTCCATCTCTGCACAGGAAGAACACCTCACTGGCCCATACCACAAAGGAGTAAGTCTATCTTTTACGCTCTCTTTATATCCAACTCGACTCTTGATGGGGTATACACCGCCGACCATCTCACGGTTTGATTGCGCCATGCGGGATGTGCGGTTTACACAGCGCTCAGTGTGCAAAGAATTCCTTTCCCTGGATATCAACAATTCGAGGGGCCTGATGGAGTCTCTACTATTGTGTTGAAGACGGGTGCTTCGGAGGTAGTACAGGTTCTAACGCGTCTTTCTCGACGACCGAGTTCTTTCTGATCAGCTCGATTCACTGGCACTGCGAAGAGATGTGATACTCAGTTGAGACAACAGAAACAAAACAAAAACAAAAACTTTTTTATTCAATATAGATTATAAATAATACTTATTGAAAGTCACTTTTTTCATTTACGTACCACTGGTTCGCAAAAAAAAAACTCTGTCCTGGGAAGAACCAGCAAGAAACCCAGCGGGACTATTTTTTAAGAAGAAATAAGAGCTAACAATCATGCATGTTATAATTAACAACACAAAACAAATTAGATATAGCTTGGTAGCGATCACCCTTCCCAGGGGTGATTACCATCCTTCTTAGTTAGTTTAATAAAGCTTTTGAGCTTTGTGTGCGTCAAAGTTTGTATATATTCTGGGATTTTGTTGTAAAAGCGTATACATCGCCCCAAGAATTAATTACCGACTCGGTGGAGTCGAGTAACTGGTACTACTAGCTTGTGTCTGTTCCTAGTATTGACAGTATGAATATCACTAATTTATGCAAAACTACTTTTATTTTTGTGTACGTACATTACATATTCATAAATGAATTGAGAGGCCAGAGTTAATATGTTAATTTCCTTAAATTTTTGTCTGAGCGGCTCTTATGGGTTTAAATCATATATTGCTCTAATGGCCTTCTTCTGTAAAACAAATATAATTTCAGTATCAGCCGCGTGTCTCCATAGCAAAATAACATACGATATTATGCTATAGAAATAGCTAAACTATTCTAGCTATTTCAACAATGGTAAGAGTTCTGGTAAGAGTAAACTTTGTAGACTTCACATGAGGCAGCCTTTACAGCCGGGCACCGAACTGAATTTAACCAAGGCATTCTACTGAGAGAGCACGCACCCCCCCCCCACATACATGCTTCGCGGGCCGTTGGAGTTATAATTAGTAGCATTTTGAATACCAGCGTGAAATAGTTGCATAATACTGCTGTGTTTCGCATGGTGAGTGTAGAGAACCGGAGACACTTTTTACTGGAGACGAGGCATTCCATCTTAGTCCTCACGGGTAACAACGTATCTGCATTTTGATTTGTAATCAAGGGTAGATGTAGATATCTATGGGTCGCAGCAACCACTTTCCATCAGGTGGACTGTGTGCTAGTTAGTCACCCTATCTTATAAAAAAAAGCTCTAACCCCGTCATTGTTTCCCTGTGTAGAAACGGCTCCCCCATTTTGTATCCCATTGCATTTTCTATCGCATTTTCCACGGGAAATACTTCGAAAAATTGTTCAGATTAATTCGAGCCGCTAAATTTCACCAACGCACATCGGGACAAAACTCACGGTACTATCCACACCATCTGGATGCGTAACGGTCCACCATAACTGCGATTTACTAGGAAATATATTCCTAACGAGGTTCGTTGTGGAATCATGTACATCCGGCGAAGTTCCCGACCGATACGACTAGAGACTTTCAAGAAACGAGCTTACATTTAAACAAGACCGGCAACACGCTTGCAATTTCCCTGGTGTTGTAATTGTTCATGGGTAATGGTCGACACTTACTATTAGCAAAATTTGATTTAATGTGGGTAATACCGCGGGCTGAAAAGCTAGTAAAATATCTAGTAAATATCTTACAGAATAGGCTGCTACGGGGGAGGGCGCCGGTAAGGGGGGCGATTCATCGTTAGCCTAGGGCTGTCGGAAGTCTTAATCAGCCACTGACGGTACCCTTAAAGAACATTTAAAATCATTTGTAAATGACAATCATGACGATTGGAATTGTTAGCTTGCTACTGAAATTTCATTTCATAATACCACTCACATTGTACTACTGAATTTACTCCTTTTGAATTATTATACGAACATAAGCCGAATATTCCCAGTAGCCTATACAAAATGCAACTCTGACGAAAATGCAACCTTTCATGAGTACATTCGCGCTCTACAATATAGAATGAAGTATTTCCGCGAAAAAGCTTTAGAAAACATAAATAGGCGCAAAGAATCTTGAAAAAGGTACTACGATGCCTCTTCGCGAGAAAAAACTTATAAAGTAGGTGATGTAGTCTATATTAAACAACATCACAAGTTGCGCAAGGCCCTGTCTGCAATGTAGAAGGGGCCTTTTAAAATTATTAAGGTTAACGGTAAAAATAATGTTACGATATGCATAATTAGGAAACACGTGAAATACCACATTAATGAAATAAAACCAACGTAAATTATGTGATAATTGTTTCAGATTTCTCCTCCTATTGAGTTATTCAGAATTGATTAAACAAATTATACATAGTATATGTTTATACTTCGATCCAACTGTTTTGGCATACTTATACAACAGTTATTGGTATGCAGTAATCTACGTATAATTAATATCAATAAGGCCTTATGTAAAGAAAATTTACCAATTACTTTCGAGCATGTCCAGCCTTTGTGAGAAGACTTAGAATATCGCGGATACTAATATTTTTTTTTTTTTTTTTAGTTCTGAGTACATAATATATAAAATCACAATCTGCCAAACTGTGAACACAGTTTGTCAGCAGCAGCTCTCGTGGATGACACATGTTTATGTACTACTTATATAGAGAGCACAAAAACATGAAAAATAAAATAAAATAAACAAAACTTATTAACTGCCTAAAGAGCACAAAAGGAAAAATGTAAAAATAAGTTAAATAATATTTATTTTTTTGACCTGTATCCATTTACAACTATGAGCATAGAGACAAGTAGTGCTTTCTCAGAGTATTTTTTAGGTTATTTTTACCCTTTATGTTCTTCATTAAATCATGAGGTAGTTGGTTAATAAGTACGGGCGTTATCCATCGTCTTTCACGTTTTCCATAATAATTTTTGACATTTGGAACATACAGCTTAGGTGTTCTAGCTAGTCGTGTTGGGTACGTATACTCCCTTTCCTGTTTATATTCAATATTGTTATATTGTTCAATTAAGATAGACGTTTTGACTTTTAATTTTAAAGGCAATATACCACATATTCTAAAGAGTTTATTATAGTCTTTATTAATTGTTTTTTATCCACTAACAATTTTTGAATTCTCATTTGCAAGTATTTAATTTTATTTAGGTGAACAGGAAAAGTGAGACCATACGCGCTCAACCCATAAGATATTACTGCATCAACCAATGCGTAATAAAGCACGTACATGATACAATATAATACGCACATACATTCTGGGTATTATAAACGTAAACTTTTGTAACTTACAACAGTAAATTGATCTTAATTTATTACATACTGAATCTACATGATTAATCCATGCAAAACGACTATCTACATTTACTCCTAAATATTTGTAGCACGACACAGTTTAGAAGGGAGGACATTTACAATGAGATTTATTTCGATGCAAGCATTCGTATGTGTTCCTATTATATTTATGGATATAACTTTATTTTTAATGTAGGGAGATAAAATAGACATACATTTTGTTTTATCCATATTGATTTACTACCCCATTGTCATGGGCCCAACAAACTACATTTTCGAAGTCGTTTTGCAATACATTCTGTATTGCGTTTTGGTTCGCATCGCTATATAAAATGCATGTATCGACAGCGTACATATATTATACTATTTACATGCATTATGTATCCTACCGGACCATAGACTGAGCCAGTCGGAACACCAAATTTAATATATCCAGTCTTGCTTTCAGTTCCACATATACGTACTTTCAACTGTCTATTATTTAATTATTTTTAATTTGACTTGTTATCACTCATTATTTCCGAAAATGATTCTGATGTCGCCAGAAAGTACGATGAAGCTATTCTTCTCTGCTTCTCCATGTCAGCACAGCATAATGAAAACGAGATATACTCACTAATTAAAGACCACATAAACATTGTTCAATCAACAATCAATAATAATGAAATCAGATTAAATAAAAAAATTGAAAATTAAACCACATATTTTCTGAAAATTCTAAAATTACTACTGTAGTTCAGTAAAAAACTACAGTAAATTCAGCAAAAAAACACTATTTTAATGTTATTGAAGGGTCACTGATATTGGTTTCAAATAAAAGAGATAAATTTAAAACTCTACTTTATTTGCAAAATTAAATATGTCCCCCATCCTCGTATCTTGATTCCCACTAAGTTATTTAATGAGGCAAATTAACCAAAAGTAATATAAAATTACCATTTCCCCATAACTACAGAATATACAAACAATTATGATCTAGCTGAATTAACTTAGTATTATTATAAAAACAAAATAATATTTATTATAAGAATAACTTTAATTAATCATATTTTATTAGATTTTACCATTACCTACACAATGCGATAAGCATAATTTGTAAATTTATTTTCTCATTCATCCTTCCAACCTGTAGTCCTTACGGATGATAGGTCAAATTACGTATTATTTGATAGCTTAAGTGAATGTAAATCACTCAAAAATTTAACGTTGCATATTATATAATAAAATTACCGAACGTTGCAATTTTCCCAATCGCATAATTATTACTCGTAGGCGGCTCTACGTAGCCAAATATCAATTAATTTTAACATAGTCGAAGCTTATACATTTTTTTTAATTACCGTTCTCATGTTCTAATCCCAGTTACGCTGAGAGATATCGACTTGGGATCATTAAAATTAGCATCGTATAAATTGAATAATTTAAAGAATAAAATTCACCAAGCCGAGAATCAGTCGCATATCGTTAAATACGGTTATAGTTTTTAGTAATAATGAATATAAAAAACTTATATATACTATAATAATATTGTAATGTCCGCCAGACCGAATTTTGGTCACGGCGGCATCAACGGAGACTAGACATTGACGAAGGATATCTGGACAGGACTTTTCCGCCAAAACGAGTGAATCATGAAATTTATTTATTTATTTATTTATATTTCCTACTAACATCTACCATTACAGGGAAAACCTAAATCGATAAATGTAGCATCTCAATTCAAAAAGTAACAATTCAAATGGTAAAAGATTACTAATTACAACACAATAATTAATTTAAATAACAATACATAATAATTAATTTCAATGACAATACATTACAATCAATTGTATAATACAATTTAAGAATAACATATTGTAAATAATGTCACTTTTGCGAACTCACTCCGTGAACACGAAAATAAGTCCAACTTCTCAGCTACCAAATTTAGTATGTGTATCGTTCGCGCGAGGGGGGTATTGCGAACCAGTTTAGTCCTGCCGCGTGGCATCGCGAGCAAGTCGCAACAAGCATCGTCGGCCGTCGTCGCCGCTGTACATACCTATCAGGCACGCATAAGCTTATCCACTGCAGCACACCCGGGTTGCTGATGTAACCACGGAACACCCTTAAAATGTAGATTACGAGCGCTAGATCTCTTCTAGTTTCCAACTTGTTGTATCCAACCATACCTAAAACAAACAAGGTTGGATACATCAAGGGGTAGGATGGATAAACCCCATAAAGCTTATGTATATAAATCGCGTGAATTTATTCTGAATGCGCTCCAGCATAAGATTGTATTTATTTTCATGTGGAGCCCATATTGCTGAGTTACACTCCAGCTGACTCCTTACTAGAGCATCATACAGCACTGAGATTGCTTTAATGTTGGTAAATTTTACTGCTCTGCGAATGATAAACCCTAGTCGTTTATAAGCTTTCTTACATATATTCATGATGTGCTCCCGGAATGTCAATTTGACATCCATCTGGACTCCAAGATCCCGGACTGATTCCTCCCTCTTCATTAGCTCGCCATTCACCTTATAGTTGTAATGGAGTGGTGCCCTTGCACGACTAAATGATAGAATAGAGCATTTTGAAATATTAAACTGCAGTTTATTTTTATGGCTCCATTCAACTACTTGGTCGATATCTTGTTGAAGGTGCTGACAATCATCCTGACTCTTGATGGCTAAAAGCAACTTTAGGTCGTCTGCAAATAACAGACATTTAGCCTCTCTTACTACTTCGGGTAGATCATTAATCATTATGTTGAACTCTAACGGCCCTAAATTACTGCCTTGACTCACACCAGACCTAGTAAAATAAGGCTCCGACCGGTACCCGCCATACTCCACATACTGTTTTCTATCTCTCATGTAACTTGCAAAAAAATGAAGCAGTTTAGGTGTGCAGCCAGATTTCGCCATCTTTGACAGTAGGATATCGTTATCTACCAAGTCGAACGTCTTCCTAAAATCAAAGTAGGCGGCATCTACCTGCAACCCTGCATCAACATGAGGAACCAAATACGTCATGGCATTTAAGAGGTTACTAGTTGTGCCCCTCTCTAGCCGGAAGCCGTGCTGGGCGTCCGATAATTGCGGTGCAACTTGTTCCTGTACACTTCGCTGAATGGCTCCCTCAAACACCTTCGCAGGTGCTGACAGAATCGCCACTGGTCTGAAGGATTCAACTGTAGGTTTGTTACCTCCCTTAGGTATCGGAATAACAGGCGTGATTTTCCAACTTTCTGGAAAATATGAATTCTTCAGACACAAGTTGAAAATATGTAATAACGGTTCTGCCAGCACTGAGCGGCAGTCTCGTATCACAAACGCCGGTATACCGTCCGGGCCCGCCGAGCGCTTCGGCTTGAGTCGGGCGAGCGCCGCGCGCACCTCACCTAGCTGCAGTTGCGGCACGTGCACGCGCGCGCTGCCCACACCGCCCGCCAACACCGCCTCCTCTACGTTCAAACGCGCTGGCTCGCTGTTGTACACTGAGTTTCGCCCTAATATGATCCCAAAAAGACTTAGGATCTTTTGTCAAGTTACTTTGCACACAATTTTGATAGTTTATAATATCTGTTACCTCTTTCACTTTCCGGAAATGGCCCCGCCACGTCAATGGCTATTCTCTCCCAAAGTGCACCAATATTGTACAACTTCAATGCACATCTACTACGTGTCTGAGGTCCCTTTACAGCCGCACAACTTGTACATGTGCGACACCAATCCTCGATAACGCCACGACAGTGGACCCAGTAAAACCGTTCTCGGATCTTCTGTAGAGTTCGTTTAACTCTCAAATGGCCTCCTGAACAAACATTATGGTACAGCTGCATAACATCCGTTACTTTAGCTTTAGGGACAATCATTTGCAAATTATAGCTGTCTCCCCGAACCAATTCCCATTTACGGCACAGAACTCCATCCTGAATCAGCAAGCTGTCTCATTGGGCCCAATAGCTTTTCGTGGTGGAATTTATCACTGAGACGTCGCCAAACTTGGGCTTGGGAGCACTTCCCTTTTTACAGTTCGCTTAGGGCAGCTGGATCGAAGATGGCCCCTTTCCTCACAGCCTTATCACCTAGGGCTGTTTCCCTTATTTCGGTCGTGAACTGTAGTTGCTGCTCTTCCAGCCGACGGCCTTGTTCCTCCTGTCGGCGGGCCTGCTCCTGCATCATCTTTATCAGAGCACCGAAGTCAGGTTCTGTGTTTCAGTGGAAAAGGCCTATATGAGACCTTTTCCTCCGAAACATCTAGAATGTTCGAGCACATACCGGTCCCAACCGACTAAGTGTAGAAAATTCTGTCCTAGTTCTGACATTCGATACTAGATGGCACTAGTGGGAAAGTTCCAACATGGTATTTTCTAGAAAGCTCTCCTAGTTCTGCTACTCGATACTAGGTGGCGCTAGTAGCATTATTTATGGCTTGCAACCGTACGATACACATCCTTTCGAAATCTTTTTCTTTTTACTTTTTATTTTATAGAATAAGGGTGACAAGCGAGCACACAGTCCACCTGATTGTAAGTGGATGCTGTGACCCATAGACATATACATTTTGCCTCGATTAAGAATCAAAACGCAGATGCGTTGTCACCCCTGAGAATGGTCTAATCCCCTGATGACTAAGATGGAATACCTTGTTTCCAGTAAAAAAAGGGTCTCCGGATCTCTGCACTCATCATACGAAACACAGCAATATTAGGCTGCTATTTTACGCCGTTATTCTGTGAGAGTGTGATCCTTACCCGGTCAAGCTAACCTATTCGTGCTATAACCATAATATAGCTGCAACGTACTCTATTATTGCAAAAAACGGCATATTTTAGCGTATCTTGCTTAAACAGCGACACGTTAGCTCGAAATTTACTGTACTTAAATATTCTAAAGATTTATTGTATTTACTTAGAATCTCGACTTTATTGAACGTCCGTCTTATGGGTTCTGTTATGAACCGATATATAAGTAATTGCTATTGTAAGCGTTATGTACAGTATATAGAAGTGATTTATAATATAATTTATGCATTTAAACTCTAATCTTTGTTCGGTACATAACTTTCTTCTAATTTATAAAATTCTTGTGTAATTTTAAAATAGTTTTACAGCAGTAGGTAAAAAGTGTATTTTTACTACTGCACCGTTTACGTTTATAATCTTATAAATAAGTAATCCTTAAGGTTTGCTACCAGCGTAGCATCTTTTTACCAACCTATCATATTACAAAATGATTGATGATGATGAATGATTATGCTTTCAGTCCAAGAAGAGACCTTCTAAAAATGGTGAAGAAACCAAACTACCCTTTCCTGCAGCACTGGAACACGTATACACTGCTGCAGGTCTGGTGCAGTGACAAGTGGGCAGAGGAATATGAATTAATTTAGACATAATTAGTTAATGTTGTTAGTATAGTTTATAAATTACTTACTATTTAATAACATACGGATCATGGTACAAAATAAAAAATTATTATTATAACATATTATTTACTATCACAGAATACGATAGCTTGGTCTATTCCCTCACATCACCCAGCAAATAGTTCTTTTTATGTGTACTGTTTCATAACATTTCTACTACAAATTAAATTTCCATTACAATTTAAATTAAAATAAACCGAACGCAATCTTGTTAAAAAACGAATTAATTACAATGTGCAAACTTAAATTTCATTGAAGCGGGCGAGTGTCGCCCCAAGCGTTAACATGTTGCTGATGCATTTACCTCCCTTCTCTTAAATCCACTTTCAGATTGATAAAACTGCAGTTGAACACAAACAAGCTAACCTATTTCATTCAAAAGAATTATACATACATACATTGTACATTACAACTATTTATGTTCATCTGGATTGACGAATGCAGTAGCAAATGTTTCCAATCGCCGATCAGAGAATTAGCATATTACATATCTAGCATATACGAGATGGCTATGTATATATAGGTCTATAGAAGACCATGAGGCGTTTCTGTTCATTGTCATAGTCACCTATTACGACTGCTAAGGAAGATTTGGGTGATGGTTTCTATTACTCAGCCATCAAACGCCATAACACCATGTCAAGTATATATTGAGAATGTTTGAATAATTTCTGGATATTTAATATTAATATTATATTAAAAAGTAATATTAAAAAGTTAATATTAACTTTTTATTGCCAAAATACATAACTTAATTCAAAGTTATTGAAAATTAATTAGTTGAAATTTAAGTGTGATTATTTTATACCGCAATAGGATATAGTTGATTCCCGTCTCCGTATAGGCTGGCTCACTGGAGGTATGTTTGCACAAGCGTTCGCCCGGGGCGAGCTTTCCCCTTAGTGCGATGATTGTTGCTCCCTAATATTGGATGTATGGAGATTGGTCTCGTATTGTGTAGCACAAACAATATTTGGCTAATCTAGCTGTTTGGTTTAACGTTCTAATTGGATGTATGTTTGCCGATGTTTGGACTGATTTGTGCTACGTGCTCTGTGGAGTTTACTAAGTCTAAGGTTGTTTAGCTTACAAGCCCAACATTCATCCACAATCAATATCTTCCAAAATAATTTATTATTATTACAATTTGCGGTGTAACAGATTTTTTTTATGGAAGAGGGGGCAAACGAGCACGCAGCTCACCTGATGTTAAGTGACTACCGCCGCTCATGATCAACCGCAACACCAGGGGAATTGCAGGTGCGTTGCCGGCCCTTTAGAAAGGAGTAAGCTCTTTTATTCTTTCTCTCTTATTTCATTAAATATGTAAATAAATAGAGCCGTGGTGGCTCAGATGGTTAATGCTCGCTGTAAAAATAACAGAACGCGAGTAACCCGGGTTCGACCCCGCACCGGCAACAATGAAATTGTTAATTGCAATTTTAAGTGCTGATTTACCACGTGCTCGCCGGTGAAAGAAAACATCGTGAGGAAACCTGCATGTCTGAGGAATAAGAAAAAAATATTTCGAAGACATGTGAATTTCGCCAACAGGCATTCGGGCAGCGTGGCGGACACTTCCTTGCCCTAAAACCCCCTCAGAAATGAGGGGAGGCCTGTGCCCAGCAATGGGACGTATATAGGCTGTAACTTTACTTTTAACTTTTATTTTATGTAAATAAATAAATTATTTACTTAATATTTATTTTTTGAACAGATTCTTAATGATGGATATATAATTGTGTTATTGAGTAAAGAATATTAGTACGTTTGTTGCCGATGTACATTTGTTGCTCATGTCTACCAGGGCTTGCTATACACATACGAGATTTTAAAAATGGCGTTTTTTACATGACCATTCATTAATTGCTCTTGGGTCATTTTATCAGGTGAAATGAAAAAAGAAAATACTTATAGATAGGTCTTTCAGAATCTGATGACAAATGGGGATATCAAAGAAACTGAAGAATATGTTTTTGAATGAACCATGAATTTCGTGCTTTGTGGCGTTACTTGGGGGAGGCCTATGTTAACTTGTGAAAGGCTGTAATGATGATGATGATGATGATGATGAATTTCTTCTTTAACAACCGTCAAATACTGTAAGGAAGTTTTTTGAGTTAAATAATATTTATTTAATAAATTATGAAAGGGAAATAGTTTAAAATCATGTATATTTCGAGAGAAATCCTTTCTACAAAAAATATTTATATGGCCTTGATATATCAACAATAATAGGATAAATGACTGTAGCTTTAAAAGTAGACAATAGGATAGTTACAAAGGCTTCTTCTTGACTGAGTCACAGAATAAATAATAGTACTACGTAGCTGAGTAGTATGCAATATATGACTAGTGAAGTATGTAAATGATGTTTAATGATGATGAAGTACATGTGTTATGTTTATGCGATTATAAGCAATATTATCTAAAAGGTGTGTTTATAACTTTTTATCATTTCGACCACACAATATTTAAACTTACTCCTAGTAGTATAAACAAATTAGATCTAAAGATAACTAATTTTTAAAACAAGTACAAGAATATGCAGGAAATTTTTCATGTGATGAATGGAATTTTAAGCCAGTATAAAACATAATTGGGTGAAAATCATTTAAATTGACCATTGTGACAAAAATGAAACAAAAATGAAAATGTAACAAAAATGAAACACGTAACAAAAAACAACAAAAACGAAATATTAGGGTTTTTCACAATATACACTGGTTATCACTTAGCAACACGAACATACGCGCCCATTGGCAGCTGGCGAAATTCCGAGTTCCTATACGGATTATTATTAAGAGGATATAGTAAGTCAGCTCAAATTTTAATTTCGCCCCCACTTCCCCGCGCGCCGTATGCTATGTACTGACATGTTTGTAATCACTAATACTGTAAGTAGATAGGTCGTTAGATACTTATTTCATTAGGTTTATCATATTTATGCCTGTTTCTTAATGCCAACCTAGACGCTTCCTATTTTTATTACGGTCATTTCCCATTTTAATTTTACGTCGTCCTGTTGTGTACTATGTATTCTGATCGTAAGCGACACAACATCTCCCTTCAAAGGCCGAAGCGAAATAGTGATGTCAACCGGTTTTAAGAAAACGTGATAACGTTGATAAAAACCGGTTTTTGATAAAACCGGTATGTACCGGTTCTAGTTAAATAACCGATTTATTTTGCATGTTGGCAGTCTTATAACTTTACAACGTGTATCAGAATCCTTATGAATAGCAGTGGTTGGAGAATCCCGAAAATGTCGCCCGATAGGCAAGACAATCATTTTGAAAAATTGAGTAATTATTCGGCTAAATGTCAGTTATGTGGAAAAATTATCAAGGTTGGCGGAGGAACGTCTAATATGTTGGCTCATCTGAAGAGAAGTCATCCGTAGGCAACAGTGCCAGTCAATTCTGAGAAGCATGCTATCAACGACAATGAGCAATATATCCCGCTCACGTCAAATAATACTGACCAAGAGCATCCACGGAAAACCTTAATTCAAAGCAAGTTGAAAATGACGATGGAGAGTAACAAAAAGAAAGTAGATGAATATCTTACATTGATGATCGCCACCAATTTCTAGCCATTCTCCGTAGTGGAAGACAAAGGCTTCAAAAGGTTTGTAGAAGCCTTTAATCCTAACTATGCCTTTAAGAGAAAAAATTAGATATGAATTGATGCCCGTTTTATACGCAAAGGTGAGACGCAGTTTGAGAGTTTCTTAAAAAATGCAAAATACGTCGCACTAACCACAGATCTATGGTCAAATGTACCGTGAAATTAAATGTGCCGTCACCGTTATAAATAACGGTGACGGTACATTTTTTCATGCATATTATCTGAAAAGTTAGTCGTTTTGACAACATCAGAAGTTCCTAATTCGCATACTTCTGAAAATTTGGCAGAAATCATGAAGAACATCGGAATGGAATGGAAACTTCATAACAAAGTTGCTGCTATTGTGACTGATAACATTTACAATATGAAAACATGTGTGATTCCCTTGAGATACGGCACATGCCGTGCCAGTACAAGTCGAAGAATCGTTACAACTCGCACAGGTGGAGGAAGTTATCAAGAAAAGCAAAGCAATTGTGATTTTTTTTAAGAAGTCGTCTGTTGGATGGCTTCTTAAAACAAAGAAGGACTGAGAGTAGTATTCCAAATGCGACTGCTTCTGCAGTAAACATACTGCGCATGTATATGGAAACCGAGATTGACCCTGGGCGAGAAGAAAACATACAGAAGTCGCTGGCACTTACTAAAAACAAATAAAAATTTGGCGCCACTTAATAACATGGCTTTAAAATATGTCAGTGCCAGTGACTTCTGTACCTTCGAAACTAATGTTTTCAACTTCCGGCTATTTCTTAGCATCGCGAAGGAACAGGTTGCTAGGTGATGCAGTAGATCAACTTTGTTTTATCCACCAAAATTATGATTTAATCATTTAACTAGAAATAAAAATATGCTTTTTTATTGAATAAAGTTTAATAAGTATTAAAAAAAACTCAATTTTTTCATTGTCATATGGATCCTAAAAACCTAAAAAAACCTAAGAAAACCGGTTTTTTAAAATTACTAATCGGTTTATACCGGTACTGAAATTTGTAATCGGTAGACATCGCTAAAGCGAAACTGACCGGGCGGCAGGAATCAAGCTTCAAGAAGCCGATAGTTTAGGTAATTTCTTTTTACAGTGAAAATAATGGTATTTAAAAAAAAAGTAAATACCATAAGCACTGTTTTATAGTTAGTTCAGTTAGTATGCAAAGTTTCATGATCTTATTTAAAGTATTTTATAAATAACAGCGGTTTATTGTTTATTTTGGAGGTAACTTTGGATTTTTTTCCTATCGAAAAATTTTACGGAATCGTATTTTCGTCTAACATAGTCCTTAACATTAATCCTCAACTTTACCATATATTTATTTCAAAATTAATGCTGCAATATTTTCGGAGTAACGGAGGATCTTGCTAAGCCATTTGAGGTTATATTTCCCCTTAATTTATTGATCACGTGCAAGATTTGTGAAATAAACCAATTTATAATGCTTTTATTATTTTCTTTTATTAACTAAAGGAGATCATAAGAAACATTGTATCTCCTATAAACCTATTTTTTCTTTCGGGACAGTAAAAAAGAGATCAAATACTTCAACATAATCTGTTACATTTTGAGAATATTATGCTTAGATAAAATTATCATAAACAAATTAATGATACAAAAAATAGACATTTGTCAACAGCATTCATTTCGCTACAGACTTGGGAAAGAGGGTAAAAAATTTACAATCTATTTCTATATTAACTCTTTGCTAACAGAATCTTACGCAGACATTGTTTAGTTTTATATACGCAGTATTGAAGCTATATACATCAAAGCTATGATGACTTTTTAATAATAACCTCGTTTAAAAAAATAATATTAAGGATTACAAAATAATTGCAATAGGAACTAAAAATATCCAGACATTATATCTATTTACTGTCGTCATGAACACAATGAAAACAATTTTTATCGAAATAATAAGTTTCAGGAACTATAGAGGTATCAAAAACTATTTAACAAAATAACAATATGAAACACTATTCACCTTCACTTGAAATAGAAAAAAAAATTTTCTTTAATGATACAGAATTAGTTGTTGAACTTTCAAGAATTTCAGGAAAATCTACTTTGAGGTCATAAGAAGACATATTTTGCCTCTTTGTATTGCTGATCATTTTCCTTAAATCACTAATTGTATAATTTACTTTAACATCGGATAATATAGTCACAGCTCCTGCATTTTTTATATTTTTCCAGTCATTTTATGCTGATGATCAACATTTTCTTTATTTGTCACGGCGGCATAGGTATGGTCTGTAACCACAGGCGTCATAATTTGCAATTTTGCAATTCGAAAATATCTGAGGAGTCTGAATCACAGTCAATAGCACCAACAATATCTATTGGTACAGTTGGTATGTTTTTTGAAGAAACAGGTGGTGTTTTATTCTCGGACTTGGAGATAGCAGTAGACGTGTTTGTAGTAGTTCTTTTAAACAGTAAAGGCAGACAGTCATCTGAATCGGATGTTAGCCGAATTCGCTTTCTGGGGCGAGATTTTAGCAGACAATGTCTTTTAATGTTGAAAAAGTCGCAAAAACCTCTCATGCTTGAGCCGTTACAAAAACAACTTAAAACTCGGTAATTTATTTCATTAGAGTGGTTTTCTGTTTCGACTTGTATTTGGTGAATCTTTATGGTTTTAGGAACAGGGACTAAGCTTTCGAAAGCTGTTTGATTTTTGCTTTATATCTCGATAATATCCGACTCATCAACACAAAAAAAGTATTATTAAAAAGTATTAGTATATTGACAGTAGTATTTTCTTTCAGTAGAGAGTATGCTGTTGAGGTGTCTGAAACGTCCATTCCATGGGATACTTTAGCATCCAAAAGTCGCTTGATGACTCCTCCTATACCATCAGCAGCACTTTTCCCATGATAAGACTCTGAAAAGTTCCAAGTCCCTTTTTCAAAATTAAAGTCCTCCAGATATAATTTATACAGATAACAATTCTTTTTCTGTTTATACTGAGTGGTGGGCAATCCGAAAATACCTGTACAGTAATTTGCGGATTTTTTTTGATATTAATCAAAATTGGTCTCAGATGTGCCCATATTGCTGCGGGTGAATGATCTGTTGAGTCAGATAGTGTGCAATATGCTCGAGGTTTTGAACTTTTAACGTATATGACACATATGTGTAATGATATTTGATTTTGCGTCCCAAAGTGGGCTGACTGTATTTGCCGATGCATTTTACATGTGTAATTTTCAGAAAAGTCGCAATGAATCATAACCTCGTTGTGTTGAAGACCGTTTTTGAGATTTCTGTATACGTTATATTGGTGCCAAATATTAAAATAATGCTCTTTAAACTTTGTATAGTTCTTTTCAATAAGATTTATAAGAATCTCCAGTTTTTCTGTTTTTGATTCAGTTACCACTTTCTTAATTTTCTTAGTCTCATCATTTTTTTCATACTCAACATCTTTCATGATCCACTATACCCAGGTAACGTTGTCATATTTTTTAGCTTTAGTGAAATTGTAGGTTGGAGACGTCGTTTTGCAAATATTACATTCAGAATACATACATTCTTTTGATTTTGTGTCGCATACTGTTTCTTCCAATATATTTATTAATTTCATACCTGGATCGAATATCTTCAGCTTTTTTTAGTGCCATTTTGAACTCAAAGTTTGTATGAATTTTGCAAACACATGCTTCACGATTTGACAGTCGAGGTGTAACTACTTAAAAAGGTATGTGTCTACAAAAAGTGGCAATAGACACCAGTATCTTCCCTAATTTTTTTACGTAAATTTGTCATGCTGTCGAGAAGAAACCGTTTCTGACGTTTCTGTTTTTTTAAAGTCTTAGTTTCTTTCTTTCCCGCCGTAGCTCAGCTTACATCATCACGCAGGTAAAAGTTCAGAATTATTTTTGCTAATTCACTGTTTCTCCTGGAGCCGAATTTTTCATAATTGCGGTTTCTATTTTTTAAACCGATGACCCATCTCAATCGCGAATGCATTCTATACTTTCTCACAATCGGTGATATAAAAATATTCCCTAAAATCTTCTTTGCCTTTTTGTTATTCATGTATTCCTGCTTTATTGATTCAGTCATAACGAGGTTTTCTAGAAGAACTTTTTTAATTGTCATTTTATCTTCGTTTGAAGGAGTAGTCATAGTTTTGACGAATGCTTCTGATTTTGAATTTGGCGTCTGAGGCTTTGCGTGAATTGTAAGATTTTCCTGCTCTGAGGCAGACATCTGACAATTAAAAAGGATTTTTTGTCGATAGATTTTCTTTTTTAGTGCTTGTATTTGTTTTCTTTGTGTTTGAATTATATGTTTTTGTTTTTCATTTTCTTTCTTTAGCTTCTTATAGTATTTTTTATATTCTTTTATATTCTTTTTGGTTTTAACTTGTGACTCATATTTTTTCATTCGATTTTTTTTCAGCTTTCTCCAGTTCCTTCTTCTTATTGACTTTTGGTTTTCTGTTAGTTTAGAAACTGACACATATTTATTTTTAATTCTGTTCAAACTTTTTAAACGAATTTCTTCAAACTTTTCTGGGTTTAATTCCCTAAGACGTTACCTATATAGCCGTTGACGTTCAGCTGCTGTCATTGGCATCCTAAAAAGAAAAAATATTTTGATCGCAACCAGGCACAGAACCAACTAAAGATAGAAAAAAATATTCATAAATGAAATGATGACGATTGACGACACACAAAGTTACTGAAAGAATAATGGACCAACATAAAGTCAACTGGACATAAAATCAAACTAGGTGAAGGAAAAATTATAAACAGGCAGCAGGCAATCAAATAGACTTATAAATAAAGAAGCGTGTTTCACAATCAACCTTGTCATTGTTTTTCATCAGGTGAGACTAGTGTCAATCCCTAAAGAAACTGTCAACAGTGTAAAATTCGTTAATTATCAGCGACTGAGGCTACTTTAGTTGCACTGGATTACGGACGCTTCTAACACGGGCAAACAAATATTAGTGTCATTACTGATAGGCTATGAAATAAACAACTAATGCACAAACAAATGACAGTGATACCAACAAACAGGAATATAAGAAAATGGAACGACATATTGAACGAAAAATAATAAATTTCAAGTACATACCTAACTACGGAAATTTATTTATTTATTGAACTATATTGCACAAAAAATTAAAAAGACATTTAAATCACTCTCTAATAATAATATTCCATAACCTAATTTTTTTTAATAAAATAATTGGTTATCAATATAAGTCAGCAATGTGATTCCGGCTTTATTTCATTTTTGTAACGTAACCAAAAATTGTAACAAATCATAACAAAAATGACCAACCACCGTACTTTGAAAGTAATGACAAAATGTTTAAGCCATACAGAAACCTTAGTGAGTTCTAACAACCTTGCATTTCAATGAAGGTCAGTAGTAACCTTTTTAAATAATCGATGAAATATAAGTACTCACTTACCTGCGTTGTTTGTTAAACTAAACAAAACTGATAATTTAAAATTGGAATTTTACTCGTCGATAAAGAAATACGCGTCACTTTTTTCACTGGAGAACAAAATGGCCGACACATGTTCGTTTCTTGTATGTCATTGGCTCGTTAGAAAAGCAGTGCTGCCATTTATTAATTACCAGTTATTACCAAATTTTACTGTTAGAAAAATGAACAACAAAAATGAACAAAATAATGGACATTAATTTTTACCAAAATTATAATATTAAAAATAATTGAAATAAAACAATTTTTATCGAAATCAATGGAGATTTACTATGTTTTAGCAGAAAATTTAATAAATGTAGCTAGTGTATTTATTTTCACGATTTTTTGTAACGCAGCTCGTGAAGAGGACAAATTATTTTGTATGTATAATACTCGACTTGGTTACGAAAAAAAGGAATAGTATTTTTCTACTATTGGTAATTAATATATAAAGCTGTATTATAAAGCTAGATAATATAGCAAAAGACAATAATAAGCACTTTTCACATATTTAAATGAATTTTATCATTAAATGATTTTCACCCAATTACATATCATTCATCATCATCATCATTACAGCCCTTCACAAGTCCACTGCTGAACATAGGCCTCCCCCAAGTAATGCCACAAAGCACGGTCCTGAGCCACCTGCATCCATCGACTTCCTGCATGTCTTACCAGGTCGTCACTCCATCTAGTGGGGGGGTCGCCCTACACTACGCCTACCGGTACGAGGCTGCCACTCGAGAACCTTTCTTCCCCATCGGTTATCGGTTCTTCGAGCTATATGGCCGGCCCATTGCCACTTCAGCTTACTAATCCGTTGGGCTATGTCGATCACTCTGGTTTTACTGCGGATATCCTCATTTCTGAGTCTATCACGCAGAGAAACTCCAAGCATAGCCCTCTCCATAGCTCGCTGAGCGACCTTAAGCGTCCTCATACGGCCAGCAGTGAAGGACCACGTCTCAGATCCGTAAGTCATCACTGGCAACACGCACTGGTTGTACAATCTAGTTTTTAGAGATTGAGGTATACCTGACGAAAAGATATGTCGTAATTTCCCGAACGCTGCCCAGCCGAGTTGAATCCGTCGATTGACCTCTCGGTCGAAGTTGGACTTACCTAGTCGGACTATTTGTCCCAGGTAAACGTACTCGTCAACAACTTCGAGCATAGTGCTCCCAACAACTACCGGCATAGGTGTGACATGGACATTAAACATGATCTTTGTTTTGTCCATGTTCATCTTAAGACCTATCCGTTGGGAGGCACTATTGAGGTCATTGAGCATAATGCTTAAGTCCTCCAGCGATTCTGCCATAATGACTATATCGTCGGCAAATCGAAGGTGAGTGATGTACTCGCCATTGATGTTAATACCGTATCCTTTCCAGTCCAGTAGCTTGAAAACGTCTTCCAACGCAGCGGTGAAGAGTTTCGGGGATATAACATCACCCTGTCTTACACCTCTCTGCAGTTGGATAGGTTTCGAACTCTGGTTCTGTACTCGGATAGCCATCGTAGCCCTACTGTACAAACACTTCAGCACTTCGATGTACCGACAGTCAACTTGGCACCGCTGAAGGGACTGTAGCACCGCCCAAATTTCGACGAAATCAAAGGCTTTCTCATAGTCCACATATGCCAGGCAAAGTGGCAGATTGTACTCTTCGGTCTTCTGTACAATCTGCCGCAGGGTATGTACATGTGGTCTATGGTACTGAAGCCTTTTCGGAAACCGGTTTGTTCGGGAGGCTGGAAGTCGTCGCCCAATTACATAATTTAGTTCTAAAGAATTGAGAAGAGCGTGAAACCGTAGAATACTGGTTAAGCTGACTATTTTTCATTGTGAACCCACCAATTATTATTTGCTTAAGGACCTTAGGAAAATAGACATGTCTTTTTATACAGACAAATATAGATTTTTAAAATCTATAAACACGTTGGATTAAAAGTAAAATTAAGAGTTGTTTATGTTAATCAAATTATAAATATAGGTAAAGTAAAACCAACTTCAAAATTTTTATATAATTTAAAAAGTATACACGTCGGGTTTACAACCATCTCCTTTTTTTGGACTCAGTTGAAAGTATTAAACTAAAGGAAAAATTGATTAGACTAATTTCGAAATACAAACACGAATAAAACTTTCATTTAAACATGCTTAAGATATAAATTACTGAGCATCTCGTTGACTACCTCGTCGGACATTACATTTAACAATAACAGTGATTTAGTGAACCTCTATCAAAATTTAGGGTTCCCCAGACGGCATGGACACCCCAAGCGGTTTGAAATTGATTTATTTATAGTGCTTCGCGAGCTTCCGGGTTCAGTATCTGGCATACCACTTAGTCACTTATTGATTATATTATTAAGCTTTTCGAAGCGTTAACTAGACAGAACTTGTGTGTGACTCCTGTGTATTACAAAAAGTATTTATACTCTTTATTAAAATAAACTACGGACAAACTTTGGTCATTCTTAATAAGCTATATTACTAGTTGATACAAGTGGATATCCTTTGCTGTCTAAATGTAGGTAAGCCCTTTTAACTTCTACTGCCGTTAATATTTTTCTTTTATATTACTTTTCGCATCTTACAAATATGACCTATATATATGATAGTATAGTTACCGAATTACATTGCTACTCTCAATTTAATTAAACATACATGTAATATTATGTTAAAATCAAGTTACCGAATGACACTTCATTGCTCGCTATTAATCTTTACAAACATTCTCTCGTCTTAGTTCAGCTGATTTTTAAAATAGGTACGTAGCAAAAGCAGAAACTACAACCGGTTGTGATGAGGATAGAAGAGGTCTTACTTCACAAATATCATTAAGCCCTAATAATTACCTGTTTGGGGTTGCTGGAGTTTGCTTTGCGTTTGCAATAAACAACATTTGGTCAACTCTACGCGGCGCTCTCCCGTGTCAGTGATGTCGCCAATAATTTCAAATGGAAGCCCATGTATGAGCAACAGCCCACTCAGATTTTGCCTTAGTGATATTTTTATAGAGATGGAAAGTGTGAGAGTGATATCGAAAGAAGAGTGAATGCAGGAAACATGGTGAATGGAGCTTTGCACTCCTTTATGAGCAGTCGGAAAGTGTCTAACAAGGCTCGTTTGGCTGTGCATGAGGGGGGTGTTGGTTCCGACACTCATGTACGGAAGTGAAAGTTGGGTATGGCAGAAGAAACATGAAAGTAGAATAAATGCAGTTGAGATGAGAGCATTAAGAAGTATGATAGGAGTTAAACTGAGTGACAGGATAAGAAATAGTGAGATAAGGAAACGTTGTGGTCTGAAAGAAGATGTAGTGACAAAAATTGAGAAAGGTATGCTGAGATGGTTTTGCTACATCGAGAGAATGAATGAAGAATGATTGACGAAAAAAGTGTATAAGGCGAGTGTGAATGGAAGTGCTGGAAGGGGTAGACCTAGGCGGACTTTTCTAGACCAAATTAGGGACGTCTTGAAAAAAGGCCAGGTTAAGAGTACCCTAAACCGTAGAGCATGGTATGAAGGGAATAATGAAAGTAGACGAAGCGAAACAAGTATGTAAGGATCGTAGCAAGTGGAAAGAAGTGGACTCTGCCTACCCCTACGGGAAAGAGGCGTAATTATATGTATGTATTATATGTATGATATTTTCAGTGTTCAGTGAAAACTTTAAATTTAAAATATAAGCAGAATTTATTATAACATATTTTTTTAATTTTTTATCGTTTTAACGTAACGTAACGTTATTGATATCGATCAAAAACGTAAATTATAAATGGTATGTACTGCTATTTTTTGCAAAATAAAAACGTTTTCACATCATATCACAGTCATATGCATTAGATATTCATAGCTTGAGAAATTTTGCGTCTAGGTCATAGGAAATTAATTTGTTATAATAATAGAGACTAGGCTAATATAGTTGGCGGGTGCGGAAACAATCTTGCAAAGCTAACTCGAAGACAATGGGAGCGCAGCGAGCGGAGTTAAGGTGAACAATAGCCGGTTACCTTGTAGAAGGGATCAGCTGCAAAATCATGGTAAGATTACTTAAAATACAAACATTTTCATGGTTATAATTATGATTATTTTTTACGTTGAACGTCAATTTTAAGATTTTGAAGTTGAACTTTCAAATGTCACGTTAAATATCCAACATGGAATCAAAAATCTTATGTAATTTACAAAGCTTAATTAATCTTTAGATGCAATACAATTAATTTATACCAAAATCTAATTAAAGATGTTAGAAAATCTATTAGCCAAGATCCACGTAGTAAAATAAAATGATGTATGTTACCTAGTTTAAAAAGTACCTCCCGCCCTCCCTCAATTGCATGCATTATTTCCGTTACCACTATTACCAGCACCACTACACTAGGAAAGACACACTACCGTCGATATGGCGACACGTTTTTCGCCTCTACTCGCGATCTTTAGATGAAGTAGACTCTGGCTGACCAAGATTTTTAACATCTTTAGTATAATGGATTTACGCAAAGTAACACCAGGTTCTATTAAATATCTTAAATCTAAATTTAAATAAAATTGTATCAAGTAAACTTAGGAAGATTATTTCTTTACTGCGCTGTAGCTAACTTATTCAGCATAACCCATTCCCAACTTGCACGGAGTTGCACCCTAGCTCCTTCCTAGACAAGTACAGTAGTACCGGTCGTCACATAATTTATATCGATGTTTTAAAAATGCAAAGTATCAACTATATTTTTAGCGCCTTTTTATTTCTGTTGTATATGTATTTTCGTTTCATTATTTTTCTCCAGCTTATATTTCATTGTTTTAAAGTATGTTGACGACAAATTCATAATATTGCGTTTAATATGCTATAAGACAAAAATTAAGAAATCACCAGCCTCACATACATAAATTGCCACTTGACATTAAAAAAATTGGTTGACCCTGCAGGCCATCCCTGAAACTTACCGCTAATTTCAAATGCAAAGCGCTCCAAATTTTACTAAATCATGTTGCGAAATATCTAAGATATTTAAAAAAAACTTTTTTTCAATCCTCCTTCCAAGCATTTGACGTCATTTTTTGAGGTTAAGAGCTGATTAGTTTTTGAAACCGATCGGTAAAGCAGTTTAAAAATTATTCCAAAAAAAAACAGTTTTTCAAATTTTTTTTTGAGATTTCTCAAATCCACTTGTCCGAATTAGTTCATATTATCGCCAAATCTATTCCACATAAAGATCTTTAGAACGCCGTCTCAATCGATCAAAATGTTCAAAAGCTATGAAAGGTTTACATACTTACACACACACACACACACACATACACACACACACACACATACATCCGTGCGGGTTGGCGATTTTGACAAGAAAATGCTGCATGCTGTCTCCTGTTTCATTATTCCCCTCTGTCGCTTCTTACGACATTCATGGAATGATATATGGTATTGATTATTTTTCTGCTGTTACTATATTTAAAACAACAATAACTGAATTGTTTAAGATACTAGACATAATGTTAAAAAGGTGGTTTATTAATACGCCTGCTAAGTTGCTACGAAAATCAACCATCGATTCTAGCAAAATGAAATGATTTTATTCGGGATTTCAATGAGCAGTTTAATTATTGCTGATAGCATTATATTAATAGGTTAAACTATTAATGTAGCATTGTAACGTCACCTCTATCGTAACAATGCACGTTTTTCACGTCACTATTGATATAAAAAATTTATCAGCCACCCTCATTACCAGTTTTTTCCGTGTGAATACTTCAGTAGGCATGCCAGTGATTTTCCGGACTCTTTGCGGACTCTTGGTACTTTTCTATTACTATTTGGATTACTAATCTATGAGTATAATGATATACAATCAAATTGCTTTTCTTTTTTTTTTTTTTTTTTTTTTTTTTTTTTGGGGTTTTTTTTGTACCACCCACACCTTTCGGCGGATTCCGAGGCTACAATTAAGGGTTCGCCCTCCTGTCCGTGGGTGGGTTTTGCCCGCGCGGGAGACAATAAAAATACTTAATATTACAAATCCAATTCAATATCATGGATAACACAATACATACATCGGTAACACAAATATAATACAACCTTTTCTTATGTCCATGTCCAAGCCCAAATCACACTGGCGATATTTTTAGTTATTTATAAAATGTTTTACATAGAAAATCGCCTCATAATCGTACCCAGTTTACATAGTTATTGGGATAGGTATTCCCCGAGATATAAATAACTAACTTAAAAAAAACTGGAATAATGTAATAAAACTATAAACTTTGTTCAGTTTAGGAACATGGCTCTGGTTCCAAATACTTCAACTATTTAGTTTATACGTACGATTGTAATCCCTTGGTAGAAATCCACTTTGAGACTTATTATTTCTTTATATTTTTTGATAATAAATTCTGACAGTTTTCCGACATTAAATTAACTCGTGATACTAAGTTTTTGAGAATCAAGAACTCTTTTCCATAAATAAAATTGGAATTATACTGAAATATATCTGTTATTAAAGTAATGTAAATTATAAAATGTAATAAAAGATTAATTTGTTATAAATTAATAAAATTATGAGATTAATAATAATAATTAAATATTCCTATATTCGAGCAACAATATTTTCAGCAAAAACAAATACGATACGAAAACTAAAAAAGTCATATTTTTTGCAAATACGTATGATAGGGGACTGAATTGTGTTATTTTTTGTAGAGACTCCGTTCCGATCGCAGGTGACAAGACCGCTGGTGCTTTTCTGACACGAAGGCAAAGTATGCAACTAGAAAATGCAGCAAGCTTTTTTGGAACTTTATATCGAGAACTAAAGAATAACGTGTACCACTGCTAGAAACAAGCCTCCTTTCTTATTTGACGATTCTGGAGCATAGAAAAGTTCAGTTCCAATCAATTTCAATTTACAAAAAATAATCGAGGATAATTCAAAAACTTGGAAATAACAATATTTGTAATTAAAAAATTGTTTATTTTTCACATATTACAACAATAAATGTTTAAGAATATTCGTAAAACAACCTAAAAATTGGAGCTATTTAAAAATACACGTTTCAAGTTTTGATCAGTAGCATTTAAATTCAATTAAAAAATTGTTTATTTTTCACATATTACAAAAATAAATGTTTAAGAATATTCGTAAAACAACCTAAAAATTGGAGCTATTTAAAAATACACGTTTCAAGTTTTGATCAGTAGCATTTAAATTCAATTAAAAAATTGTTTATTTTTCACATATTACAAAAATAAATGTTTAAGAATATTCGTAAAACAATCTAAAAATTGGAGCTATTTAAAAATACACTTTTCAGGTTTCGATCAGTAGCATTTATCTCTTGATACACAGACAAAGGCTCACTTCTGAACATGGGTCTCTCCCATAGTATGTCATGTTATGTGGATGCTGTGGCCCATAGACAACTTCATTTATCCTCAATTAGGAATCAAAGTGCAGATGCGTTGCCACCCCTGAGCACGAAGATGGAATGCCTCGTGTCCTGTAAAAATGGTATCTGCTTCTTTTCTCATTAAACGGCAATAAATCGCAACTGACGATATTTTAGAAAATTTATGAAGCTAGTACAGTTTGTTATGATATGGATCCTAGAACTCCTATATTAAACACATTAGAACGATTTTTGACCGTCAGTTAATACCTTTTTACTACGTTGTAATTCATCACACCGGCAAACGTTTTAGAAAGCGGTTTCTTGAGTAAAAAGATGGTAAAGTTAAAAGATGGTGATAATTAGTCAACTATTTTTTATTATTGATTTTTTACGGACATCTCAGACTACGAAATCATACCCATGATTATGCCTTAATTTTAATACTATGCTACAGCAATAATAGCTATTACTACTAGGTACATCCGAGGGTAAAGCTTACGTTAATTAATTAATTAATTTAATAAACCAAATTCTCTCTACTTCTAATTCACATCATTTAATTTGAGGCAATTCGTTAGCGTTAGTAAGATAATTTAGCTTTACTTAAAATTGAATACAAATAACAAAATATGTGTGGAATATAATATATTATAGTATTTTTGACTAGCTTTCCTCTTTAGATAAGTCTAAACTCGTAGCTCTGAGCCGTCGACTGGTTGAAACTCTACGATATATTACTTTCCTCTATGGTTGAAACTTTAGACGTTACCTCTCGCAAAGTTTGTACATGATTTTTGAATTTCAACAAACGCCTAAGTTGACATAAGTATTTAATATAATTTATGAATTTTGTTAGGTCGCACGTCTTTTTATTCATGTGAGTTTTTAATTTGCAAATTTGCATTACGAACACGGGAGTTCCGTTACGCAAGCAGAAACAGAGTCATTCTAAGAAGTGACGCTGTCCTCTCCCGTGAAGAGGCCGCCAAAGGGTCATTGATATTGATAAGGTTGTGAACATATAAAAAAAATCCGTGTCCCTGTTGATAAGCGACGAAGATGGAATACCATGTCCTTGGTCCCGCAAGGCAGATATGGATATGCAGTGTTGTTTTTCACTTATTGAGATTACTTATTGATTTGTTTATTTAACGGATTTACTTTAACGTAAACACTCAAGCCTGTCACCCAGAGGGGTAGGCAGAGACTATAGACTTCCATTTGGCACGATCCTGATACATTCATATACCTACGCATGCACGCTCATCAGTTAAGGGTACTCCTCATTTGGCCCGTTTTCAATATATCGCTAAATTGGTCGATAAAATTTCGCCTAGGACGTCACTTTCCGACCATACCGTTCACTTCTGCAACATAAGTTAGCTTTGTCACTCCTCATTCATTATTTCCACATGACCAAACCACCGAATCATTCCTTTGTTAGTCCTAGTCACAACATCATCTTGCAAACCACACTATTCTCTTATCACACAATTTCTCACCGTCATTCAGATTCAGCCCTAACATACTCTTTACGACCGCATTTCTACTGCGTTTATTCTACTCTCGTGCTTCTTCTACTACGTGCCTTTTTTTACAAATTCTGACTTTTCACAATAGAGTATAGGGCTCCATTTACTCTATTTCCTGCGTTATCCTTATCATATTTCCCATCCTTGCTAAATACGCATCCCACATATACAAACTCATCCACTTGCTCGATCAATTCGCCTTCTATTCTTATTTTACATATCATTTTACTTTCTTCTCTTTCAAAAACTTTGTCTTACTTGCGTTCACTTTCATATCCCTTTCTTTTAATGATCTGTTCATTAGTGTAACCATCATTTGCAACTTCGCTGCCGACGACGCAAGAATAACTTGGTCATCGCCGTACAATAGGCATTTGACGGTTAACTCACTCATTCTTAATCCGCATTCTTCAACTTTCAAATTTTCCACATAACTGTTCATAAATAGGTTAAACAGCCACGGAGAAGCCACAGCCCTGTCTGACACATTTATGGATGCTAAACCAGTCCGAGTAGACCCCGTCGATCCTAACATAAGCACTAGAGTTCTTATAGACTTTAATGCCTGTATCAACCCAGCGCTCAACCCAAATGAGTTCAGTGTTTGCCATAGCACATTCCTGTCCACTCTGTCCTCCTTTTCTGTAGGCCTTTTCCAAGTCCATGAACACTTAAAAAAAACCTTTTGGTTTTTGGCCAAAAACTTCTGCGCGATCATGCGCATAAAAAAGAGATGCTTGCACATCCCAATTTTTTCCATCAGTTTCTTTCTTGACCTTTTCAATTAGTACCTTACATACAGCATACAGTTTTCTCACAATGCTAAGAATGCTGATACCACGGTAGTTTTTACAGTCCTGCTGCAAACCTTTCCCTTTATATATTGGGACTACCAGTTCAGTTCCCAGAATAAATTAAGCAAGGTGTGCAGCAGGCCTACCACCACTTCCTCTCCAGCCCTTAGCATTTCGAGTGAAACTCTATCATATCCGGCTGGCCTACCTGCTTTCATGATTTAAATTATTTCATCTATACTTATCTCGCTACCAATTTCCTTTGCTTTCAGAGTTTGAATATATATATTTCATTTTGTTTATACGTCGTATCCTCACTCATAAACATGCTTTCAAAATATTCCTTCTGTCTTTTTACAGTCAAAACTTCATTAGTCAGAATATAGTCATTCTCGTCTCTTATAGCATTCATTATAGGCTGTTTTGAATGTCACCTGGCAGTTCTTAAGAGTTTTAGTCCAGAACATTTTAATAATTGCCTGGAAGTTATCCGATATTTTTCTATCATTCTTATCCGCTCTTTCTTGCTTTTTACTTTCAACTACTTCATTTACTCTCTTATTTAGATGTCTAAATACTGCATTTTTGCTTTTAATATCATCATTCGTACCGTCAAAATTACGAGCCTTTGTTGCTAGTAAATCTAGCCACGCTCTCTTTTTTGCTTCAACTTCCATACGTGCCTCATCATCCCACCATAACGTATTATTTTTCCTTTTATTCGTTCTCTTACTAACGCCACATACTTCGGCAGCTGCATCCACTAAACCTTTCTTGACATTTTACCATATATTCTCCAAGACTTATTCATACATAATTCATCCAAACTCTTATATTTTCTTTCAGTTTACATTTGTACTTGTTTTTCTTACCTTCATCTTGTAACCTTTGTATTCTAATACGCTGTAACGCGGTGATAGACACAGATGTCCGATAGCGCCAACGCCTGAATATACCATTAATTCGGCATAAAATCAAATGATGATCCCTTCCTACGTTAGAACCCCGGTAAACCCCTTGTATCTACCACTGCGCTCGTCATTCTTTTATCCTCAATTATGTAAATTTATCATGATTTTATCATCACCTCTTTCCCATGTATATATGCAAATCTTCTTATGACGAAAGAAAGTGTTCGTCACAAAAATATTCTTTTCCACACATACGGTGAGGACTTTCATCACGAAACGTTTCCAATATCCTTTCAAAACCAAGCTCTTCACCTCTACCCTTCCATTAAAATCTCCTAGTGTAATAATATTTTCGTTTCCCTTACATTTTATTAACAGCATCCTTACCATTTCTCAAAACTGCTCTCGTATATAAGTGGGCTTAGACATGTCTGCGGTCTAACATGACATGTGTAGTCATAAACAAACTTCCATCACAACTAAAAAACAAATTAATCAACGCAACATCAAAAATATATTAAAGAATTACTTCTTAAGTAACTTATAATAAGTATTGTAAAATAAAAAAAATATATTATAAGCTATACATTAATACTATAAAAACTAATGTTACACTTACAATAATAATTATTAATATAATAATTATAGTTTATCTTTGATATCATTATATATTATCAAATTATTTGAACACCTGTACATGCGAACTCGACGCGTCAAGACAGGTAGGCAAATAACGCCACCGAGAGCAAACCAGTTTATTGACTGTAACGGCACGGTAATTTTATATAGATAATAATTACCGTGGTAACGGGGAGCGCGGTTCAATGCGTGCATCACAACAATAAGATGTATGACATAATTATTATGCATAATAATTATCATGCTACGTATGTTAATGGCATCGGTATACGGTAAAGCTGTATAGCTTATGTTTATACTGTAAAATACCAATCTAAATATTGTAAAATTATTATCAAATAAATAAATAATTCATAGTTTCGTCTCATTTACACATAACACATATCATATATCTCTATCATACATCATATCGCATACGTCATCCATCTTATCATTCATTGCTCCACATGCATTCAGCGTAGCTAGACGGGCTTGTGCAATCCACTTTTCGCCCCTCCGTGAGACAGAATGTGACGGGTGGTAAGCCTCGTCGCCGGTTTTCCTCCCGGAGATTCTTCGCACCCCTGCCCCATTAAAGGGGCGTCGGGAACTCGGGGCCATTTCTTTAATTTGGTGCTTCATGTGCAAAGTGTGGGGTGGTATATTTTACGCCGCTACCACGGTGAGAAGCCGAGTTTGTACTATCGGCTTGTCGCTCAATGAGCACTACCCGGGGGCACGTGTAGGGTGGGCCTAGGATTAGGTAGTCGAAGCCTACGAACACAAGCGATCGGATTTACTTTAGTATAATATAAACGTACAGGTACGTAATATTTTAGATAAATCATATAATATTGTTATTCCTAAATTTAACAAGACGATTATTTTTCATCTGGTTACGTATAATATCTTCTTAAGACTCCTTCGGTTGACAGTTGAAATTGGACTTATCTAATCAGAAATTTTGTCACAGGTACTCAAACTCGTCAACAACCTTTGCCGTAGTATCTCACCATCAGCACCAGTCTGCACCAGCTAGATCTAACATGGAAGTTACGCCTAGCTGGTGTAACTTCCATTTGTGCATCCATTTCTCAAAAAACATTTATACTTAGAAATCTGATTGAGTTTTCTTACGCCTTTTCAAATAATATATTATGTCATGGCTGCGTTTTGCAGGCGAATGTAAACGTATTATTACCCAAAGTAAGGTGGTGATTAAAACGCCTGATAATTGTTTAGATGGTTTTCGAATTACATTTTGCTTAAAGAATAATCTTCAATTATTTTTGGCTCTCGGCATAATATTCAGTTCCTACGGAATTTATTAACATTATATGACATTTACATGAAGACTAAGTATATGAAGATATCCTATATATGAAGATCAATTGCTGTCCGTTAGTCTCGCTAAAACTCGACTAAAATGGAACGATTTTTCTGAAATTTTGTGTGATTTTGAGTGTGTCCCTGGATGGTTTAAATTCACAATTGAAACCGGTAGATGGCGCTGTTACCCAGATCCATAAATCACCTGTGCGAAACCGGGGCGGATCGCTAGTTTTTTATAAAACTGACGTAACACACCTACCTACCGTCCACCTGGTGGTAAGTGGTTACTGTATTCCATAGACACCTGCCGCTCACTTGAAACAAGGAAAGCTATAGATGTATTGTCACTTCTGAGTGCTATGAAGTAATTTCTCACACCCTGTAAGTATACTGGCTCTATACTTTAGTTGACTATTTCAGTTTCCCTGTCACCACTAACAACACACTACTGGACAATAGGTTAGTGGATATTCTTATTTCTTACACCGCCGATACGTAGCGGTACGTATCGGTAAGCTCGGTCAGAAAGAAGGACTTTCCTCACACAGAATACTAGCATGAAGTAGCAAAAAGTTTCGACGTTTAATGACGAAAAATGTATACCCTTTATCTGGTTCCCTTATTAAATATAGTCAGTATTTGGCGGTAAAAGCTCATTCTGCATCTTGAATTTTAATTGAAGTTGTGGTGAAGGGCAACCACATTACAATAACCACACACATATAGATGGACTGATTCTTCCTTCAGTACCGTTCCTTGTATAAAGGTATTATTTTGATTAACTTGTGTACTATTACGCACTGCGCAAAATGTCTCTATATTAATTATTATCAAACCTTAATTTATATTCTTAAACTAGATACTTATAAATACTACTAGCTTGCCAGGCAGACGTTGTTGTGCCCTTTTTGACGACCCTTGGTCATATCCTATTAAAAATTCTTAAATCTACAAAAAAATTATTGTGGGTCACTCATAGGCAAAAAAAACTCTCCTATCTCTCACGTTGGAAGAAACTGCACACGGTGTGTAAATTTTATAAAATCGGTGAAGTAGTTTAGGAGTCCATCGCAGACAAAAAACGTGACACGTAATTTATATATAATATTAAGATATTATACACTAATGTTACTAAAGTGAATTCCATACGAACGAATAGTTAGGTATTACTAATTCATAATCTAATATCTGATACCAAGTATCTGGCTTCTTTTAATTTTTTATTTAACTTTTATTATCAGCACACAAGAGTTTATAGGTGGATTCAACATTATATTCCAATAAAGAAAATTAAAAATTCGTTAATATTACTTTTAGAAACTTAAATTTAGGGCAAAAGAACTCAGCACCGCAAGGGGACTTATTTTATTTTAGATGTAATAAAAAACGAAAATTCTCAATGTTTTTACGACACTTAGAGGTAACTTAGTTGCGAGTTTTTCCGCGTTCTACACTTTGATTAGGGCGTCGCTGACTAATTAATTTTTTTAAGTCGGAATTAAACCAGCGTCGAACAGTGCTCATTCGTGTGAAAATTTACAAATTTATGCTACATTTTAATAGCCTTGGGCTTGTTGGAACTACTTTTTGGTAAATTAAAGACTTTTATTGAATGAAACACTGTGTTTTTTTAATTTATAATTTGAGTTTTTTTTTAATAAACTCACCTATATATTATAAAATTATAATCGGCACGGTTCAAAAATGGTATAAGAATATCTTTACAATTTTGCTTTACACCAACGAGTAACAGTTGACGGTGTCTGAATAAAATTGACAGAACCACATGCAAAATGTGCATAGTTAATACGCTCCCGGAAACCGTTCCTTAATTTATTGTGTTTTTTCTTTAAAAAGTTTACCTTAAACAGTATATAATTCATATTTACTATGTACATACTACATACTTGAAACCGCAATGTGGACATAGGAAAGCTCATTTAAATTTATTAAATGTGCCTCAAAGATCATAAAAAGTAGTACTTAATAGTTTGTTAGGTCAATAAAATACCTTCTTGCAAGTGTAATTGGAGGTCACTCATTAACTACGATAAGCATTTAAGGTGTTAGGAAGTGTATATTGTCTATAAGTATAACACTGTGATACAAACTTTTCATCCAGTTCCTGCCCCATTTTCAGCAATTCTTCTGAAAATTAATAAAGTTAATGAAGGAAGTAATAGTTATACTATTTATTTAAAGGAAAGCTATATCAGTAGCGTACAGCCCACTCGATATTTGTGTTAAGTGACAGGTTAATTATTTGATAAAATTAGTAACATCCTTGTCCAAGAAAAAGACATAAAAGTTAAACAATTGAAATGTTCATAATATATGACTCACGGGACAGTGAAATGGTTAAAGACCCTAGTACCCTGGTAGAAGCAACACGTCTTCTAATTGTCAACTCCAGCATTATATGACGACGCTGCCAGGATGCCTGTCTACGTTATTATCACATATTCCCTTTCTTCTTTTTATTTTTCCATTTATAATAGTTGAACACAATAATCCAAATGTTGTAATTGATAAGTATAAATAAAACACTATACGTAGAAATAGGACACGGTTGTTAATTGAATAGTTTTTATAGGTGGTAGAGCCACGCTGCAGCTATAATTGTTCCATAAAAGGGGCGGGCCGACTGGGAAAGGACCACGCTCTCACAGAATACTAGCTTAAAATAGCAGCTTTATACCGCTGTGTTTCGTATGGTGAGTGTAGAGAACCTAAGACTCTTTTTACTGGAAACGAGGCATTTCATCTTGGTCCTCAGGTCTGGCAACGCATCTGCATTTTGATTCTTAATTGAAGATAAATGTAGATGGCCACATCGTCCATTTACCATCAGGTGGTCTGTGCGCTTGTCACCTTTAAAAGAAGTTTTTATTAGGTTATATTGTTATTACAATATTATTTATGAAAAAAGTGTAAAAAATAACAATTTTTGTAGTTTTTGTAATGTAATGTAATGGTGTAATGTGAAATTTTAATGTAACGCAGAGAATGTATTGTATAAATGAGGTATTAATAAACGTTTATCTTAAAGTAATAACGTGTTTGATTAAACACTTCAGCACTTAAAGAGGGGAAGGAAGAAAGTGAAAAATTACATTTTTGAGAGGAAACTTCTTAAAACTTATATTTAAGCAATTTCTTTCATTGGATATATGCCAAAGTTAGAGAGAGGGGTCAAGTTAAATGCCTTTTCATTTAGTTCCTCCAAAGGATTGGCAGAAAGACCCTAACATAACGTTGAGTAGTATATGGATGGCCCCTTATAGATTGCAGTGTATCGTGTAAACGGCGAACGGGTTAGTCCACACACGAACAAGTTCCGGATAGTTTTCATAATCTGTTCCCGGATCTCAACCAATTTTGCCTCGCGCTTAATTCGCTCGGGGAGCTTGTTACGTACGAACGTAATTAAGGAAAGTTTTTGTGTTATCTACCTTGTTTTTCCACATGCTACAACCAACAAACCATGACACGTTACTCCCCGTACCAATATAAAAAAATGGAATATCAAGAGGGAGGTCGGAACAAAATTGAGGATCAACGTGAAGTGGTCATTGTAAGCTATTTTTCGACCACTTATTTAGTTTTACTTTATCGCCGTATTTCGAAAACTCCGCGCCCCTAGACAGTGAGATATTCACCAATTTAGTTGCTGTAAATTTGTTTTGTTCACAACTTGTTTTCTCTCATGACGACAAACTATTTTCACCTTTCGCACTCACATCAAGAGCAGTATATTATGAAAAAAATTACATCTATTTCTGTAGATCAGATTAAAATATAATAAGAAATTGTAATAAGTATCTAAAAATTGTACTGGTATAGTACAGTTTATTCGACAGATAGAGGTATAAAACTATTCAAAATATTTTTGCTATTATAATTTTGTGAAACGTAGCTACAACTTGAAATATATATACCCGAAAAGGAGTATATAAAGAGAGCCCGTTACTTTCGAAAAAACAAAACAAAATTCAGTGGAATGCTCGCCATAAATTGTACTACTCCTGGGAGTTGTAGCGTTTGCATACCGGCCGAATAGTGCGACCATTTATTTGGATTATAATTTTTGGTATACGTTTATTTTGGCACATGAAAGCCACCGTGTGGAATCAGAACCATATTGTTCGTCACCTTTAGCATCTCGTTGAATAAATGACAACTAAAGAAACACAGTATAGTATATAAATATTGGACTTTTTAATTTATCCGTTGTATTTTTGGCATTAAGCGCTCACCGTACGCCGGAACTTAGAGGAATTTTATTACATTTTTAAGGGGTGATTACCACGTGCTCAGCGTTAAAGGAGTGTATAGTGCGAAAACCAGCATGCCTGAGGGTAAAAATTTAAGCACATGTGATGCCACCAGCACGTTCTTGAGCGGTGCGTTGAACGAATTGCTCTAAAATAGAATTGCCCTTTCAGAAATGAGAGAAGACTCATGGGACATATCTAAATGATAATTTTTTATATCAATTAGTTAAAATGCAGTTAATGTAAATGACATAATATTTTTGTCGTAGTTTGTCAAATATTACACCTATCCAACATCAAAGTCATCGTCTACGCTACTCCATTTAATATCGTCCTGAACAGTCTGCTGTAATAGTTATGCTTACCAGATAGAATTCTGACTAACAGAACCAGACATCTCACACTGTTAACGATAAATAGGTATTATATCTGCTATACATAAATGAATGTTAATTAAACTGCCATCTATCGCAGGTATAAAAACGTAAGTATGACAAACGAGCACACAGTCCACCTGATAGTAAGTGGAAGTGGTCCATAGATATCTCGATTAAGAATCAAGATTCAGATGCATTGTCATTCTTGAGGCTTTAGATGGAATTCCCTGTTACGTTTTAAGGTCTTTGGTTCCCGTTACTGCTTTAACATGGGAGCATTATGCTGCTATTTTACGCTAGTATTTTGTGAAAGCGTGGTCTTTCCCCAAATGAACCAGCTCATTCGTTTTGTAGCCATTAATGGCAACAGCGTATCTCTTCCGCGAACAGTTTTATAAAAAAATCCATTAAAATGTGGTAGGTAGTATCCGTTAATTATCGAATTGACCGATATAAATTCCTATTGCGATTATAAACGTCAATAAACGGCGAACACCTTAGAGAATCCATAAGCAAGCATGTATACTCTAAGGTAAAAACGATTACGTTAACTACTATCGGATATAGTTTAAAAGTAATTGAATATCAGTTATATACCATTAATTGGACTTCTTGATGATTGGTACACAATTCTTGTACAATTTATTTATTATAGCTTTTTAAATCATTCTTATTTTTAGGTTGTTAGGTAAAATATGTATTTAATATGATAAAGAACCTAAAAGGTTCTTTATCATATTAATTACATATTTCACAAAACATCAGCAACAATTTAAACAACTAATAGCAAATTATTATTAAATACTAGCGATCTGCCCCGGCTTCGCACGGGTGATATCTGGCTTCTACAACAGCGCCACCTACTGGGTCCAACTATACCTTTATTACCTATAACCTTCGCGGAAGTGTAAACAATATGTTGACTAAGTTTCACTGCAATCTAATGAAAGGTATGGCAGCGCATAAAATACGAATAAACAAATATTAATTTTTATATATTTAGATTAGATTAAAAATGAAGTACCTACTTTGTCATTTTTTTGGGAAATGTGTCACCGGTTCGTATGGATACGAACATTTCAATATCCTTTATGAACTTTGTAATCAATACCTATTTTATGCCCTTGAGAGATGATTTTGCAAAACCGCTGAAATAAGTATTGGTAAGAAATAAAGAAATACTAAACATACAAGTGGCTTATTGTCTAAATATGAATTTTCGTAAGATCTCTAACTTATTTTTTATAGACGTAAAGTAGCATAGGCTTCACGTGTTGGTAAGTTATAAACATCCCAAACACCAGAGGAATATCAGTAATTCTATTTCTTCACTTGAGAAATGGTGGGATCTACATACAAACCTTCTCCGCCGTATAACCCTTCAGCTCTATTTTAAGACAAGGAGTAGCTTGTCCTTTGTTTTTCTAGGAATGCGATAGGTATCTCCTTACCTTCTCAAATTTAATCGAAATCCTTTCGGTGTTTTAGGTGTGAAATTGTAACAAATGAACTTTTACATACAAATTGATTACTAAACAAGGCACAATTTCAAGTTTAATCATCAACTTTACTCAAGTTTTAGTTATTTTTCTCAACTGCGCAATGAACTTAACCCGTACGCGACAAGGTTTCTTTAAACTTTTTATAGTAATTTAATATTTAAGGATGTAATACTAAATTAAAAAATAAAACAAATAAATTAAACTTTTACTACATTTGTTATTTGTATTCCTTAAAAAATGAAAGTATAAATAGCCGAACTGCCTAAATATAGAACAAGCAGTCTCTTTTTATTACTGGTAGTACGGTTGGTTTGTCTAATGTAGCATTAAGAGGAAAAAAACACGATATATTTTAAGATTAGTAAGTTACCAGCACAATGTAAAACGTAGCCCTGCCCTGAAATATTATAAGAATTATTGTAGTTAATGCAGTCTTAATCAAATAATTTAATTTTGATAGATTAATATTTCTATACAAATTGAACAAACAAAATTGCAAAACCAAATAATCTTATGACAATTTAATATTAATTACACTACATTTAGTGAAATAAATATATGAATGAAATTAATTTATCCACAAAAGAATAAAAGCTTGTACCTTCTACCCTTAAAAATTCACATACTTGTTTGGCACGCACACACAAGCAAGAATCGTTTAGGGCCGCGCTACTCACCGACTATTTTCACATTGGAAGTACACCGTTATAGTAGCTTCTTCTTCAAGCTTGTAGCATGATTTCCCGCGTGGTACAGCCATGCGCTTCATACAGTTTATGTAATATATTCTATTGTCATTGAAACATTTTTACATAAATCTTATAATATTATAGATAGTTATTAGGTACAGGTAAACTGCCTTAGAAACCATGAGGTCCTTTTTGTGAAAACAATTTAGGCGTCGTCAGTCATTTCATTGTATTGGAATAAAAATAAGAATGATAGCAGTTGGTCTTTTTTATTTTTAATACCAATTTATAAGTACGTTTCAGAACACATTTACATTATTGGTTTTAATTTAAGTTATGTATAGCGCCATTCACTTCAAAAAGATGGTTTTATTTTCTTATCTGTATGTAGCAAATACTTTAATACGTTATTTTTAAAAAAATCGTGTTAGAGCGTATGTTCATTTGCTTACTCAATACATTGTCATATTATCAGCAATATGACAATGTATCGCACTCCACATTCAGTGTAGTTATTTTATAATCCGACCATATCGGAATTGTAACATGATAGATGTTACAACTACATGCGTGGTACAATAATACCAAAATGCATTAAGTATGCGAACCAACAGCCACAACGCTTAACAATGTGTAGCACTGAGTACTCACACCGAAACAATCACAATGGTCAGAATGATGATAAAAGATAAAAATCAATTGCTGTCCGTTGGTCTCGCTAAAACTCGAAAACGACTCGAACGATTTTGATATTTTTTGTGTATATTTGAGTTGGTCCCTGGATGGTGTAAAAACTCAACTGGACTCGGTAGGTGGCGCTGTAGTCGATATCCAGAAATCACCCGTGCAAAGCCGGGGCGGATCGCTAACCTTAGACATACATAGGAGCGGAACGTGGATTGCGGAAGCCGTTTAGCCACGCTGAATGTATGTGGAGAAATTATGAATGATAGAGGAATGGATGTGTTATGTCTAAATGAGATGAAATCAAAGGGAAAGATGCCACTACACATGGCATGTCTACGTGGTATTGGTCTAGTGTAGACGAGACCGAGCGGGCATGCCAGGGAGTCGGTATCATCCTTTCAGAAAGAATGTCAAAGTGTGAAAAAGTATGAATGTGTGAGCCCGAGGCTGTTATGGATATGAATTAAAATGGGCTTAAAGAAGCTGTTTGTGCTAGGGGTGTACGCTTCAGACATGTCTAATCCCACTTATATCCAAGAGTAGTTTTTGGAATATGGTAAGGATGGTAATGATGAAATGTGAGGAAAATGAAAATATTATTTATTATGTTAGGAGAATTTAATGGAAGGGTTGGGGTGAAGAGGTTTGGTTATGAAAGGATATTGGGAATGTTTGGTGATGAAAATATATATGACAATGGTGAAGGCCTCCTCAGCGTATGTGTGGAAAAAATACTTTTGTGACGAACACTTTCTTTCGTCAAAAAAATTTATATATATATATATATATATATATATATATATATATATATATGCGAAAAAGGTGATGATAGAAACATGACAGATTTCATAATTGTGGATGAAGAATTGAGGAGCGAAGTGGTAGATACAAGGGTTTATCGGGGGTTCAACGTTAATTGATCTTATGTCGAATTAATGGTCTATTCAAGCGTTGGCGGACATCTGTGTTCATCACTGCGTTACAGCGTATAATAATAGAAAAGTTACAAGATGAAGATGTGAAATAAAAGTATAAATGTAGAATGAAGGAAAATATCAGGTGTTTGAATAAAATGTTTATGAATGATTTAGCTTGAAGACACGTGGGATAATATTAAGAAAGGTGAATGCAGCCACCGAAGTATGTGGTGTAAGTAAGAGAACACATGAAAGAAAAAATAATACAGTGTGGTGTGATGATGAGGTACGGATGGAAGTTGAAGCAACACGGCAAGATTTACTAGCAACCAAAGTTAGTAATTCTGGCGGCATTAATGATGAGATTGAAAGAAAAAAGACAGGCTATAGACGTCTAAATAAGAGGGCAAGATAAGTAGTCGAAAGGAAAAAACAAGAAAAACGGATAAAAATTATAGAAGGATATCTGATATTCTGATAACATCCAGGCAAGTATTAAAATATTCTGGAAACTCGTAAGAACAACCAGAGGAAATTCAAAACAGCCTAGAATGAATGCTATACGGGACGAGAACGGATGTATTCTGAGTGACGAAGTTTCGAGTTTAAAGAGATGGAAGGAATACTTTGAAAGCGTGTTTATGAGTGAATAGTCGTCAGAATTAAATGTACTAGAAATTCCGCCAGAAGTCAAAAGGGGTAGGGAGATAGGACTAGATAAAATAATGAAAGCAATGAAGAAAGAAAGAAAAGCATAAAAGCAGGTAAAGCAGCCGGATATGGTCGCACATCACTCGAGATGCTAAGGGCTGGAGAGGGAGTGGCCTGCTGTAGACCTTGTTTAATTTATGTTGAGAATTGAAGCGAGTACCGGAAGACAGGTGTATTGCAGTTATAGTCCCAATATATAAAGGAAAAGGGTCACAGCAGGACTATAAAAACCACCGTGGTATCAGACTATCCTAAGCTGTTAATTGAAAGAGTTATGAAAGAAACTGACGGAAAAATTTGGGATGTGCAAGCGGGATTTAGTAAGGGAATGAGGTTTACAGATCAAGTATATTCCATGCGCATGATTGCGGAGACGTTTTTGGCCAAATACCAGAAAGTTTTTTGTGCGTTCGTGGACTTGGAAAATGATTATGACAGAGTGGACAGGACTGTGTTATGGCAAAATCTGAACTAATTTGGATTGAGCGCTGGTTTGATACAGGCGTTAAGGTATCTTTATAGAGACTCTAGTGCTTGTGTCAGGATCAACGAGGTCTACTCGGAATGGTCTTACATCCAAAAAGGTGTCAGAGAGGGCTGCGTAGCTTCCTCGAAGCTGTTCAACCTATCTATAGACAGTTGTTTGCAAACTTTGAAAGAATGGGCGAATTATCCGTCAAATGCTTTTGTACGCCGATGGTTAAGTTATATTTGGGGCGTCGGCAGCCGAGTTGCAAGTGATGGTGACATTAATGAACTAGTCATTAAAAGAAAGGGGGATTAAAGTGACCGCAAGTAAGACGAAAGTGATGGGTTTTGAGAGAGAAGAAAGCAAATAAGAATGGAAGGGGAATTGATTGAGCAAGTGGATGAGTTCGTGTATTTGATATGTTTATTTAGCAGGGATGGTAGACATGATAAGGATATAGAACGACGAGTGAATGCAGGAAATAGAATGAATGGGGCTCTATACTCTATTATAAAGAGTTAGAATGTGTCAAAAAAGCACGTATGGTAATTCATAATGCTGTGTTAATCCCTAATTTAATGTATGGTAGTGAAAGCTGGGTGTGGCAAAAGAAGCACGAAAGTCGAAATAAATGCTGTAGAAATGCAATCTTTAAGAAGTATTTTAAGGCTGAATCTGAATGACACGGTAAGAAATTGTGTGATAGGAGAAGAATGTGGTGTGCAAGATAATGTTGTATGCTTCGATGGTTCGGTCATATAGAAAGAATGAATTAGTAAAAAGTGATAAAGCAAACTTATTTTGCAGATGTGAACGGTAGAGACGGGAAGGGACACTCTAGATGAAGGTTTATCGACCAAATTGGCGATATTTTAAAAATGGGCCACATTAGGATTACCTTTAACTGACGAGAGTGTATGTGTGTATATATGGATGTTAAGGAGGCGAGAGAGGTGGGTTAGGATCGTGCCATTTGGTAAATGGCAGTCCGTACTCTCTGCCTACCACCCTGGGTGAAAGGCGTGAGGGTTTATGTAACCTTTTTATGTAAAATTTTGAGAACTACACATTTTTAAATGACTTGATTTTTGTCTTGTTTTTACCTTTGACTTGAGATTTGTCTTGTTTTTACCATTTTCGAGTAATTACGAAAAATACTTTAGACAATTTTTTTTCCACGCTTGCCAGGGGTTGCAGACACGAAAACGTTTACACATTAGCTTTGTATCGTTAAAACTACAATATCAAAAATGCAAAGTTGAGTGCCAAAATTTTGATTGCAGACTTTATTTGACTGGACTGTTTACTATTAATGCCGTCGTCGTAAATATGCTAGGGGTTCTCACGAAATTGAGAATAAAATAATTTTGGATATTATAATACCTACTAATTATCATTTATTAACATTATTTACATACTTATAACTTAAAAACAATTATTGAACAAGATACTTTTCTATTACTATAAAAATACATTTACAAAGGTTGCACCGGCAAATAATTTCGTAACACTTTCTTTTTATAGATATTTTCAGTTTTCAATTTTTAAATTTAATTATGTAGTGTACTCGCATTTAGATGAACAATTTAATCAAAAAAACTGGGGGAATCAAGCATGGCCGTCATTTGAATTCAACTTAACATAGTAATTCATAGAACTATAACAGCGATATACCACTACAAATATTATATTTTACGAAAATGACAGTTGAAATTATTTGAGTAAGTACTATAAAACACGCTCACGTCAACCACATGTATTGTACAGCATACTTATTGGAGTGCGCACAAAAGACTATAGTAAATATAATTTATATAATTATAGGAAATGGTGCGCAAGCCCACGGTCGCGTCGCCCATTACCCCGCAAGGAACCGCCGTTGCTCTGTACAAGTACATTCGTTTCACCACTGTTAGACTCATTTTAAACTGTGCCAGTACCTCCTTGATTAATATAAGTTTTATAACAAAAAGGTATCGTTCGAAGTTGCATTGCCAAATGATTCGAAGGAATCTTCGGCCCCGGCACGTCACCTGTTCTGTGTTGAACACAATTAGAAAGTACTCTCGTCTATTCTGAGATTTGAGTGTTGTTAGCCATTTGGCTTCTAGAGTTTCACCTTATTATTTAAAAATTGATCCGTCTTATTTAACATTATATTTAACTGCTGAAACGGGTGGGATGTTTGATTTTTACTCTCACATCTATGTATGTAATGTAATTTAAATCCTCAACATATCTCAGACATATAAATAAATTCATAATTATCATTCGAGCCCTTCAAAAGTCCACAGCTGAACATAGGCCTCCTCCAATGAATGCCATACACTGACATTCTGCATGTCTTACCAGGTCGTCATCCCAAAAAGTAGGGGTCGCACTGCACTTCGCCTACTGGTACGAGACTGCCACTCGAGAACTTTTTTCCGCATCGGTTGTCGGTTCTTCTAGCTATACGGCCGGCCCGTAATCACTTCAGCTTACTACTCCGTTGGGCTATATTGGTCATTCTGGATCTCGTTCTACTGTGGATATCCTAATTTCCAAGTTAAATCCCGCAGAGAAACCCCGAGCATAGCCCTCTACATAGCTCGCTGAGAGACCTTTAGGTTACTCATACGGCCAACAGTGAAGAACCACGTTTAAGATCCATAAGTCATCATTTGCCAACAAAATTTTTGGTATAGTCGTAATTTAAAGTAAATTTTCTTATCGTGACTAAGTCTACATAACTGTTCATAGCGCCATCTATCAAAAAGTTAAATAATAAAGATGCTTTTCATTTATCTACTAATCTCCCTTATATAAATACGCTTACAGTACCTATTGATTTTATGGCAAAATGATCATAGCGCCACCTATCCTAAAAGAATCCTAACAACTGGTGAAACTCATCTTACTATAAATTACTACAATGAGGATATAACGACTTTTTCTGCCACCAGGGCAGCGCAACTTTAGATGCGGTTAAATATTTGACAAATTTCATAACGGGGGAAGTTAATTTGTTGGAAACGAGTAAATGTTAATGTTTCTTTCTGAAATATTAGTTATATTTTATACTACTTTACTAGTTTAGAAACTACTGTACCAATCTACGAATATATCCAAAACAAGAAAAATTGTTTAATATGTGCAAAACATTAAAATGTATACCACTTAGGCACTGATTTGAGTATAAATATAATACGTTAAACTCGAGAAACTAATAAACATCAAAACTAATTTCTCAATAATCTCGATATCTGGTGAGCGGGAGATTACTAGACCTCATTCAAGAGCCATCTTACAATTCAATTAATGATACCAGGATACTCCTGGGGAGACCATGTTCCCATCTGTTATCGCTTCGTCAAGCTATATGGTCAGCCTGTGGTCACTTCAGCTTATTGATCCGTTGGGATATATCGGTTTCTCTGGTTCTACTGCGGTTGTCATCGTTACAGATCATGCAGAGAAATTCCTAACATAGTTTGCACATCTTAGTTCCATGTGTTATCTAATCATAGTCAATACGTACTGGTAGTACACTATTGTTTCAGTTTTGAAGAATACGTTACAAAAATATGTGTTGCAATCTCCTGAAAGTTGCCCATTAAAATAAAATCCGTCAATTAATCTTTAGGTCGAAGTTGGAGCTGATTTGGTGGAACAATTTTCCAGATGAGCATACTCGTCAATAATTTCGAGCGTAGTGTTCCTATAGCAATTACCTGCATAGGAGTGTCATAATAATAGATATAGATAGATTGACAAAATATCTAAATTGGGTAGAACATGGTAAAAAAACAACATTTTTGTTCTTGTATTCTGTATTACAAAATAAATAAGCTACAATACATTATATTTATTCTCACACACCTCGATTATAAAATATGTAAACTAAGACGAGAAAGGGACATATAATATGTATGACCGAAAATATATCTAAAATATTTACCTCTTCATATTTCTTTGGCGAGATTCACGTAGAATAATTTTGACGAATTCATTAAGTAGGCACAAATATTAATAACATAGTATACTTAATATTGTTAATTAATAATATTTACAATTTGTACCAAAAGCAAACTATGGCACGACAAATTTATATATAATGTAACTATAAATTAATGTCTAATATGAAAAGCCTCGAGCAAACTTAAATCAACTTAAAGAAAGAAAAATGCAAGAAATAAATGCAGCTTTGTAAGTACAATTATAAAAAAAATTAATATATATGTTCATATATTTATTTTTATATATTATGCCTTTTAACTTAATTATTTTATACAAAATTAAGGTTTCATCATTTGAATTGCTTGAATTGAAAGTACCTATTATAATACTATTAAAATGCTTTTTACCAATTCAAATAAATGTGCAAAATTACATCTACTTTTTTCAAAGTTATTATTTTGTTTATAAAATGTACGAAATGTATTGTAGAATAACTACCAAAATTAATAAACAATTAAAACATGTAATATTGATTGCAATAAACCGCGAAAGACTTTAATTCGAAATAACATTTTTATTTATTAGTTTTTGTAAATTAATCGGAGGAGAGTAATAAAACTTACAAACTAGTGCAAACCAAAAGGATCTATAGTTTATAGACCGCATATACTCTCTCAATTAGCTAGATCTCTGAAGGAAATATTGCATATGCTTCGTGGCCTACCTAAAGCTAGCAGGTCTACTAGGTCCCTCGGTGGGCTCCAGAACAATTCTCTTGAAACAACCCTCTGGCAGCTGATCAAGTATGTCCTTTATGTTGTCCACTTCCGTTCGAAGGTGATCGTGCTCATCTTGGTATTGCTTAATCCATCTGTAAAATTAAATCGAGTAAAAACAGTTTTCTTTTTTAGTCGTTGATCACGTTAATAATTTTTTTCTTCAAACAAATATCAATCGATGTAAGTCCTACATGTAACTACAGTGCTCTTTTAAATTCGGAGTGGATAATTGAGCAAAAACTAAAAGCTACCGTCTATATGTTTTGACTAAAAATTGGCATGTCGATGCTATATGAATAAAATTCAACTACTAAAACTTTACATAAGTGAATGTGGTCTCTCCTACATGGGACAAACTAAAAGATCAATAAAAACCCGCGTTAAAGAACATATAGCTGATGTGAAGAATCGACGCTCCGGGAAGTCTGCAGTCTGTGAACACGTACAGGATCGCCTCCGTCACTACATCAGATTTGACAGACCGCAAATCCTCGCTAAAGAACACCGATTCCTTCCAAGGATGATTCGCGAGGCTATTGAAATAAAAAACATCCTAATTTCAATAGAGAAGATGGCTGGGTGCTACCATCTGCTTGGGATCCTATAATAAATAAAATTAAATCCCAACCCAAGCATACAACTGCAAGACTTCAAGATACCATAAGTTCATACTGCATAGATCGGAACAAAAGTTAAATTTTAATCTATGGTAACCGCGGTTAACTATGACATATGAACGTTGAACATCTCAGTCCCGCCCGTGACCATGAGTGCTGTAAAGCGTTCGAAACGTCGGGTATTTAAAAAAGTTAAATATACGCGATAAATTCCGTAAAAACTAGTATTATTTCAATGTGTAGTGTTCGCGTAAATATAAGAAATCATTAAGAGATTTTTATTTTATTTTCAGTTTTTTTTTTGGACGGTTTTAACTATAACTTCTTCTGTGAAGTAATTCTTAGATTTTTTTAATATTATAGCTAGCATTTATGTTCGTCTGTAGCTCAGATTTAGCTCACATAATTAAAATTTCTGTTTTAGAGAAATTTTTATTTGATTTCAACTTGAAAAAAATTACTTAAAGCTGACTAAATAACCTCCTGAAAATTTCTAAAACTTTATGAGTTCCTTTGCTCTCAAAATAACAAAAAAGGTTGGTAAATTATTAGGCATTTTTTCGACTACTACAGATGACTTTTCTCACATTTTTCCGATTATTATGGTGAATAATGATTAATGTTAGATAAAAGATTTAAAACAGCGCAATTAAAGTCAAATCAAAATTATTTTCTCACATTGAGTAATTTTTTTTTCACAGTTTTCTAAATAAAACAACAGAAATAATTTTAAGAAATCGTTTATTTATTCACAATAAATGTTCAAAGTGCCTGCCACCTGCCTCAATGCACAAACAGCACCGACGCAATAAATTAACGCACAAATCTCGGAAGACTTGTGTGTTTTGTCTTATTCTTTCTTGAGTTTCATTTGATTTAGTTTTTAACTCCGCCAAACTAGAGAACTCACGATGGTACACTAATTCCTTATAGCATCCCCAGATATAATAATCTATTAGGTTCAGGTATTTAAAAGGTCAGGTATTTAAAAGATTGGTTCAGTAACAAACAACGCTTCAAATGCATCATTTGGATCTGAAACATTACTTTGCTCGGTGCTTAATGCTTATTACGCGTGACGAGTCACTCGCGAGGCGACTGAGCCTCGAGCGAGAGAGATAGACTGAGACACTGAGTAACTTAAATATTGACTCGACAGCGGCGAGTGAGCGGGCGAAATAATTACAATCTATACATGTAGGAAAGAGATAACAAATGAAAAGTGTGTCACTCAACTCCTACGGATTTTCGCTGTCGTTATTTATGCACGTAAAAGACCACTGAGGCGCTTACGTATCAAATACTACACTTTCGTTATTGCATGTAATGTTCGCATTAGGGCGTTTTCCAAAAAAGTTGTACCTTGAAAAAAGTCAGTGTCCGGCCACTTTCAGAATAAATTATCAAATATTATAAAAGTTTTTATTACATATCATTTATTTTAATAATAAAGTAACATATAGTCTCATAAATCAAATAAAAATAAGGTCTGAATCTGTTATAAATCAAAAATAAAATCAAAATAAGTAAAATGGGGTCGATGTTTTTGGTATGTCCCACATCTACTGTGTCAACTTCAGAGTCACATAATACGGTCGTGTTATATTATTATTCAAACTTTTTGCATTTGACTGGTCATTTATGAACGTAACTTCAATTTTAAACCTGAAATGTACATGTTACGGTTGAAAATTATTTTAAAATACCAGATTTTGTGTTGTCCTGCAAAATCGCGTATGATGGAATTTCCGCGTACGTGACCGCATTTTCAACGACTTCCAACAAAAAATACCACCAATTCAATACATTTTCCCAAATATAGCAACATTATTAGTCTATGGTGGCTGCTGTATTTAATTTTTGACAGCCAGTTCGCCAACAAAACGTAATCGAAGTGGTCGTCTCGACTCATGTAAAAAAAATAATTCCACAAACGATACTGCTTTTCTCCAGGTAACGTATTCATGTGTATTTCATTCTATTTTCTATTAAACATGTTAATTTATTGTTATTTGAAATGTTAAGTTATATTGAACAAAAGTTTGATAACTAATTAGTAAATTCATTTGAAAATTTTATTGGCATGGTTACGTTACCTCCATTAGCGCTACTATCGCATGAATGGAACTCAAAAGTGACGTAATGGAATCCTAAAGGTCGGTTCATAAAGTCATTGTTTTAATTAGTGTTCTAAAGTCTAAATAAATTAAGTATGATTAAAATAATAATAAAATGCCTTGAATTTTTTAAATGAATTGCTTATTACTTAATTTCGTGTGTAAATCAAACAAGATTTTTCGACTAGATATTTCAGCTCAAAACACTCCATTCAGGATAACATTAGAAAAATAACAGTGAAATAACGATAGTTATTACGTTATATTGTTGAAATGGCTGCATTTAGTGTTTAATTTTAATGGTATCCTGAATGAAAATTTTTTGTTTTTGCGTGAAAATATATTTGATAAACAGTTATCACATTTATTTTGACAAATATTTCACGCAACGCTTTTTGTAAATCTATATAAATTTTTTCACAAAAATTTGAGATTTTTCGTACGGGGTACATTATGATAACTCACTATTGATTTTAGGTTTAAATATGCCCTTGACGGCTGCAGAAAAGTCAAAACGGTACCGAGAAAAAATCAAACAAAACCCGGAAAAATATGAAGAATTTAAGAAGAAGGAATTACGAAGACAAAAAAAAGCACCAAAAGAGGATTAAAAAGCTCACTGAGGACGAGAAAATGGAAAAAAGAAAACTCTGGAGAGAACAAAAACGAAAACAAAAACACTCAACCGAATCCACAATCAGGGCAATCACGTGACGCATCCAATAATTCAGCTCCACATTCATTGAAAATTAGGTACTGAAAATTGTTAAATAACTACAAAAAGGCTTTCAAGACGATTCGTCAATATAATACAACAACACAGACTCTGAGAAAGAAATTACGCCGAATGAAAAAAAAACATGAAACCGAATTTGATTTATTGAACACAGAAAACGATAAATTGAAAGCAAGACAAGAAATAATGGAAATATCAATTCGTAGTACGTACAGGAATTGTAAGAAAAATAAAGAAAAACAATTAGTTAAAAACGTGATTAGGAAACAGGCGCATATATTGTAAAAAGCACCTGAAAGTAAGATTTTAGGTCTTAAAGAAAGAATCAGGAAAAGGATTAATTTACAACGACCAATAAATAAGAAGACTCAGGAAGAAATAGAACTTTTTTATTTGAGAGACTACATAAGTAAAAGCACAGCTGGTAAGAAGGAAACCAGGTCCAAAGACAAACAAAAAGCACAAATAAGATACTTAGTCGACACACTGAAAAACGTATACGAAATTTATAAAAAAGACGGTGGGTCATGCGGCTTCACCACCTTTTACAGATACAAGCCTTATTATGTACTGTCTCCAAGTATCAATAATAGAGAAACCTGCTTATGTATTAAGCACAGTAACTTTGAGTACATGTTTAATGCATTGAAGTGTAAAGATGTCATAACTTACAAGAATATAAAGGAGCTCTTGAACATCGTTGCATGTGATATTACGCGTTATGACTGCATGTACAATAAATGTAAAGATTGTAAGAGTATTTCATATGATGAACAAAACCTCGATTCTGCTATATCATGGTTCAAATGGGCTAGGGTAAACCATGAATATGAAATATCTGGCAAAGTATATACAACTAAAAAGACCACCAAACAACAAGTAAAAGGAACTGTACTTTCATCACCAACTTTCAGAACGAGCTACCGGCGTTTAAAACTCATTTCTTTTGGATTGAACAACAACGTCAATACAGAAATTGTATCAAGAACATGTAAGATGACGAGATACTCATTTTATGCGACTTTTCAGAGAATTTTGAATGTAAATATAGTGAAGAAGTCCAATCAATGCACTTTGGTGCCTCCAAAAAACACGATCACTTTACATTGTGATGTAATTTTTTGGAAAAATCTATCCCAATCATTCGTATCTGTTTCAGATAACAATTGCCATGAGCCTTTTGTTATACAAAGAATGGTAAAATGTAATGCATGTAAAAATTGGGTTTGCCTGATATGTAGCGGAACAACCTTTTCAACCTTTGTTCGATTTGTCTTGGGACTGATGAATAGTTTTTTGTTACAGTTTAAGACCGTTTACAACGTACGGCATTTCATACAAACTTTCAAGTCTTTATATTTCGAAATAAATGAACCGATTTTAATGAAACTTCCTATGCATAAGCAGGATATATAGGTCCAAAAAGTTAATGAGAACTATTTCGAAAAATAATGTTACAGCTAGATTCAGCTGATTTTAAATTTTCCATAGAAACAGATATTTCCAATTATCTTGTTTTAAATAAGACATTTCAAAAATGTTCTTTACTAACTTTTTAGAACTATGTGTCCTGCTTATGCGTGTGAAGTTTCATTAAAATCGGTACATGCATTTCGAAAACAAGGACTTGAAAGTTTGTATGAAATGCCGTACGTTTTAAACGCTCTTAAATGACATACTAGTAATATTATGTTTAATACGATAAGTACAAGTTACCATAATTGTTGTCATAATTGAGAGTCATATAGACGTTGCCTTATAGTTCCTAAACGTTATTTTCGAATTACATTAACGTCACTGTCCTATTATTACTGTGATTTATTTTCTAAGACTAATTAATAGATCTCAAAGAAATTTGACTGTTTTTGTTCAATATAGCTTACTATAAATTTTTAATTTGATATAATTAAACTTTTGAAAGAATATTTCTCATATTTGACGTTCTAGGATGAAAAAAATATAGTACAAAGTACCCAAAAGTAGCGTAAGGAATATCTTTGTTAAAACATTTTTTGATTAGATCTAATATGCTGAATTATCAATATTTTTTAGAAAACAGATTGTGTTTATTTTTCATAAATAAAGTTAAAAATACTGAACTTCTTTTAGTTTTCATGAAAACTATTTTAAAATTAGTAACGTAATGGAATTTCTTGAGAACATAATTTAATTAAAATTGTAATTATTTTCAAAATTCATTATTATTTTCTTAAAAAAATACTATTTTCATACTGCTCATACTATATTTTATCAATTTAATTACATTTTGAAGCTAAATGTTAAAACTCATATAAGTGGAATTCTAACTACGTCACCGACAATTTTTTTGAAAAACGCCCATTAACAAGTTCTCATTTTACGTTGATGCAGCACTGGTCAAGTTGTTTATGTTCGTTCGCGCCTGTTTACGAAAATATCTCTGTCATTTTCAATTTGTTGAACCATATTTAACGTTAGACGACGACAGAAGGAGAATAATTTAAAGATTACGATTTTAAAAATGATATCAGTAAAATGTGTCTCAAAAGCCGTACCACGTTTTAAATCAGGTTGAATAAATTATTGAATATAAATAAATTAAATGGTTAAAATAGACGCATTAAATATTGAAGTAAAATATAAATATGTGCATACTGTTTAAATTATAATTTTAAATAAAACCATTAAAAAATAAAAATAATATGTAAATATAACCAACACAGCAATGTAAATAGAATCGATTTTTAAATACGGCAGCTGGCCACAAATTAAGGACTAGCCGCCAGTCCTAAGCCTGGATGAAGTATGAAGGAGGATCGATTTTATATACAATGTTATTACGGTACACAATAAATAACCTAAAGATTTATATCATTCAGCATTGTTGCCATATAAAATTTCACTGACTCGTAACATTCTGTATTGTATATCCGAGTCAAGTCGAATGATCCAAATGAGCCATATGAAACATATTAGTGTTTCGGAACATTTCAGTGATCGAGATGCAAATGTTCCAATCGCAAAAATGATACACTTTGCCCACCTCCAGAGAGAAAGGTAGGCCGTGCTTTTGCCATTACTATTGTTACGAGCTTGAGGTTCGTGACAATAAAAATTGCCGATAGAATTACCAAAATTAACTCTTTAATTCACTTTACACTAATTAAAACTTAGAACACTAATAATTAACCACACTGATTGACTTTATTTCGCTCCGAAACTTCGCTTGTCTCGCCAAATTCAATACTTCCCCGATCGCGTATTGCAGCGCCTTTATATAGGGCTCTTCCACGAAAACATCCAGAATATTCCAGAATATTCGAATAAATACGCGCGCCAACCCACCAAGCGTAGAAAGTTCGAGTGTGGGGCTTCCAGAAAGCTTAATTCTTCAATTCGATACTAGATGTCGCTGTCGGTTGAAAGACTAATCATGTATTTTCTGGAAAGCTCCTCTCGCTCTCGTGCCTGACACTAGATGGCGCTAGAGCCTTGTACATGACGTCGACTTAGGCGCGTAACCCTACTCTTTTCAACACTATCTGTTCCTTGCACCACGTACCTGCGCCCGAGACCCTATCTCATTTGCGAGTAAATTTTATGTAAATACATTATTTTAAATTTTCTTATCCAACATTCATAATTATTCACCATGTTAATCGGAAAAACGTGAGAAAAGTAATTTCAAATGCATGAAATAAATTTCACTATTCCCGACTGTATCATCTTTAAACTCCGTTTTCACACAATAATTCCCTAAAGTACCAATTTTTTGTGTTATTTTGAGAACTAAGGAACTCATAAAGTTTTTAAAATTATCAGGAAGTTATACAGGCAGGGCAAGTATTTCTTTTCAAGTTGAAATCAAATAAAACATTCAATAGAAATTTTTATTTTGTGACCTAAATCTGAGCTACAGACGAATTCACATGCTAGCCATAATACTAACAAAAAACCTAAGAATTACTTCATAGAACAATTTATAAATAAAACCAAACAAAATAAAAATAAAAACTGAAAATAAAAGAGAAAAAATCATATCTCGAAAACTACCAAAAATCGCAAAACATACATGGGAGTCCAATCGATAGGTATTAGTATCCTCAGACCACAGACCTTCGCTATTATTCGCTTATTACCTTCGCTAGTGCAGGATTCCTGTAGCAGCCTGTATAAAAAATAATGTCCTCCAGACCGAATTTCGGTCACGGCGGCCAGTATCAATGGAGACTAGCCATCGGCGCAGAACAGGATTATAGTGCCCAAGTCTATGCGCAAACACAGCTGCACTCTATTCCCTCACACTCATAATCCGATGGGACAGTAAACCGACACGACCGGAGAGAGATCGGGCGCAGGGCCAACGGCTTTACGTACTTTCCGAGGCACTGGGGTGAGACACCGCCAACTTCCTGACTCCGGGCAGCTACTGAGAATTTCTTGACGGAAAAACTCAATAATTGATTTTTTTGGCCCGACCCGGGATTCGAACCCAGGACCTCATGATCAACAGTCGCACTACTACAACCACTAGACCAACGAGGCAGTCAAAAAGTATATCAGTATCAAGTATAAAAATAACATTTGTTTGTTCGTATTTTATGCGCTGATATACCGTTTATCAGATTGCGGTAAAACTATCCCATCATATTGCTTGCAATTCCGCGAAGGTTATAGGCATAGTTAAACGCAGTAGATGGTACTGTTATAGAATCCTGATACCACCCGTGCGAAGCCAGGGCAGATCGCTAGTATATTATAAAAATGACTATACTTTTATAGAAATACTTTTATAGAAAAAGAGTGTTATTTGTGTGTTACCTCTGATGATTGTTCTTCGCCTCAGTTAAAGATTTTATTTTTCCATCCAAGTCTACCTCACGCAAAGCACTTTCTGCTTTATCCAAACTTTCCTCTGAAATTTTTTATATACTGTTAGTGTAAAACAATTTTACATACGTTTTCGCCAATGAACGAACGTCAAAGAGAATATATCGGCGATCACAACAGAATATAATATTAGATGAAGTTAAATAGCTTATTTTAAATGCCGATTTTTTGGCTAACTATATTGGTCAGTTATTGACCGTTAGGTACACATCTGGGAAAATAAATCCATATGATTTGAAGTTAAACACAAACTTTTCGTTAAGTAAGCGAAAAACGCGACGAAAGCGTTTCAAAAGTGTAGGTATCAGTTCAGCGCTAAACAAACCACAATTTAATATACATATATGGGCAAATCTTTTAAGCAATTTTGCTAGAAACGTCTGGCAGTAACTTGTCATTAGTTTTTGACAGTTACAAATCGGTCTGGTGCTAAACTAGATATTGACACACAGACCCATACCAGCTTGAGTGGACCTTTATGAAAGTTGTATATTTTGAAAAAATATTTCGCCGTTGCTTCTTAACGAAGTCTTCTGAATTCATTATAACTCAATCTGCCCGAGCACCAGATGGAGACTCATTATAATTAGCTACCCCTATGATGATCTATATATTTGTTTCAGTGATCGTCTGTTCGATATATAATTAACAAAGTATTATATGCCTATAGCTAGTAGACAAACTATAAATAATTCGTTATGAGTTTTTACAAATTACGTACAATGGAACGAAAGAAAATAAATATAACTACATAAACGGATACACATACGAAAAAACTTACGTAATCGATCTAAAGCATCGTCATCGAGGGTGGGCAAATTCTGCAACTCATCCGTTATAACTTTTAGGTCCTCCAACCCTTGTGACACTTGTTTCTCAGCTTCTCTAGCGTCTGTATTCGCTTGGCCAACCTGTTATAATTGACGTTTAAATATTAATTTATACATTGGTGCGAATTCTTTTCTGTGAGTTCTACTTATACTAAAATCTAACGACATTTACCATTGAGCTGTTATGTTCTACGTACTAGAGGCGACACTGCATTCAGCTACTCTGTTCCACTCAACTGCAGTGCTTACACCGCACTTTAATCAGTCACTCTCTAGGCGCTTGTAGAGTTGTCACGTGTTGTGTTAATTAAAAAAAAATCTCTGGAGAAATATATGCCGTCGTGTGTACTTATATATTGCATCGGTTAATATTATATATTTTCATCGGTTAATAAGATACTTAATCAATAAAAACGTATTATGTATTAATAATAAAACAAATTATTCCTAAGACGCCATCTCGTGTCATGGAATATAGATTATGAAATTAATATGTTCAGATGCGACATTTCAGTGGTTACTTAAGTATAGGACGAATATATTATTATACACATTTTTTTGTAGAAACATATATAAGTTATTACGATTCGGCAAAATTTTTCATGTTTAAATCTGCTTATCAATCTTTTATTTTATTTTTAGGTTTCCACATCAAAGTAAAAGTGGAATAAATTCGTCCATTTTTAACTCTCGTGTGCCCATCATTTATGAACGACTCTTATTCTAATTTAAATAAATATATTTGTAATTTAAATGTTATGTTTATAAGCTTTGTTAAACATACATTTAGTATGTTTTTTATATTTGACTTACGACGATACCTTTTAAAATATTCAGTTAAAAATATCATTAAAATGTAATTGTGATTAAATATTATGTAATATTATATTAAATAAGGAAATATAATACACAAAATAAATGACAAAATTCAAATATTATTCTCGATATAATTTACCTATTTAACAATACAATCTACTATTACCTACGGGTCATTCTAGCTAAGATTATTTTATGATAAAAAAAACAACCGCGCGAACACAGAGTAGCGCACATTTTTTGTTTGAGATAGCTGTTCTAGTACGTAAGTACAAATTACTTCAATGACATTTACTTTTTTTTCATCATCAATATCAGATTGTCTTAGTTACATTTTGTACTTAGTATAAACCATACCTACCTACACTGACTAACACTTAAGTAAGTAAATCTAGCTGACCGTTAGTTATTAATACTCTATACTTTATATTTTTAAATAAACTGTTTAAGCAAATAAAAAATATTAGACTAATTAATTTTACTTATTTAATTAAATTAATAAAAACTATAACTAGTAAGTTACCTAATTATTTTTATGAAATTATTTATATAATTAAAATAATTATAATTATTTCATAATTTAATTAGTTACAAATTAAATTTAAGCCTCTCCAAATAAAACACTAAGTAATTGCTCTACTCCTATTCGGATATTATATAAATGTTTTAAATATATAGTGTAAAAACTTATTTTAAATACAATAAATGAGGGATCGCCAAAGTCATGGACATAGCTTTTCGTATTTGAAAAATGAGGCAACGGGCTGGTCACAACTGACTCTTAGAAGCGACAACCGTTGGAGTAAACGTCATACAGTGGAGAGCATGTTTAGGTAAATGGAGTTTGAGATGCCCCTTGGAATCGAGCCAAGCGAATATCTGAGCATAGCGGCTGGCAGTAACTGGTTGCGTTCAGCTGAGTATCAGGCTAAATGGCGCGTCTTGGGAGAGACCTATGTCCAACAGTGGACTGCCGCAGACTGATGATGATGATGATGATGAAATGAGAGATTATTATTACTTTCATCTTAGCGTCGCGAGTTAACTGCATATTTTCTTCAGCTTGCTTCTCACGGTCTTCAATTTGTTTCGCTGTTCCCTTGACCCGAGCTGTAAATAAAATAACGTTTACGTATTCCTATAAAACTAGTATTTGCTATTCACTGACATATTATTTTCCGATAGAAATGAAACTGAATTCTAACAAAATAACATGATCATTTTTAAAGTAATAAATATCAATTGAATACAATAATAAGAAATTTATTGGCCTGTATTAATATAAAATCTTATAGGATGTTGAAAAAATATATTTTTCATATAAATAGACAGAGTACTTCTAATATTTATCTATACAAGCATACTCAAATTAAAAATGGGCTATATATATACACGTAATTATATATAATATACATACTCGATAATTTATCAGCTTCATCTCGAAGTTTACCAGCTTCAATCCTGGATGCGGATGCCTTTTTTCTTATCTCGTGCGCTGCCTGTGTAGTTAGATCAATATGAGAAAAAACTTGCAAAATATTTTTTTACTTATGCTCTGTAACTAAAATATATAAATAACAGAACATACGCTACCTCAGAAGCCTTATCAGCATACTCTTTTTGCGCTTGTTGTGCTAAATCTCTGGCTTCCTTGGCTTTATCACTAGCGGTGTTTAACTCTTCAATAATACTAGAGATACTCTCTTCTGCAGCTGCTACCTTCGCCTGTACCCCCGGAACATCGAACGCAGCTTGCTCTGCTAAGTGTCGAGACTCGGCCACTTGATCGCTGAACTCTGAAAATAACAAATATTTGTTAAATATTTGTAAAAATTCCTTTATCTTAGATTATTCTACACAAGTATTATTTAAAATGTTTTGGACTAAAACTGAGAACAGTAGTCTTGACGGTATAAAACCAAACTATGTGCCCCAAAAAGTCCCCCATAAACTGTTTCGTAAGGGGGATTTTTGCCACGGTGCCGCTCTTGGTAAGTGGTTAATAGCAATATACTACCGTCTATCTCCTTTTTCGATTCCCCCTGTCACCTCGACGCCTATGAAATTACATGGTTTAGCGGATTCTTTCACGATGTAACTACTCAGTTAGGGGCTTTATACTTATTATGAGATAATAGAGAACTATATAAATATTAATAATATTTTTATGAATTACTATTATGCTTGCTTAATTATCTCTCCTTTATATTTGGTACAATTGCTTTTTTGTTCATGCCATAATATATGCACGATACATTTTTTTCGTTTTTCTTTTTAATAAAGGTATATGGAAATTGTAATAAAGATTCTTAGCTAGTTTTGGTAAGGATGATATAAAACCGGAAGCTTCATTTTTTTAAATAAAAATTATTATAGAACTAATTTATAAGAAGCACGAGAGTACAATAAACGCAGTAGGAATGCGGTCTTTAAGAAGTATGTTAGTGCTGAATCTTAGTGACAGGGTAAGAAATTGTGTGATAAAAGAAGAGTGTGCTTTGCAAGATGAGACAAAGTAAATTTATGTTGCGGAAGTGAACGGAAAAGTCGGAAAGGGACTCATTAGGCGAAAGTTTATTAACAAAATTGGCGATATATTGAAAACGGGCCAAATTAAGAGTACCCCTAACCGACGAGCATGTATGCGAATATATGGATGTGGAGGAGGCGAGAGAGGTGTGTCATGATCGTGCCAAATGGAACTCTGTAGTCTCTGCCTACTCCTCTGGGTAACAGGCATGAGTTTTTATGTATGTATGTATGTATGTATGTATGTAATTAATTAGGAAAGTCAATAAAATACCTTTCAATGTTTTATAAATTTCATTAGCGTCTTTTAACGTTGCTTTTGTGAGTTCAACATCATTCTTGGCTTGCGCCTGTAGCTCGTCAAGCTTAGCCAGAAGATCATTAAGTTCTTCTTGTCTGTCGTGACCTTGGTCTAATAAGTCCCTACCCCTATGTATGGCTTCTTCTAGGTTGTTGAGGGTCTCTCCATTGCTATTCATTAGTTGTTCAAGATCAGCTACCTTTTCATCGATCTACAAAATCACATTTTAATATGTTAGCAAGCAATTACATTTACACACAAAAATGTAGCAAACATTTTATTTAATAAGATAAGAACTTCCTCTTTAGTAATTTTTTTTCAGCGACTATTTTCTTTACATGTTTGCAACGTCCTTTAGTTTTTTGTTTTTACTTAAATATCTCTAGGTGATCATCATTAAGTATTTATTTGAGTAAATAATAATTAAAAATAGAATTATTAATTTTTATCGATCAATAATTGTACTTACAATAATAATGATAATTGTTAAAAAGTAAAAACTAATAAAACTGTACTTCTTGGCAATTATATAATAAAACATGTAATAGATTTTTGTCCATACAATTGAAATAGTAAAGAACCAAGTAGATACCAGTATTCTGAAAACTATACTTTTTGACAATTTTATAATAAAACAGGTAATATTTTTTCCATACAATAGAAATAATGAACCAAGTAGAATATATAGTTAAGAATGTTTGCTAAAACTAATAATCTAATTAAAAGTAATAGTAGAGCATTAATTACGTACATCTCGTGTATACGTATATAAAAAAATTCAAAATGTCTAACAGTATATTAACTCATCGATTATTTATATAAAAAAGAAAGTTCTTACTGTTCTATTCATCTCCATAGAATCGTGATGAAGTTTGCTTAGTTTTATATCAGGCAACAATGTTGTATTAACTTCTGCATACAGACCCAGAGCGTCATCGTATACAGATTTTGCTCTCATCAACGCTTGGTCGGCTAGTTCAATCATACTGTTTAATTTTCCTGTTGCAGCATTCATTTCATTGGCAAGAATTTGGACTTCATTACTGAAAAATAAAGTTAACAGATAAAGTTAAATTCATAAAATACAATCTTTAAAAATACTAATATTTAAATGTAATGTTTGTTTGTTAGTGCATCTTGCAACTGCATTTTATAGCAGTTATTCTCAACCTATCGACGCGAAATTTTGATGCATGTTTAGTTTGGACGACAATGCATGGTTAGTAAAGTAACGTCATACTAAATCCAATATGGCGGACGGCTCAAGATGATGGTCTAGTTATTTTTTGTTTTATTATATAAAAATTAAAAAAAAAAATTTCCTAAAAAAAAAAAAAGGTGGGGGCGCTAATTACTTCTAGGTATTTATTATAATAAAAGGATTTGCTGAGAAGAATAGGAAATTAAAATGACGTCACTCTAAATCCAACATGGTGTACACCCAAAGATAGTGGAATATGTTTTTTTATGATATGGATATCATATGAAAGGGTTGCTGAGTATAAAACGAAACTAAAATGACGTCACTCTAAATCCAATATGATAGTCTTCCAAAGATGGCAGGCTATACTTTTTTATTTACCCCCACGATGTGGATATCAAGTGAAAGGGTTCGCTGAGAAGAATACGAATAAAATGACGTCCGCGTTCAGCTCTCCAAGGAGATACTTATTGGGGTCGCGTCTTACCCAATATGGACCTACACAGCCTGGGCAAATTCTAACGGTGGTGAAAAAAGTTTTTAATGGCGGAAAACAATATGGCCGCCATACCAATTTTAAAGAGTTATAACTCGGCAAAGGTTAGGGATAGTTTGATGGTACTCGAACAAATGTTGTAGGGACCAGCAAAGGTTAAATGTTGGTGATAAAAAAACTCATAATTAAAAACTACTAATTTATATTTATAAAAATAGCTATAAATATTACCTTATGTTAGCCTGCTTATTGATACCATCCTTAGCAATTTTGTTGGCTTGTAACGATGTATTAAACGCCTTATCAGCTATTTCTTGAATATTTTTTGCTTCGTTTTCAAGTTTTTCTGCTAGAAGACGGGATTCCTTAGCCAATGCAGACATATCGACAGATTGCTTACCAAACTGATCGGATCTATTACGGGCTTTAGCTAAAGCGACAGCTCCTTCGCCATCAAGATATTCTAGGGCACTCTGCAATGAGACATGGATTTTAGTTTCATGGCATACAAGCAATGAATGAGTAAGAAGTTAAATGTATAGCCTATATATATACCACTGTTGAGCAGAATTCATCTCTGAGAGGAGGAGATTCTCTCATCATTTCTGAGAGGATTATGGAGCAATTAGTTAGCCGCTCTGCTCCAGTGCTGAGCTGACGAGAGTGTGGTAAATAAACACTTAGAATTACAATTAACAATTTCCTTTGTGGCAGCGGAGATCAAACCCGTATTCCTTGCGTACTTTGCAATTTACCACGAGCACTAAGCCACTAAGCTACCACCGTAGTTTTTTATTAATAATATATTTAATAAAATATTATTACATACGTTAATCTCTTTCTGCGCCGCTTCAATGGTGTCTTCAGCCTTAGTAATATTACCCCTGCTTCTTTCAACAGATTCGTTTCCTTCATAGCTTTCGTCTTCAATCTTGAATAGCATATTTCTACAAAATAAAATATTCATCTTATTTAAAAAATTAGATGGTTAATTCCATTTAGTACCCATTGAATGTTTTAATTTCTAAAACAATATTTTAAATGATAACTAAAATGCAGAAATTACTTAGTTCAGATTTACATTAATTCATAAAAAAACAGGCAAATATATAAAACAAAAAAATAAAAACATGAACAAACCTAACATCTGTCAATCTGTCAGCTAACTCAGCAAGATTATTTGTTAAACTGAAACTGCCATTACCAAGTTCGGCTTGAGCGTCTAGAATGAGTCGTTCTATTTCAGCTCTTACACGTTGAAGCTCTTGATCAAAATCTGCGTTCTCTACTACAGTCGGGGCTTTTGATATCTTAACTAGTATCTGCAATAAAGATTAAAGACTGAAGCACACGTTCGGCGAGAAACTATTAATAATAAAGGCATATATAAAAGCAAGTGTAAGACATACCTCGTCCAATTCTTTTAGCTTGAGTCGGTGATCACTCACAGCGTCAAGAACGAGGTTATAACAGGGCGGGCAGTCTTCGCATCCTTGGCCATCTGCTCTTCGTTTCTTGTTTTCCATACAACTGCGAACACATGTTAGATGGGTAAACAATTTAATGAAAAAAAAATTATTTATTACGATTGTTGCCATATCTCTTCAATTTAATGGCCACTGACCGGTCGCATCTTCTTCCTTCGACGTTCTCTTGGCAGGAACATTGTCCACTAACATCACATTGATAGTTAGTAGAACCCCATTCGTCACAGTCACAATCCTGGCAGCCTTCACCCGAGAATCCATAGTGGTACGCACGGCAACGATCACAGTGTTTCCTGCGTCGGAAATAACCAAAACACTCGTTAATAATTATCACAAATTATCACAAATTTTTCATATTGTTACTTTAAATACATAAAAATAAGTATTATTGTCATCATTAACAAAAAGAACATAATATTTAAAAAAAAATTGAATATATATTGGAATTTCGGATGGATTTGTTACAATCAGTTGGTATTCTATAACTGTCCAGACCGCCAGCCAGCAGAATACCCGGCGTGCGAATGAAGGTGATGCTTGAGGGAATTTACATCTTACATTTAATAAAAGCTTTACTAAAGTTTTTGTTTTTAAGTAAAGGTCACAAAAAAGGACACCACCACTATCTGATGATAAGTGAATGCTTTGAACCAAAACCACCTGCATATTATCTATATACTATATTCAGATAATAATTAAAATGGTAAAGCGTTGTCAACCCCTATGGTCTAAGATGGAATGCCTCGTTACCAGATTGTAGGTCTCCGATTCATGACAGTCACTAGTTCAGCAGCATTATTTACGTTACTATAATAAGCATGACTTCTTCACGGTTGAGCTGACCCATTTGTGATGCACGCTTAATAATATGATGCATACTTGGAAAGGCTAAATGTCTAACAGTAAAACGATGATGTTGTTGTAATGACGTCATATGTCTTTCTGTTTTTTTTTTATATTGCTTACGACATTTGTAGTTTTTAATTAACTATGATTAGAACATTAATTAATTGTAAATATGAGCTGATGATCTACCTGGTAGACTTCAACAATGGCTACAAGTTCTGAATTCCAACAGATTTTGTCAACTACTATTTTTTGTGTATGTACTCATACCATTGTGGTGCAAATAGATAAATACTATCAACTTCAGGCGTATGTTGATTATAATGTCGATGTAATAAAATTGTCGCAATAACTTACCCGTCGATTCCAGGCTTACAGTAACATTGCCCGGATACAGGATTGCACGTAGTGTTGTAAGAACCTTCTAGATTGCATTCACATGGAATGCAGCCTTCGCCAGAGTCAATGTTGTAGTAGCCATCCTGATATCAACAAAACATATTGTATGTTATATGATTTTAGATAGAAATTGAAGTTCAAAAATATACTGGTATAAGATATAATAATAATAAAATCCGATGTATAAAAATTAATTTAATAATAAACGTTATTTACGTTATTAATTGATATTAAAATATACTAAGCTGTTCTCAATGTGCTATCTAAGTCCTTTAAATAATTAAAAGTACAGCTAACCTCACATTTGTCACAATTTTTGCCTATAACATGCGCTCTACAAGAACAATAACCAGTAAGGCCGTCACACTGAGGAGGACCTTCGGGACTCTCTAAAGTTCCAGCCTCGTGGCACTGGCACGGCTTACAGTCGCCTTTCTTTGTCTGATCCAATGCGTCACCGTAGAATCCTAAAATTGATGAACAAAAAATAGTGTATGATAACAAATTTCAAAGTAAATAATATTTATATAAACGGAAACACATTCGTTTTCACTAAATTTCAAAATAACCTTCTAAACATTAGCTTTTTTAACTGCCAAATAAGATGATTATTATAACATCTTTTTTTGCAGAAGTTATAGGTTTTCCCTTGATCGTTTTTTCGGCCCCGACGACCCGACCGAATGTCTCCGAATTATTATCCTAAATCCTTAACTTCTCGTTGGATTTTGATTTTACATGTATATTAAGGAAGTTCTAAATAAATAAAAAAGATATTTAATGTACTCGTTAACGTGACAAACGGCCACACAGTCAACCTGATAATAGTTGGATGCTGTGCCCATACCCATTGACACATTTTTTGATAAGGAGTCAAAATGCATATAGAGCTATCACCGCTGAAAACGAAGATGAAATGACTCGTTACCATTAAAAATGGTCTACCTTTCGCCCCAATTATGCTGCTAAGACTTCTAAGGTATAATTTACTAGGTACGATGTATCCACTAAGCCTAAGTTGTCGAGCTGACCTATTTGTACAGCAGATATAACACCAATAGCTTTTTATAGTAAAAATTTAGACACAAATATCTTACCACTCAGACATTTATCACAATGTTCACCAGCCGTATTGTATATACATTTTAAGCATTCTCCAGTGGTTCTGTTGCAATTGCCGACGGCGTTAGAGTCCACATTTCCATTGCACTGACATTCTTCGCACTCCTTCGGTGGTCCAAACTGTCCGGTTGGATCGCCAAAGAAACCGTCCGCACACACTTCACACTTGGGTCCTGCAAATGAATATAAAATAGCGTTTTTAAGAAGACGACGACATAAGAAAATTTACATATCGTATGTACACAACTGTGACTCATAAGTCATTACGCTGGTAAAGTCAATAATTGTATTTTGTACGACTAATTATTAATTTCAATTACAAACATTAATGACTTAGGGTAATAACCAGGTCTCACAGCTTCGATGGATAGTGACGCTATTTCCAATCCGCCGAACTTCTAAATCGCCATACTTATGATGTTGCATCCCTGTGCTCTTAGGAATTGTTCGGATTAATTTTGGTCCCCAAATTTCACATAAGCACATTGCGACACAGCTCACGACACCATACACACAACCATGCTTGGCGGTCCACCACTGTACTTTTTTTACTAGGAGTTTTCTTCCTCGTTCCACCTCTTTATGGAATCGTTTACCACCGGTGATTTTTCCATACTGATACGACTTAGAAAAGAAAAGAGCTTACACCTTTCTAAACGAACGGCAACGCACTTGCAGTTCCCCTGGTGTTACATTTGTTCGTGAGCTGTGGTAGTCACTTACCATCAGGTGAGTCGCATGCTTGTTTGTTCTCTCTTCTATAAAAAACACATTTCCTTTACGGAGAAAAGCATACATACATACATACATAGAACCCTGTGAGATTTTATTACCATTTTTTTACTATTCTTATCCAGCACTTGACGACTATCCCACCTGCAGATAAGTGGTGATGCTGCTGAAGATGGTAAAGCGCAACGACTTAACTAAAGATAAATAAAAGTAAAGCGCACCGATTTAGCTTAACAAAAGCTTCAATTTTGCCCTAAAGACATCCACAACCGAATAAAAAACCAGATTACTCCACTCGGTTGCTGTTTGCATTACGATCAACGAATCAAAAATTCGATTCACTCGAATGGACGGAGGAACATACCTCGCCTTCGACTTTCATGTGTTTTTAAGCCACAAAATGCTTTAAAAATAATAATAATGGAATTTAAAAAAAACATCTTACCTGCATATCCTAAAGGACAGTCCGTACAGACAATATTCTGATCCATTAGCTGAATACAGCCGCTGTCTTTGGGACACGGGCAAGGCTTGCAGTCATCTGGAGTCCCCGCAATAGCATTCCCATAGAAACCCTTTGCGCAAAGTTCACAGTTGCTACCAGTTGTGTTATGCTTACATATACAGAATCCTGAAAATTTTTAATTAATTAAAGGTTCATTTCATATTCTTCTTTATGTTTTTAAACATGTAAATAAGCCATGTAAATATCACCACATTTAACAAACTGATTAAAAATGTCTGAAGACGCCAGATGTGCAACGTAATTTCTTCAGTGTCTTAATTGGGTTTTATTTACCGTTATTGTTACTACCTATTCAAATCCACTGCTGAACATGAGTCTTAGGTTATAAGTGAACATGTGAAATATGTCATAGTTGCCACGCTTGTTAAGCGGGTTGGCAAACGAAATTTGTTTTTATTTTTAGTAGTTATAATGAAGACTCTGCTACCCATATCCTGATTTATTTCCTTCTGTCGCATCTTGCGACACTCACGGTATGACACGGGGTAGTGGAAATTCTTACACCGCACACACTACACAGTAAGTTTATTTACGAATCAGTGGTAAAAAGTAAAACATGACTTCAATAAGAATTATTTAGCAGGCGCCAGGTGATATGCATTACATGGATGCTAACTGTCACTACATTGGGCAGAATGGTTACAGACAGAACAGATACACTCACGCCCTCTTACCCCCGTATTTGTATGGTTTTTCCTATCAAGTTTATAAGAAAATTCAGTAACATTGGGATTCAACTATTGAATGGATTTTCTGCTACTAGTGGTCCGTCGATCCGTGGGATGAATCGCGGTACAGCAATGTGTAGATGATATTTGAGGAAGAGGTAATATTATCCTTTTTCTTCTTACATACATTATAAATTTCTAATTGCATGTAACGTAGTTGATTACCTGTAGCTGTATCACAAATATGCGCATGTCCGTTACAGTCGCAAGGTATACACGTGGAATATGGTCCGCCATTTGCAGGCTCGTGTTTGAAACCAGGAGCGCACTCTTCGCAATAATCTCCCACGTAGGCTTTTGGGCATGAACACTTTTCTACCCAATTTGCTGGCGCTGATCCCTTCTCTCGTCCAATATTAGCAGTGTCCAATTTAAAACTCATCATATACCCCTCTCCACCTTTATTATACGTTCCTCTGATCTTAATAGCCGTTAGATTCTGAAGTATTGACAAGAACTCGAAGTTGGACAGAGTAGGCGTCCATCCATATCGCGGATCTTCATGAAGACGGAATTTGTATTCTTGTATCTAGAACAACATTTTTTAGATTGATGATATGTTAAATGAATAGGTTTTCTTCTTATTCGACTTACTACCATAAGTGATCTGTTATATTTTTTTAAACAATTTTTACAAATATCGTACAATTTTATCACTTTATTGCCAATCTAAAGATTTAAAATTCAATTATGAAGTGGGCTATTTAAATCGCATAGGTATATAGAACTAAAATTTTAGTAACATTCGCAGAACAAGTCGCAAAGCTTTAAATTAACTCGCAAAGCGAATACAAATGTTTTTTGGTTCATACCTGATCTGAAGGTTCTGGGTTGTTTTGACCGTAAATGTTCATCGAAATAGAAGCACGCGCGCCCTCTAAGATTATGTCTTGCGAAGATGGATACCCTCTGCTCTCTCCCAACCGAAGAGTGAACTTGAGGTCATGGTTGTAGGACGGCCTCTGATCTCCGAGGAACAGTTTTGACGCCACGAAGTATACTATTTCGGATCCCTTTGATTTAACCGCTAGAAAGTAAAATTATAGCTAAAGCTTAAATAATCTGGCTTAGCCTAAAAAGGCCAAGTTAAATCAATCTCACTTGGTCCCAATGCCAAAGTGGATAGCGTTAATAAATGGCAATATTACATTATTAATTAACATTAAAATTTTATCCTGTGTCGAAGGGGTTTACGTACATAAATTAACACAAGGACAAATAAATGATTAGTGTTGCCAGGTGTCCCCATTGGCGCAGGATGTTTCAATTTTCAGGGATCGGGTTGATCGGGACGGCAAATATACCGGTTATTCACTTACTTCCTTATCTAAAATGTGCTACTCCATTGATATATTTTCGCTTTGACATTTTTATATTTTCTCACCAATCGGACTAAATCAGTCAACTTAAAAGTTTTAAAAATCGCGCTTATTGGATAGACAAGATGAAGCCCCCACGGCCTGCTGCCGCACGCCCTGTTGCGCTATGCATCCACTCCGTGAATTCATCATTATCATCATCTACTTAATAATATTTTGTATTTATATATTTCACGATGAATATTTATCTTTACCAACCTATATTTTGTGCATTAGCATTGAATAGTAAAGGTACTGGTCTCCTTTGATCATCCTCTGCACTCCATTTCTCTGCATCTCTTATGAAGTGCGCTGTGAGTTCACTCGCTTGATATTTAGGCGCGGAGCTACACTGTGATGAATGCCCGAAGCAGAAGCAAGGAGTGCAGCCAAACTCGTTGTCTATATCCAGGTTGAAGAAACCAGGCTTACATCTGAAAATGTAAACACGGTGACGATGAGAGTGAATAGACTTAAAGTAGTTATTAAGTGAAATATAAAGGTTTCCTATTCCTATTGTATTAGTATGTATTTTATAGCATTTATCAGGACAACGTACATAAATTTGTTACACAAACACATATTATGAAAAACAAACTTAATTTATAGAAAATGTATGAAGCGAAGCTGCCCAGAACTGACTTCACCTTAACTTTTCATTACTCAAATTATGGTAGCACGATAGATGAAGACATAATTTGTGAGAAAATATTTGATATCATTCAATCGAAATTGGATTAATATTCATTAAATAAATATAAAATTTTAACAGAATCAGTTACTTTATTTCTCTCTGTTGATTAAAACAGTTAGAAAGGAAATATTAGGAAAGTTTGTAAACATTTCGTTGCATTAATCATCAAAGGGCACTCACTCTCTACACTGTTTGCCTTCAACGTTTTGCTTGCACATGCACACGCCCGTCTGCGGGTCGCACTGAGGTATGTTCGCGTATGATCCGGATTCGTTGCAACCGCACGGCTTGCAGCCCTGCGCGGTAAAGTCAAAGTGATTTGCGGCGCAAACATCGCACTTGTCGCCCGTGACGCCAGGCTTGCACTGGCACTTGCCCTCCGAGTTACATTGGAGGCTACGGGAGCCTGGAAATTTGGATTTTTATAAATCGAAAATAGTAAAAACAATAAACATAGACTTTTTTCTCATATATTTAATCAGGCTAAAGAAGGTTTCGTTATATTAATATTGAAATCTAACTTAAAAGAGAAAAAGTCTGTCATTATATAAATCAAGGCAGTGCCTTACTCACCTGTAGGATTACAGTTGCAGGGCATACAGATATCCTGGGCACCCTGAAAGTAGTTCTCCTTGCATCTTTCGCAGTTAGCGCCGTCTCGGTTTTCAGCGCAGTCGATACAGTGGCCGCCATGCCCGGTGCGTTCGTACAACTCCTTGTCGAAGTAACACTTATTCGAGAATCCGTTGCAATTGCACGCTGTAGACAAAACTTGTATACTCCACTTATATGTCAAGATTTTTTTATTATTTTTAAATTAACCTCAATTCCGAAACGAAACGAACATACAAATAATTCAAATTGAATAAAACTATATTTACGGATTTTATCGCGTGTAATCAACTATTTTAACTTAGTTTTTAATTCCCGGCGTTTCGGGTGCTTTACAGCACCCATCGTCACGAGGAGGGCTGAGATGTTTGATGTCCCAATGTCATAGTTAGTCCGGCTACCTTCAGTTTTTGAATATTAATATTTGGTCCGATTGCAACGGCATCAAAACGAGCTTACAGTATCATGAAGTCTTGCGGTAGTATGCTTGGGTTTGGGTTTAATTTTGTTAATTATAGGATCCCAAGCAGATGGCAGCACCCATCCATCTTCTCTATTGAAATTAGGATGTTTTTTAATTTCAATGGCCTCGCGTCTCATCCTTGGTAGGAATCGGTGTTCTTTTGCGAGGATTTGTAATTTATCAAATCTAATGTAATGGTAAAACATGGGTGCTGTAAAGCACCCGAAACGTCGGGAATTAAAAGCTAAGTTAAAATAGTTGATAAAACGCGATAAAATCCGTAAATATGGTTTTATTCAATGTGTAGGGTTCGCGTAAATTTAAGAAATCATAATTTAAGAATTCAAATTCTAATTTTAAGTATTAGCATATTAGATATATACAATTATAGCGATACACTGAGGCGTCGTATGATCATCATTCCACCGATAATTTATATTAAGTATTAATTTATTTATTATATTCCAAATCCACTGATAAGCACAACCAATTCCACAAATCGAATCATGGTTTGACTGCCTAGCGCAATGCCAATTTCTTTCTCTCCTGAATATTTTATCACGAAACTTATATAGGAACTACGAAATACCTGACTTTTAACTTTTTTGTATAGCAAAAAATGTACGATTGCCCCATTGCATCCTATAGAAAATTCTTATATAAATAAAAACTAGACAGATAAACAAATTTAGTTCCAATAAATTACCTAGCATACCAATAACAAATTAAGAATTATAATACGAACAATAAAATTCTTTTGAACATCACTTTTTACAAATTATTATTGTAAACTTATATACGTCTATATTGTTGTTCTATGTAGTTGTTTTCTTTAAATTCTGGATTAGAAAACCAGAATTTAAAGAAAACAACTATAGAACAACAATATGGACGCTATACGCAGAAAAATACTTCGCAAGCTGTATAAAATTGAGAATAATCAAAAAAATTAGGTCTAACATATAATTAGTAAACACACGTTGTAAAACACGTTGTTAGTTAGGAGTCTTTGAAGAGTATTTATTTCTAATTTTTAAAGTATAATATTATATTGAACAAAAAATATAAAAACATATATCGCACTTCAGAGCACGGAATTATGTTATATATATATATATATATATATATATATATATATATATATATATATATATATATATATATATACGTGATTAGTTCAACATAGTATTGCGCAACAAAGAGAGAAAATTAGAAAATGAAAATATTTTGTTGTAATTGTGTTTATTAAACTTGCATACTCTCGTCATTAAATTTTTTCCCATGTTCTGTTAAGCTCTTATTCGTGAGTTGAAACTGGAATTCTATGTTTAACGTGTTCGACTAATTTACCTTAAGCATTATCAATAGTAGCGAGCATACTGGCTACTCCAAGATTTCAATTTCGATGTTATGGTAAAAGCTGAAAACTATTGCTCTAGTATGGCAGTAGGGCTTGCAAAAGAAAGCTATCCCCAAGCAAAAGGCATTATAATATGTTTTCTAAAATATCCCATAGACAATTATATGAATGATTTAGCTTCGCATATACATCTTTAAGTATGTGATGAGATTATTTAAATTTTGAATTTCGTATTCAATTCCATAATATACAAACGTGTACAGTGGAATCTCGATAACTCGAATATCAAAGAAAATGTGACCAATAATCATTTCTTTTGGATTTTATTGCTATGAGTTCGGGGAATTGCAACTGAGACGTCACTGTAGTAAACTTAGGGAGTCTGTTTTTTTTATAATTCAAATTATATTGTATTAATGTACAATCAATATCTTGTAGGGAAATAACATTTAGTTCGAGTTGCAAAGGCTAAATAATACAATATATTGCGAGACTTCAGCAGAAATGAATGGCAATTTTTTGTCTTACTGAGGATTACGACTTACCAAGGTTACGGTAATTTTATCTATAAAAATTACCGTGCCGAGGTTGAGGTTATCGAACCACCACTGTACAATTATGACGTTTTTTGTTTGTTAAAATATAATATAGATATTTGCTTCACTCAGACTAACAATGCAAAGATCTACTGTATAATTTATTCATATATAAATGAATTCAGACAATAATGTGCCAGTGTACTTCCGTTTCAAGCTATATAAAGTACTGATAGTAGAGTCGTACTTATAAGTGACCACATTTTAAAAGAATATCCAAGCTAGCGTAATACCTAGGCTAGATAAAAATGAACTGATAATCTTGAAAATTCAAAGGATTAGATAAAAATATCCGGATTTGTGCAGTTGCTCTAAAGTATGAAAGCCAACAAAAAGGTGTCTTGTGACATATATCTATGAGTTTTTTTCTTAAATACCTTTTTATAACTTGCTGCTGAAATGTCATAAGAGAATTTAATGTATTCGCTTAGCATTTAAGTCGGTATATTCTTTAAAAGTGGTTACTAGCAACGCTAGTACCATTATTTATATTAACGTCAGCACCTTATGTAAACTTAAAATGCTTATTTAATTTTGCAATTCGTACCCTTAGGCCGTTTTTTCACTACGCGAAACCAACACAACATAATAATGTTGTGACAACTCCAACAGCCATACTAATGTATGTGCAGTTTTCTCACACACGGGGACAACACAACACCAATACAACTTTGAACCAACAATTCGGTTATGTTGTCTTGTTCGCTAGATCGGATCAACTTTTTTGTTGTGACAACACTGTGACAACATAGCCGCCTTGCAAACTCTATAGGGACTCTTTCACTGCAGGCAACACGACACCAACACAACATTCCTTGCGAGTGCGCGCCATCCTCGAACATTTTCGCGCGTGTCTAGAAATTGTTTTTTTTTTTATTTAACCTAATTAATAATGAAAAAAACGGACGTAATATGGCATCATTTATATGGTGAAGTATATAATCAAATGTTGCTATAGACATGCGAAAGTAGTTGAAAAATTTATTTTCGTGCTCCCGTAGCTTATTAAACAGCACGTAAAATGCTCTTCTCGTTCGTTTTTCGCTTCTTTTTTGTATGTAAATGCTAGCAGTTGTCGTTGATTAAGGCAACACATAATTGCGTGCGTACTCGACAAATGAATACAAAATGTGACAGTCGTGTTGTGTTGGAGTCGTGCTAGTGAAAAAGGGGTGGACAACACGACATCAACACAACTTTTAATGTCGTGTTGATGTCGTGTTGGTTTGGCGTAGTGAGAAAACGGCCATAACCTTAAGCAACTGTCGTTTAAATCGCCATCGCTAAATAATTACAGATTTTAAACACAGAATCTTACCTTTACACTCGTGCACGTTGTTGGGGGAAGCTCTTCCCCACGGGGCGTCGTTGTAAAAGTCTAGACATCTTTCGCAGTCGCGACCGGCTGTATTATGCTCGCATCTACATATTTAAATTAAATTTAAACTAGCGCAGGTTATTGTAAGCTTACATATTTAATGAGAAACATTGTAAGCTACAAGTTTAAAGTTGCTTAAAAGCATCAAGTAGGTGTTTTAGTAAATAATGTTTCTGAGTATTAAGTATTGTGAATGTGTTGCCCGTCTGTGTTGCAACTGTAATAAAGTTGCAGCATAGCTCTACCACGTATAAAAAGTATTAACACTAGTCAAGTCCATTTAACTAGAGAACTAATTGTATGTCTTTATACTTGCATGAGTAGGTAGAGATACTCGTAATATACGCTAAAGTTATAATATGCTTTTATTTGCTAATGATGATGAACTTGTCATCACGTAGAAATAAATTGCTTATAAGTAAGTAATTGCTTAAAAATATATCTTTAGGATTATAAACGAAAAGCGTAGGCTTTAAATAATTTGTACCTGCAAGATCTGGCTCTGGAGCCGTCGTTCATCTCAATAGAGTCGCAGATGGAAGCGTGCCCGTTACACTTGCAGCGAGCACCAACCGACACGTCAGCGATCGCATACCAGTAAGATTGTAACACTTGGGTGTCCCCAAAGATTTCATCACCAAAGGTATTCAGACGGTCCAAGGATATTCGTAAATCAGTCGCTGTTACCCATTCCTTAAAAAATTAAAAGGATTTAAATTATTTGTTGTAGGCTTGAAAATTGGAGTCGAAATCATCTCAATAAAAAGTTTTTTAGCTTTAATGGTTAGATACTACTAGCTCTGTTTCTTTTAGAATAAATACATTATACTATAAAAAAAAGAACAGAAAAGGTTGATCTCTGTGGCCATTGGAATGAACACTTATCGAAATTCACGCATTCAAAAATCCACTGCTGAACATAGGGCCCTCCCATAGATTGTGTCGTATCTACGCATATACATATACGTATATATAGGGGCATATCTACCATAGTTGCCACACTTTGCAAGCAGGTTAGCAACCGCATTTTTTTAATATTTTTGGGTTCATGTGACGAAGATGTACTAGAGTAGTAGAGTACTGCCTATCTACTGTTTAGGTTTCCTCCTGTCGCTTCTTACGTCGCCCACGATCTGATATTACATAAACAAAGATAATTCCATTCTAATACAATACCTGTAACTCCGGACTGCTCTCAAAAGTATAACCAGACGGTCTGCCTTCTAATGTAGAGAATACCACGTTACCGCCAGACAAAGGTGAGATATCGGAGTACTCGCTGGTACATAGGGCTCTGGTTTCAGCCCCCAAATCTGCAGCTCGTTGTTCCAATACTCCATAGGTGTCACGACATGAGGCACTAAATGTTTTATTTTCATTATTCTCAATTTTTTTATAAATTAAACTATTTTAACAATTAATTGTTATACCACATCAGTAGAAAATAAAATGATGGATTTAACTTCACGAACATTTATTTTCGCACACTAACTACTAAACCAATAGACACTGTTATGTGGGAGATGATTTTACGAAGCACGAAATAAAATCGTTACATACATAATACAATATAATATACGAGAAAATGATGAACTCTATCACAAATGTAAATAATACTTATTGGATTCATTCATTTATTGCAGTTCATTAAAAGTCATCTCGTATAATAATATAATAATAAATTATTTATTTCGTCAAACATTAATTTTACATTATATGATCAGTGATCGAAGTCACCTAGTAAGCAAAATAATGCCTGTAGCAGGTGACTTCGCTCTTCCATAGCTAAGTATTACAATATTATTTACGAAATAAAATATCCTAAAGTAAATAATAAAAATAATAAAAACATCAATTAGTATTATGTTTTTATTATTTAATATATAGTTTGGTCACGTAGAAAGAATGAATGATGAAAGAGTGACAAAGCAAATTTATATGGCAGATGTGAACGGCCGAGTCGGGAAGGGACGCCCTAGAAAAAAGTTTGTCGACCTACGCCCGAACCTAATATTCGATCTTAATCTATTTTTAGCTATCCAAGATTGATAATTCAATCCATTTTATGGTTAGACAGTGCCAACAACCAATCCAGGGATTAAAATTACAATCTGTAGAAGCAAGCTATCCTCGGGAGGTCGGATTACAAAAAAAGATAGACCTCTGTGGGCGAATGACAATTTGTGTGTATCAATAACCTATCTGTCAATTTTGACGTTTAGTTCGATCGGTGTAAACAATCCAAATTCGCAATCCGAGAAAAGCCTAGGATTAATCCTTCGAGTTCCAACCGATTACGTATTTTGTTTTATTTTATTTGCGCAAAAATGGATTTAACATTACTATCTAGTGACAGTGACAGTGATTTGGAAATGCTAGCTCAGTTATCTGACTCGAGTGATGAAGATGAAACCCTACGCCGCACTCCAAAGAGAATCAGAAGAGTGAACTATACGCAAAGTCTCGATGACGGTGATTTTACCTTTAGGTTTCGATTGAACAAACATGCGTTCAATTCTTTATTGTTAGAAATAACCCCATTATTACGAGTAACATCCACGAGGTAAAGCAAAGCTGGTCTATAGCAAATTAGATAATTTTTTTACAATCTAAGTATATAATATACTTCATTTTATGTAATCCTTTGCAGAAATTACGGAGTTTCACCATTGCATCAACTTTTGTTGACCCTACGGTTTTATGCACTAGGCACAATGTTGATATCCGTAGCAGATTTTGTTGGAGTTTCAAAATCTACAGCAGGCAGAATAGTGCGAGACACATCATCAGCAATTGCCCAATTATATGATAAATATATTTATGTTCATCGAAGGAGTGCAGACAAATTCTATAGAATTGCTGGATTTCCTCGCGTGCTTGGGGCAATTGATGGCACACATATCCGCATACAGTCTCCTTGTAAGTAACTATACTCAATTCTTCTTAAAATTTTGGCAAATATGAATAAACTATGAAGTTGCTAATAATAATGTTTATATATTTTAGGTCATTTAATAGGAGAAGAATACAGAAATCGGAAGGGTTACTTTTCTTTAAATGTTCAAGGTGTTTGTGATGCAGACTTAAAGTTTATAAATGTTGTGGCTCGTTGGCCTGGTTCTACGCATGATGCAACTATATTTAATAACTCTATTCTGAGAGGTAGGTGTAAATAATATGTATTCAAATTGTAATAAATTTGAATATTTACTGTCAGAGCCTAATATTCTTTGTTTTTATAACAGCTGAATGTGATGCAGGGCAATTCGGAAATCGCTGGTTACTTGGAGATAGTGCCTATCCAAACAGGCCATATTTATTAACACCTGTTCTGAATCCAGTTTCTGAAGCTGAACATAGGTACAATGAAGCACACATTAAAACTAGAAATACTATTGAACGGTATGTTAAATAAAACAGTATTATTAGATAAAATGTGTTATGGGAATACTGGTGTTTAATAAACAAACTGTTTGTATTACAGAGCATTTGGAGTATGGAAACGTAGGTTCCCTGTTGTAGCTCTTACACTACGTTTGTCAATACCAAATATGCAGGCGGTAATAATAGCAACTACAGTCCTACATAATATTTGCAGAAATCACAATCTCACAGAAATCCCCTCTGAAGTAGAACTACCATCTATCGACAATAGTACAATGCCTCATAATGTAGTTGTTAATGATATTCCTACAAACCATAGAACTGATTTGATAAATAATTATTTTATGACATTATAGAAACGTTGACACTCATTGGACAAATAACTGCCTTAATTAACTTTACAGGTAAAAACAATTATGTAGAATAAGTTAGAAATTAAATTGTTAGTATTTTCTTAGTTTTAAATTCAAATGTAAAAATAAAGCAAGTATTAAAAATTAATTTCTCTATTAAAAATACACATTAATTACTATATTATTATACTACTGAGATATTTATAAAAAGGAACTTAAATTATAACTGCCTTCTACTACTTCTATACCACATATGTGAGTAATAGTACTTAATCTTTTTAAAATATTGTTAAATTTAAATAAACTGTGAAGTTCCTATTAAGTGTTAGTTTTCTTTATAAATTGTTTGTGAATTTAATTATATTTATTTAATTTTTACTATAGTAATTAATGTATATTATAAAAATTACATTAATTACAGTACATTAATTACTATAATATTGATAAATTTATATAAAAGAAGTCAAATAATTATAACTACCTTCTATGTTTTATAATAGTCTCCATGCAACTGTGTGCTGGCGACTAACTAGAAATCAGAAATCACAAGTGGTACTTTTCTTTAAATGTATTTTATTTAAAGAAAAATTCAAACTCAAAGCTTATGAACGATGTAGCTCATCGGTCTCCTTACCAACTGCATAAAGCAACTATTTTTTGTTAACTGTTTTGAGATGCGGGTGCAAATAATATGTATTCAAATTGTAATGTGATGTGATGCAGGCTTGCACTGATGTTATAAGGTTAAAAATTGAATGTAGAATCAGTTGTTATTTTTTATTAAAGTTTGTAAATTTAATTGTAAAAATTTAAAAATCAATAAAAATTATTTATCTCTATTAAAATACAATTATTACTATAATACCTAGACATTTATAAAAAAAAGTATTTAATTTGTAACTACCTTTTCCTCCTTTTATACCACATGTCATCCACATAATAGTCTCCAAGTAAGTAAAAATACTTACCCTTTTTAAATTTTTGTTCAATTTAAACACGAGTTGCTAATAAGAATATTTATATATTATAGGCTATTTAGCAGGCAAAGAACTCAGAGATCACAAGTTTTTTTTTTTTTTTTTTTTTTTTTTTTTTTTATAGGATAGGGTGACAAACGAGCACACAGTCCACCTGATGGTAAGTGGTTGCTGCGGCCCATAGACATCTACATCTATCCTCGATTACGAATCAAAATGCAGATGCGTTGTCACCCGTGAGGACTGAGATAGAATGCCTCATTTCCAGTAAAAAGGGTCTCCGGTTCTCTACACTCACCATACGAAATACAGCAGCATTAAGCTACTATTTCACGCTGGTATTCTGTGAGAGCGTGGTCCTTCCCCGGTCGAGCCGACCCATTCGTGCTACAACTATACTACTAATATAATTGCAGCATGGCTCTACCACGTAAAAAGAGTTACTTTGACAAGTGTTACTTTTCTTTATATTTTGTGAATTTAATTGTAAAAATAAAACAAATATTCAATAAAAATGATTTTACTCTTTAATTACTATATTACTAAGACATTAATCTAACTTTAATACATTTATTACATACATATTTTATTGGTTAAAAGATTTTCAAATACAAACTATATAACTACTAATATTACAAATCATGAATACATACAAGCTTGAATTTATTAACAACTATTTACAGACATGACTGTCTTTTATGTATCAGAATACTTAATTATTTTTTACACTTACATACTATTACACAAATAACTATTTCTTAAAATTTTCTATTTCTAATAGAAGTTTTTCATTTTGTAGTTTAAGTTTTTTATTTTCTAATTTTATATTTTCTAATTTTGACTCCAGGCACAGTTTTTTAAATGTATAATATTCTGCAATGGCACGGTCTCTAGCAGATTTGGACCCATCACCCTGCAATTTCCTTTTACCTGTAAAATACAAATTAATTTAATTTATTAAATTACAAGTTAGCCTTTTTTAAAATAAAAAAGGAGTATATCTTTTGCCTATTACTATTTTACCTCAATTTACACTGCTTTTAAACTAAAGCGGACTACAAGTTTGACCATACCACCACCTCAGCGAATGGAACACCATGTGAAATTGTTATCTTATAAATTAAAATTCTATCAACATCAAAATAACCATTACCTGTTTTAGGAACATTGAATGTTACTCTCCGTGGTGTATCCGAAACTTTATTTTGTTCAGCAACAGCATAGGTGTTAACCTGAGCCATTGCTGAATGTGGAGAAGTAGGGGTCACAACCATTTCCTTTTGCGGATCTGGCACTGGTGTGTCCTGAAACTCTAGGATTTCTAGATTGACCCTAGCATCACCACCTAATTCCTCTACACCATTTCCATTTGGCACGATACCACCACCATCACTAATCACTACAAAGTGCTCGGGTTCCCTATCTCCCCCATAAGGAACAACTAATCCACTAGCTGTATTCCCCAATAAGCTGGTAACACGATCCAGTATTTCGTCTGGGGGTATATACTCACCAACACCACCACCAGTCTGCAAATCAAAAAGATGAAATTAATAAAGAATGTAAATAAAATGGTTAATCATTTATTTATACTTAGATTAAAAATAAATAAACAACGAAACTAACGTTTATGCTGTTCATTCTTATTTTAGTGCAACGTTTACGTGCATTCTTCTTTAAATTCTCCCATTTCAGCCGAAGCTGTTGTGGTGTCCGACGACAACTTGTTCCTGTAGCATTAAACTGCTCGGCTATTCGTACCCACTCTTTATCTTTCATTTTATTGCTGCTGGCGTTTGTGGCTTTAGATATTATAATTTTGCTCATTTCAATAAGTTCGAGTAAGGCTTTGCTTTCATCTTTTGAAAGTGGCTTGCTCTTTATCTGAAATAAAAAGCGATTTATGTAGTTGTACATCAAGCATCAAATGATACAATATCTAATGTATTACAATTTAACTTACTATTTGTGGCTCCATTATTTTATTATTCAAAAAGTATTTGCTGTAAATATTTCTGTTCTCGAACTGTGATCGAACCGAAGCTGAACTTGATAATTGTTTTGACCGACGCGAAACGCGATGAGCGATGACCGATGACGCTGCGGCCGCTACTGACCGGCGGCGTTCCGTTACGTGATTGTTTTCAAACCATAGTTACATTGATTTAAATAAAAATATAATCATTTTATAATTTTAGGGAGAAAAAAGGAGTTAATGTAATAACTTCTAATTAAAGTCAATAGTTATAAATCTAAAATTACATTTTATGTTATTATATTAATACAACTATTTGAAAGAAGCAATAGTCGCTATGCATAAAACGAAACAGTCGAGAGGAAACGGATCGATCCAAACATCTGTTTGGATCGACTGCGATCGCCGCAAAAAAAAGATTGGGCTTGTTAAGTTATGTTATTGGGATGTGGATTTGGATCGATCTTTGTATAGGGTACAATCTCGGATTGCTATTAATCCTAAAAAAGAGATACGTTATTAAGTTCGGGCGCTAATTGGCGATATTTTGAAAATGGGTCACGTTAGAAGTACCCTTAACCGACGAGCATGTATGCGTAGATATATGGATGTAAAGGAGGCGAAAGAGGTATGTCAGGATCGTGCCAAATGGAAGTCCGTAATCTCTGCCTACCCCTCTGGGTGACAGGCGTGAGTGTTTATGTTATGTTATGTTATGTTTATCAATTAGTATCCTACCATTAGTCTCAAAGCATTAAAACATCAATAATATCATATATTAGGGTAGTATTTTACATCCATAGAGTGTATGTGTATTTAGTTTTAGTTGTAGTATGTGGTGTGAAATATAAATTTGAGCATGTTGTATGAGTAGTGTGTGAGTATGTTCTGAGTATGTATGTGTATGTGTTCATTCAATATCTGTATTGTAATAATTTCTCTGTTTCCTCATAATTTAAGGGAGTTAAAAAATTTGAAATCAATTTCTTACATTCCTTTTTTTGTTTTGCTGTAAATCTCTAGTTCTATATTTAATTTGTTATATAGTAAAACGGAGAGGCTTGAGTATTGTTTACTAGCAAATGCAGTTTTGAATTTCTTTAAATCAACGACAGTTTTTCTTCTTTTTTGTTTAATGCTGTCATCGTAGGTTAAAGTTTTATGTTTTTTTAATACAGTGAGTAGAACATAGAGCTTTCTCACTGACAAGACTTTACTAATGGAGTAAAGTTTGTCAGTTGGAAACCTCCTTTTTTTGAAGTGCATTACTTTCAAAAGAGCACGTTGTGCACGTTCCACTTCCAACATTTTGGTTTTACTTGCCCCTCCCCAGATTGGGATGCAGTATGTTAGTAGGGACTGTGCTAATGCCATATAGATCTCCCTGAGTATATTTCTATGATAGTACTGGCTACCTGATTTCTCACCCGGCACCACATATCTTAAGGTCTTAAATATCCAGATCAGTTTCCTAACCTTGTCTGTTACTTGTTCAAGATGTGGATGCCAGGATAATCGTTGGTCAACTATCACCCCCAGATACTTAGTTTTGTCAGTTTTTTTAATAACGGGACAAACACAGTTAGCCAACCCGGGATAGGAATTGCAGGAGTGTATTTTGATTTTAAATTCAAGATTAGGTTGTGATTGGTCACGGATACTGTAACAAATAAAGTTGGTCTTGTCTGTATTTAAGGTAAGAAGATTATCCTTTAACCAGCCAGCAACTAAACTCATACCTAACTCCGCTTTTTTCTTAACATCATTCCAATCTCTTCCAGTGAAAATAACAGCTGTATCGTCGGCGTAGGATAGAATATGGGCTTTATCGATTTCCAGACAACAAAGATCGTTGATATAAACAAGAAAAAGTGTGGGGCCCAATACACTACCCTGTGGCACGCCGTATGATACCGTGACGTCATCACTCATGAATGTATTGAGCTTCACTCTTTGAGTTCTATCCGAGAGATAACTCTTAAGAAGAGACAGTGCATTGGCTCTAATACCAAGTCTTTCCAGTTTATGTACAAGAATAGGGATAGAAACTGTGTCGAAGGCTTTTTTGAGGTCCAGGAACACTGATAAGCATTTATTTCCCTTGTCCAACTGTTCAGTTACAATTTGACTTAGGGCAGCTACTGCATCCTCTGTGGATTTACCTTGCCTGAAGCCAAATTGCATAGGAGATAGAAGTTTATACTTGTTAAGATAATTTAAGAGTCTAGTATTTATAATTTTCTCTATTATTTTAGAAATTGCAGGGAGAATTGAAATTGGCCTGTAATTACTAACATCACCTCGATCTCCATTCTTGTACACTGGAGTAATTAAAGATTTTTTTAGTGGATTTGGGAATATACCTTGCTGAAAGCAGAGGTTTACAAGGTGAGTAATGATGGGTACGAGTTCTTTCTTTGCAAGTTTCAAGAAGGTAATAGAAATACAGTCCCAGCCCGGAGCGCTACTAGATCTTAGATTCATGAGGGTATTTTCTACTTCTTTTTCGTCAGTTTCTAACAGAACGAATGAGTTAATTTGGGTTGAACTATTTTTAGTAGAATGATTATATCTTGGAGAGGCATTAGGTTGTATACTAGATGCAAGTATTTTTCCTACATCGTATAAGCGCCCGCTGTAAATTTTACAGAAGTTAATTGTAATTTTAAGTGCAGATTACCACATACTCGGCTGTGATGGAAAACGTCGTGGGAAAAATAATATTCTCATAAGTATCTCTTTATAATAGATAAATTTAAATGATACATCCAAAATTTAAAGTGACCTTATCTTCAACCTTACTTGTAGGAGAAATTAACAAAATATTTCGAAGACATGTGAATTAATACTTCGAAGTATTTTGTTAAAGTAAACACGCACTAGGGTAGCGCGGCACACTCTTAAAACTGCCCAGTAGTAAAAAGTAAAAAGTAAGCTGTAACTTTTTTTTAATAAAATGAGGTTTAGCGTATAGAATTAGGTGGGCTAACATATAGCTAATCATGTTAAATATCGTCATCTATACCTGTAATACTGATAAGGTTCCCAATCGGAGTCTTCACTTTTCTTCTTGTATATCGCGAAGCTTTGTGGTCTCGGTGAGTAAAATACAATCCTAATGTATGTTATATCATACGCTTTCCCTATGGACAAAAATTATATATATATGTAAATAATTATCACTAATAGAAAACAAGGAATTTTGTTTTTTTACATGATAAATAAGAGTATGCAACTTACCTAAATGTAATGTTAAGTTCACTTGATTTGGGTATTGAATGCCTTCCTTCATAGTTTCGGACTGCCACCATGTTTGGTTATCTTGCTCGTAATGCAAATCCGTTAGAAAATAACTCGAAAATTGACCAGCTTGGCAGTAGTCACAGGACCTGTAGGAAAACAAAATATTAATATAAATCTATGTTCTAATTAAATACTATCTACCTAAAAGCCTTTGTTGTATATTTCAAGTTAAAATAGTGTGTATACATTTGCGCGAAATTTTCTAATTACATAAATATATACATAAACACTCACGCCCGTCACCCAGAGGGGTAGGCAGAGACTACAGACTTCCATTTGGCACGATCCTGACACACCTCTCTCGCCTCCTTCACATCCATATACCTACGCATACATGCTCGTAGGTTAAGGGTACTCCTAATTTGGCCCGTTTTCAATAAATCGCCAATTTGGTCGATAAATTTTCGCCTAGGACGTCCCTTTCCGGCTCTGCCATTAACTTCTGCAACATAAATTTTCTTTGTCACTCTTTCCTCATTCATTCTTTCCAGATGACCAAACCACCGAAGCATTTCTTTCTTAATCCTGGTCACAACATCATTTTGCAAACCACACTCTTCTCTTATCACACAATTTCTCACCCTGTCATTCAGGTTCAGTCCTAACATACTCCTTAACGACCACATTTCTACTGCGTTCGTTCTACTCCGTGCTTCTTCTGCTACACCCAACTTTCACTACCATACGTTAAAGTAGGGACCAGCACAGCATTGTGAATTGCCATACGTGCCTTTTTCAAGTTTTTCAACACATTTTGACTCTTCACAATAGAGTGTAGGGCCCCATTTACTCGTCGTTCTATATCCTTATCACATCTCCCATCCCTGCTAAATGTGCAACTCAGATAGACTACTTGCTCGATCAACTCCCCTTCTATTCTTATTTCACATATCGTCTTACTTTCTTCTCTTTCAAAAACCATAACTTTCGTCTTACTTGCGTTCACTTTCATACCCCTTTCTTTTAATGATCTATTCATTAATGTAACCATCATTTGCAACTCGGCCGCCGACGACGCAAGAATAACTTGATCATCGGCGTACAAAAGGCATTTGACGGTTAACTAACCCATTCTTAATCCGCATTCTTCAACTTTCAAATTTTGCAAACAACTGTCCATAAATAGGTTGAACAGCCACGGGGAAGCCAAAACTAAAAGATGTAGTTATATAATATATCCCTTTATGTGATTTTTGTCTCGCTGATGGCTGATGATAAAAATAATTAAGCATTTATTAACATTAGTTTTATTAATGATTTCTTATATTTACGCGAACACTACACATTGATTAAAAGGACTTTTACGGATTTTGACGCGTTTAATTTATTTTATTTTTAATACGCGACGTTTCGGGTATTAGAAATAAAATAAATTAAACGAGATTAAATCCTTAAAAGTAGTTTAATCAATAAGTTTTACTTTTTCACGTATTGGTATATACAAAAGGTTTCTTTTTCATATTATTTTATTAAAAATAATTCAATATTAAAAGTATTCAAATACTTCTAGCATTAACATAATATTGTGATTAATTTTAGTATACCTACTCGTATAAGTACATCTATACATAAAATTAACCATCTCATCAAAATAAATGTATTTTATCTTAAGGGGTCTTTTCTCAAGGGGTTATTTGCAAATAAGTAAGATATGAATAACCAATTTTTTAACCTGTCTGTTCCCGCTAATGATTAATCTCGGCTATATTTTTGTCTCGAAAAAATATAAAGGGATTTCGGGAAAATCAAAAACTATTAAAACAGTTTTTGATGATTATTTTAAATCGCAAATCTAAACAGAAAGATAGATACATCATGTACGTATGAAATAGGTAACAAACATGATTGTGCTACCGCATATTGTTAACTTATAACCATGAGTATGACATATGAAGCAAAATTGGCGTGTAATGGATCTTATAGGATAAATTTTAAGGTTGACGAAGTTTTGCCCGAAAATAGTAAATTATGTACGTAACTAGTCTTAATATGATAGCATTAATCATCATTACAGCTCTTCACAAGTCTACAGCTAAACATAGGCCTCCCACAAGGAATACCACAAAGCACCCACCATCGACTTCCTGCATGTATTACCAAGTCGTCACTTCACCTGGTGGGGGGACGCACTACACTAATGGTTAGAAATGAGGTGCGCTACCAAGCTAGTTGTAATTTGTTTCATGTTGTTACTTATTACGAAATTTAAATGATTGTAAACTGTTGTTTTTTTTTAAATGTCTTGCTAGATTTCTTGCTGGGTATTCCCAGGACTATATGGCCGGTCCATTGCCACTTCAGCTTATTAATACGTTGGGCTATGTCGGTTACCCCGATTCTACTGGGGATATACTCATTTTTAAGTCTAAGCAAACAGAGAAACCCTCTCCATAGCTCACTGAGCGACCTTGAGGTTCCGCATGCGGGCAGCTGTTAATAACACGGATTTATATTTTATAGTCTGTCATTCTATCCGACTACAATCAGAGTCAAGAGTCTTCAAGGCAAGAGGAAATAGGATTTCGTTAAACTACGTGGGTGTTTTTTACTATCTTCGACTATTCAGTTATGTCAAAACTGACCATCTGGTGAGTTATAGTCAGTTTCTAGAAACTTTCTAAAAATAAACTAGTTCACTGCCTCGTTGCTCTCTAGTGGTTGTGATTGTGCGACTGCTGATCATGAGAACCTGGGTTCGAATCCCTGATCGGACCAAAAAATCAATTATTGAGTTTTTCCTTCAAGAAATTCTCAGAAGCTTTCCGGAGTCAGGAAGTTGGCGGTGTCTCACCCTCATGCCTCGAAAAGCACGTAAAGCCGTTAGTCCTGCGCCTGATCTCTCTCCGGTCGTGACGGTTTACCGTCCCATCGGATTATCATAGTGGGGAATAAATAGAGAGTGCATCTGTGGTTGCGCATACACTTGGCCACTATAATCCGGTCCAGCGCCGATGGCTAGTCTCCGTTGAGGCTGGCCGCCGTGACCGTAAATTCGGTCTGTAGGACATTGTTATTATTATTATAGACAAGCACTAAATGGAAAAAGCCACGGAAAAAACGAAAATTTAAATATTAGTTTCATAAATAAAAGGCTTGCTCTACGTTCAGGCGGTTATTGGCATCCTATTAAGAGATAAATAACCATTATTTAAAAATGTTGCCATGTGATGTCTTTTGAATGGCTGAACCGATGGTTATGCAGTTTCATAAACTGCACAAACATGGAGGATGGAGAGCAATGCCAGGAGCGACATAGGATATATTTTATCCGAAAAACTTATTTTTTTTTTTTTGGAAAATCGATGAAAAAGTAAATGGTCTTTGATAATCAGGAATCTAAATAACGCCACATTATTAGATCCTATCCAGACCTAGCCGGGGCTAACAGCCTCTGATAAATCCAAACCTACATGTTACTGTAACAATAGTGGAAGTTTCTTTGTTTCCACTAATAAATAGTACATCATACACGATTACTTCCGCAAGGTGGCTATAAATATATCATTTGTATATAGCAACAACAGGGTGTGCGGAAAATAAGATCGGTCTTTGCGGCGTACGTTGGTGAAGAACTATGCTCAGCAGTGGACTGTCGTCGTGGCGGCCGATGATGATGACAAAAATCCACTAATTCAAGTGACGACCGACGTCGATACATTAAGTCAAAGGATACGATTAAATCAGGATCGTTCTTTGTGATATAATCTGGAAGAGGCCTATGGCCTATGAAAATATACAAGGTCTCTATATTACTAAGTTTAAATATTTAATTAAAGAAAAACTGTATAAAAAGGATTATTGTGATATAAATGAATACATGATTAATAATAGCCCCTGGGAATGAGGTGGTCGCTTCCAAGCTATTTCTAAAACAAATTTTGTAAATGTTTTGTGACCCTTGACATTGTAATTTTTTTTAAAAAAAGGCCCGCTGGGTTTCTTGCTGGTTCTTCCCAGGACAGATGTTATTTTTTTAAACCAGTGGGAACGTAAAATATTGACTTTCAATAAGAATTACTTGTAATATATACAATATGTAACGTAATTAACGCACACCCTCAGACACCCCAATTAGTATATTATGTTATAATCATAATTCATACACTGAATTTTTAGTTAAACATTTTATGCACTAATTATTTATCAAATTAGTTACACTAATTCCGGAAGAATGTTGTGGTCACAGTACAAATCCACGAACGCAAAGACTTTAAAGTGATTGAAATAAAGTTCATTTTTATTTAATTACAGAATTAGTAATAATACAAATAAAACTGCACTCTTAAAAGTCTTATTGCCTTAAGTTACGGTTCATTTCAGTTTGTTTTGACTGTACAGATTTAGAGTGACTGTAATTTACGTAGTTTTAATTATTTTTGGGATACAAAATTACCTATATTAAAAATGATACGAATCGATTCCATTCCGAATAAACTACTTTCTCAAAGTGCGTTAATTATGTTACATATTGTATATTGAATAAAAATTATTCTATTCTGTTCTATGTTCAGCAGTGGACTTTTGAAAGGCTGACGTGGTCACGATGATGATAACGTTTTGTACAGTAACGTTTTCTTACCTCGTCCCGGCGGAACTGCCGGCAGATGTCTGTATGCAATACATCCTGGGACCGTTGTCGCCACACGTGTTGGTGGCTTCCATTTGCACCATAAACGCTGCATTTTCAAATTCTGGTATACACCTCTGAAAATTAAAGATAAATTATTTAGTATTTACGCACATTATTTCAGTTACCGAACGATTCATCTTCAAAACTTACTCAACCAAAGAAATAACTGAAAAACCGTATATATCTAATAGGATCTTTATATTTCTTTTACTAAATATATCTAACTATGGTATTTATTTTTAAATAGCCATTATTTTTTTACGTGGTAGAGCCATGTTGCAGCTATATTGTGGTTGCAGCACGAATGGGTTGGGTCGACCGGGATAGGACCACGCTCTCACAGAATACCAGCGTAAAATAAAATAGCAGCTTAATGGCGTTGTGTTTCGAATAGTGAGTGTAGAGAATCGGAGACCCTTTTTACTGGAAACGAGGCATTCCTTCTCAGTCCTCAGGGCTGCACCTCTGTTTTAACACTGGGACTGTGTGCTCGTTTGTCATACTTATACTATAAAAAGCCATTCGCCCCAAAATCGCACGGGTGATTTTTTGGATCTCGACAACTGCGCCACCTACCGGGCCCAATTGTGAATCCAAACTATTCAAGGACTCACTCAAATGCCCACAAAAATCTTAATTATTCGAGCCGTTTTCGAGTTTTGGCGAAACTAACGTACAGGAATTGATTTTCAAATATGGAGATATTAATGAAATTAATGCTTAAAATATTTTCAGAAAATATAATGAAAATCATTGAAGTAAAATTTTAGCTAGATTATTATTAGTGATCTTCGTGAATTCATAAAAGGTTCAAACATTGTTAAAATAAAAATTATTATGGATTTATACACAAAAGCATGTGTTATGAACTTATGAATTATGATTTTAATAGCAGTATACACAAATCATTAAAATATATAAACAGACTTCCCGTTTATATCATCGTACTAGTGTAAAAAAAGACGTCGAAAACGATTTTCGTTCTCTATGAATATCAGTGCAAACGAAGCAAACATTTTTACTTCACGTTATCTAACTTCAGTTCCCCAAATAATTATTTATCGCCCTTTACGTATTTTATTGTTATATATTTAAACACTCAAAAATACAGAAGGAATACAAAACCATATTAGCAGAATATATCGTAACTCAATATATAAGAGAGAGACGACTTGGTAATAGATTCTGCCGCCAATATAGTTGTGATTCGATCTCAAGGGTATAGAGAGCTAATATTATTACTAGCTGTGAGGCATTTCTCGGTGAAAAACATTCTTCGTCTAAAGTTGGCTGCGGATGTCGATAGACAGTGCGGTTACTAATTTCCATTAAGTGGATTATAAATTCGTTTGTCCTTTCAGTTTTATGAAAAAGTTCAGGACTCAGGTTATGATCATCAGTGGACTTGTAATAAGCAGTATCGATGATGATGATGATGTACTAACAAACATAATATGAATGAAAACCGGACAAGTGCAAGAAGGCCCTGAAGTTTCCATATAAATAAATATGTATAGATAGTTCATTCACACCGGAAATTATAAGCATCGAGTACTACTCTAACGAAAAGGTAAGTCGACTTAAAAGGGCAAACTTAATTTTTCAGAAGTGAAACGTGTTCTCCCGTACACCGGTCTATACCACGGTCTATGGACTAACCACAAAATATAAGTTAATAATCGCAAAATACATATATTTTTATGTGATTTATGTTACTGTTAATTTACCGATTTTCGATTTTCTCCTTTACTTGTTCTATGAGACCTTGATTTTTGTCAAATTTAATGATACTAAATCAACAGAAAGTACTAGATTTGATTAAAGAGTATGCGTATATCAAATAGCCTTATCTTTTAATTGCTTTGATTTAGAACATTGAATTATAAAAACCTCCAAGTAAACCTCATTATTGGATATTAATTTCAACCTGATACCTCCTACCCGTTTCTGAGAATAAGGGTCTTGATGGACGGACTGACGGGCGGATAAAAAGTGATCCTTTTAGCCTTTAGGGCTTGTGTTATTTTCATTTTGGTGTATGGATCTCATATTAATGTGTAATTTTAAAACAAAATACTAGAAAATTTCAAAATTTCAGAAAGTCTAATTATTTATAATATTATAATAATATTACTTCTTTATTGTTCATAATGTATTTTGTACCCGTAACTGTTGTAATTGAAAGACAAACATTGAAATAAACATAAACATTTTTAATAAAGTCCACAATAAATGAAAGTGGCAATAAGGAATCATGTTTGATACAAGGCTCGTCCCGGATGGTAGTTTTGCTGCCAAAATAGTATAGTGCTATATTTAGAGTATGCGTCGTGTATTAGGACGTTGGCATCAACCGATATTAGCTCTCGCTTAGAATATCTCATTTTCAGATCGATACAAGTTATCCTACGATTAACTAAGTTTTAAACAGCACTAATAATCGTATACATATATTTTAGTCAACAAAAGGGAAAATAGACAACAAGACTTTCAAAATACTTCATTTTTTATTAATTTATTCAGTGCCTAAAATTTTCCATTGATTGAGAGGATGAGAGGATAAAACTTACTACATCGATTACTTTTACAGATGATATGATTTACGTTGAATGTGTTTTAATAATTTTGTTTTAGATACATCAGTTTTCGTATAAAAAATCTACAAGTATTATTAACATTTCACTTAACTTTATTATAAATAGTACTTTTAGTTTACTGTATTTTTTAGGTCTCGATACCTCAATATCATTTGAATACGTTTTAGTTACATTAGTTTGGGGGTGTGGGTTATCAAATCGTAGCAGCATAAGCTGTATAGCATGGCTTCAAAGTTACATTGCCATATCTGAAAAGTTACATTTTTTACCTTTTTTTCTGAATTTTCGAAGTATAATCAAATACATATCACGTGTGCATCAAAGCAAAAATCATCAAGGCCATTCATTTTATTAAGCAAGCAGGTTATTAAAAAAACAACAATATATACAATACTTTACGTAATAATATTTACTTATATTGTAAACCTATATAAGTATATTGTATATTGTAACCTTGCTACAATAAGTTTTTACTTGAAAAAAAAATTGCTGCATACTACCTTGACGGTTCAACGGTCACCCCCGCCCCCTCACTTATAATAACTTTCTTAATTTTCATAAAATTGTCACAAATTACTGAAGAACCTTCAAGATGCTTCTGCAGTTTGTGAATTAAAGCACGCGGTAATTCTTATAAATAAGGTTATACAAAAATTATACTGCGTAGTGACCTACTAACATTTATCACAAGCCCTGAGCCTTTTACTGTAATCAGATGATGGCATAAATTTAAAAAGAACCGACATGTTTTATATATATATATATATATATATATATATATATATATATATATATATATATATATATATATATATATATTGTTAAATATCTACTTATATTTTACTGATTTTAATTTAGTTTCTTCACGCGTTTAAGGTTTCACGTCATTCTACCACAACCACCAAACTATTATCATCATGATAACCTTTTACAAGTTCACTGCTGAACAGTCCTGCTGGAAGTCCGTTTACAAGCGGCATAATCCACTTACCGATATCATCCCATGGATGTCGAAAGAGGCAGGTGAGGTGATTGATTAGCCAAGCCTTAGAACTATGTCAAACATCCCCATAATTCAGACACCCATTCGGTATTTTTCTAGCGTTCCGTTGAATGGTATAACACCCACGTTATATTTAGTGATTTTCGGTGACTTAACAATGTGCCCCATTGTTATCAAAAGATATCTGTTTCTTGTCTCTGAACAAAAATTAACGCAGGACTGCAACATTAGTTTGATTTTTCATAAGTGTGGGCTTTCCGCACGTGTTGATCACGTTTAACAAGGTATTATAGTTAATAAATTAATTTGTGTAGCGTAAGGAACGATGATGACAATACTATATAGAAGATTCAAAATATTTAAGTACCTCTTCGTTCTTTTAAACATTGGCACTGCAACAAATTATAAAGCTTTATAGTACCTAAGTACCTACATCCTTGGAAACAAATCCGTAAATTAATGGTATTTCCAGCATTCCTTACCAAAATTAATAAAATTAAACTGTTATATTGATATCCGTAAAAAATTTAAAAAGCATTTTGGACCTCCTACAAGAATACTTTGGAGTGAGGTGAAAAGCGCGATGTCAAACGTAACACAGATCGGCGCGTTAGCACTAAATTTAGCAAGTGCGTTAGGAATCTCATCAATTTGGGATTGGGCACAAATTTTCGAGTCGTCTGCACAAATACGACGAGCAATCAAAATTGGAAGTAATCGAATTTATTAATTAAAAACCAAGTGTTGTTTTCCTTCACATGAAAATACTTTGGATCGCAAAAATAAAAGGAAAACGTCTCCAAAGCCAAAGAAAAGATATAAATAAAAAAATTGCAAACGGTTATCGTTGTTGAGTGTAGTTTTCGGAATAGGGCACTTATTAATGAGTTATAGAAATGCTTTCTAGTTTTTTTTAATCTTAAATTCGTTAGTAGCCAAGCCGGAAAAAATAAATTAAAAACTACGTATACCCATTTTTTGAACTTCATATTTGGCGGGAATTTGATTCATGTGCAAAATGGAGAAACTCGAATTACGTGCGGTTATTGAATATTTCTGCTTGAAATTATTGATACAAAAGTGTTTTTGAAGAACTGAAGTCTACTTTGGCGATTAGCAATTTATTTTATTCTATAGTGGCATACTGGTGCTCTGAATTTAAACGTGGCAGAACCGCCTTTAATAATGCTATCAACGCTTCAATCGCTCCGGGCGGCCTACAACAGCCGCTACACAAGAAAACGTTAAAAAATCGAAGAAATTATTAAAGAAAATTGACATGTGACCATTCGCTATTTAGCTGAGATTCTAAAGCTTTGTGATAATTTGGTTTATTACAGCTCATGCCTTAAAATTCGTAAAGGTGACCGCGCGGTGGATTCTAGGTAAATGTTTACAGACGCCCAAAAAAAGCAAGAGTTGACATTTCAAAGCTAAATTTATAAATAATAGTGGTTACCAGCCATCAGTAACCTTTTGACTGCACGTACTTTAAGAATCTCTTTGATTTTTTGATTAAAAAAGTATACTTTTTGTCTAGTTTTTGCACTTTGTCAATTATCCAGAGCGCTAACGAACATTTACATTTAGCAATGATAAACTTGGGTATGGGTGCATCATGCTGGATATATATTTTATATCCTGCGGGTGTTAAAAGCCCAAGGTTGCAAGTGCTAAGTATAAGCCAATAGTCACCAGTAAGTCACGGTACAAGTACAACCCTCTCCTTATAACGGAGAGCGCTTAAATTGAGAGACGTTTGACACTGTAATCGCCGATTTAACTTGATAGCATGGCGATTACCACATAATTTATCTTTCAAGTAAGGGGCCATGACCATGCCACCAACTAGGGCTGATTGGATGAAAATTTCATGGGCAATGATCATTATGTCGCAATATAAAATTTCACAAGCTCAAAATTGTAGTAAGCTCTATATATCTGCCCCAGTACAACGGATGCGTAGCGATAAGCTCGTTCCGTTGGCCCCTGATAACAAAACATTAGGCTGATAGTAAACGAACTCATTTAATGAATTAATGGACTTACTACATTTATTGTCACTCGATAACCTTACGATAATCTATCTTAGATCAAACCGCTAGCAACGAATTACTTTTAAAAAAATAGGTCTATTAATCTATTTGTTATTCATATATTTATACAGAAACATTTTTAGATTAACTTTACAATAATTGTTTTTTGAATTCGTAGTAACTAAGAATAATATTGTTATTCATTCATCACAACTCTTCAGTCTACTGAAGAGTTATGATCATAGGCATTCCCCAGGGAATGCCACAGAATACGGTCTTCACCTTCTTGCAACGGCAGAAAATCCGCTGTAGCTAGAGTAATTGACAAAGCTCAACGGATCAGGGATCAGTAAGCGGAAGTGGCAATGGGCTGACTATATAACTCAAAGAACCGACATAAGATGGGAAGATACTAAAGTGGTAGCCTAGTCCCAGTCAGCGCAGTGCAGGACGGCCCCACACTAAATTAATAGTCTGACGACCTAGTAAGGCATGCAGGAAGTCGATGAATAAATAAATAAAAAAATTATTTTTATTTTTAGAGTTAATTAAATATTTTCCTCAGCAGTAAAATTATTTAACAATAATATTAGTCCTAAATTTAAAAAAAAAAGTTAAGAATATATATTTCAGATAATATAGTACAAATAATAAAAATATATAATATAATCATATAGAACCGAGATAAGTTTTGTTAAACAGATGGGAAAGACACGAAAGGTAGAGAACTGATAATTGTCAAATTAGGCACAAACAAAAACTTTTGAAAGCTCCAGATAAAATGTTTAGACTCACTTGCGGCTGTCCGTCGATATTGTAACAAGTTGCTAAGTCCTGTGATCCGATCCTTGGCGTATGGTAATAATCCTGTGCAGACGTAATAGCCATAAACGTTAGAAAATGTGTGTAAATGAGAGGCCGCGCCATTTTGTAAGAGCGCGTGGAGCCCGCGTCGACGCGCCTGCTGGTCGACCGAGCACTGACGCTCATCGCGTTTCACAACACTACGCCAAAGATCAGAAAATACTCATTCAGACCACGCAGATTCACCCTTTTAAAAATTTGCTGTGAAATTGCTTAGCCTCACAGAGGACGCATGTACTTATTGAAACATTTGTTGTAACATAACTTAAGTTAATAGTTTAAAAGTGCTCAGTATTTATAATGTACCTCAGTAATCAATAGACCGTGGCGGAAACTGTTTAGTGGTGGCATAAGAATATCCACTATACCATATTGTCCCGTGAGAACAGAGGGAAAAAAATCAGACGGTCAGCCATATACATAAAAAGGGGTTTAATTTTAAATATATATATCAATGTCCATATCAATTCTTATAACGATTTTTAAAAAAAAACGGCGGATGCCAATTCGCTTGCCAAGTGTGTCAAATGTGTGGCAGTCAATGGGGTATACGTATGTTTAGCAGTGAACTTTTATGGGCTGTAATATATGCACTGTGATGGCGTTTATGGGTTGCCCCCCATCCTTTATAAAATACTGTACGTTATTTCAAAAGTACTCTATACTGACGTAGTTACAAACGTACTAAAAACTAAAAACTAGTTACAGACTCAGCGAACTATAAAAAAGCAACTACTTATAATGGAAACTAAAAGATTGTAGTATTTAAGTTGGTTATTAGAAATTTAATTCAGAAAACAATTACACAAATAGTAATAATTTTGAAAGCTTTGATAATATAGTGTCATTTCTGCTATTCAATCACGCAATTTAATCATTTACGGTGAAAGCTTTCTTTAATAAATGCTGTGACAGGATGAATGAAACAGTGTGTTCCGAACCGAAATTTAAAATTAAATATATCTACTTAGACAGAGAATGAAAGGATGCTGTTAATTTTCACCAACAACAATTATCTATTAAATGTTGTGTTAAAAGCAAAAAATAAGTAAATATGTGCAAAATTGCAAATTTTAAATTTTGTAATACTTTATTATAAGACATATATAATGTCCTCCAGACTGAATTTCGGTCACGGCGGCCTGCCTCAACGGAGGCTAGCCATCGGCGCAGGACAGCATTATAGTGCCCAAGTGTATGCGCAAGCACAGGAGCACTCTCTATTCCCCCACTCTCATAATCCGATGGGACGGTAAACCGACACGACCGGAGAGAGATCAGGCTCAGGACCAACAGCTTTACGTGCTTTCCGAGGCACGGGGGTGAGACACCGCCAACTTCCTGACTCCGGGCAGCTACTGAGAATTTCTTGACAGATAAACTCAATAATTGATTTTTGGCCCGACCTGGGATTCGAACCCAGGACGTCATGATCAGCAGTCGCACTACTACAACCACTAGACCAACGAGGCAGTCAAGTACATATAAGTCAAGACATATATATACTATTTTATAGCTTAGAAAACTAAAAATACATTATTTGCTTAAAATGGATAGCAAATCTATGTTTGATGGTAAAGTAGCGATTCGCCCCGGTAAGGCACGGGTGATTTCTGGATCTCGATAACAGTACCACCTACTGGTTACAATTGGAAATCTAATCCATTCGGGGAACCCTCAAACATACACACAAAAAAAACATCAAAATCGGCAGAGCCATTCTCAAGTGATTATCTTTCATACATGCGCCAATGATTTTTATTTATAAAGATAAATTTCACCTAACCTAACATTAGATAATTCAAAATTAAATGAGAAAGATATAAAACTCCTTTTGTTTTTAACTTCACCTAAAGATAAATTTCACTCTAAATATATAACCCGGTTAGGTTTTGTTTTGAATTTTACTTTTTAACTAAAATAATGTTACTTAATTTTCGTAGCTATCTTAAATAAGTTTTATTCTTTGCTATACTGGCAGTACATATTTCTAAGCGCGGCGCGGTGGCCTCTTAGCGACCGTTTTTGTGAACGAACCTGAAAAGGTCTGAGCTTTTGTTCCCCACCAGAATGCCTTTATCAACGGTGCGGTTATTAAGCGTAAAAATTTTGTCGAAACAGAACCCAAAACTATTTAAAGGGGTTTTAAAACTATGTAACTCTGTTGTTACTTCATTAAAAGCAAATCGACAACTTATTTTAAATTAAATTGACTAGTGTTATCAAAAATAAACTTTTCTAACTTTTTCTAATTTACACACTAATAATAGTATTATTAAAGTACATAGTGTTAGATTATTTTTCTTAAAATTTAGCACATTTCCTTGTTTTCTCTGACTACTATCGTACCCACTCAAACACGGTCGGTGCAAAGCTGACGCAGACGAGTGCATTAGGTCATTCGATAGCGACATCTCGCTTTCTCACTAGGCTCTATCTCATTCACCGCAGCAGCTCCGATTCCTGGAAAATGTAACATAACATACATTCATTAACTTGCTTCCCTCGCATAAACTTAACAAATTTAAGCCGTATTTGAATAAAATCTTAAAATTACTGCAAATCAAAAATACTTAAAGCTATGAAATGAACTAAAAATGTCTTCGAATTATTTTTATTTTTTAATCATGCAGGTTTCCTTAGGATGTTTTCCTTCACCGCTGAGCACTTGGTAAATCAGTATTTGGAAAAGCATTTTACTATTTTATTGGCATCAAACACGTGTACTATAATATTTATGGCAACCGCTGTAAGCTACTGAACTACCACGGCTCTTGGACTAATTGAACTTTTAAAAGTATAATATATAAAAAATATTATTGAAGATGCGCATTTGCATAATACATCATCCGTCTGAAATCTTATATTCTTAAAACTTGATGTAGGTAGTATGTGTCCTGTGATAAAAATAACATAAAAAATTAAGTTAAAACATATAACAAAATTTAATTATCTGTAGCACCGCGACTTCCGCTCTACTTGTCAATTTAAGGGGATTGTGGTTACCATTTGATTTAGAATTTAACTAACTTTATTTTATTAAGTATTATATATATAAATAAATAGTATTAAGGCAATTTTATTTATATTGCCTTAATACCTTTATTCAAAAGTACAAACTAAAGAACAAAAGTTTCACTTCAATATTGATTTAACTATCTAGTAAAAACGTTAGGTAGAGCTATTGCTCTACCATACATCATAGCATTCTTACACCCCAAAGTATCATATTTTTAGTAAAGTGCCAAAATAATATTGTAAATATGTATCATACTAGACACCTATAAGTTTTCCAAATAACTAAACCCTATAAAGCGATTTCATTTTCTTAGATGATTATTATTTAGCCTCAATATTGTTAATTTTAAAGCCAATATATTATAACATAATCAGTCAATTTGCACTTTTGGGTTTTTGTTTGATCTACAAGAAATTTACTTCTCTTATCCCACGAGTTAATATCATAGGTTTTATTCAGCAACGTTTTATTTTTATTTTAGCGCAATTTAATTTATTAACTGTCGCGCTTGATGGAAAAAAACAAATGAAATCAAAAATTTAAATTTGAATGTTTCCATTTTTTTTTCCAGTTTAAAAATGTTAAATTCCTGCATTGAATAATTTATTTTACCAGTTTTCATGATGATCGATCAAATAGATTTTGAGTTAACCGATTTCATATATACAAAAATCCTCTTTTATATGCATAGATTTATTTAAAACTTTACATGTGGCCAGCATCTGTTCGCATTTTCAAGCTCATGAGTAGTTATAGAGCTTATACTGTGTAAAATATTAAAAACAAACAAACATCGCTGATGATTTTCATTGTATTCTTTAATATTCCTTATACAAATAAGGAATACTAAAGAATATATAATATATACCTCAATCTCTGAAAACTAAAGTGTACAACCAGTGCGTGTTGCCAGTGATGACTTACGGATCAGAGACGTGGTCCTTCACTGCTGGCCGTATGAGGACGCTCAAGGTCGCTCAGCGAGCTATGGAGAGGGCTATGCTCAGAGTTTCTCTGCGTGATAGACTCAGAAATGAGGATATCCGCAGTAAAACCAGAGTGACCGACATAGCCCAACGGATTAGTAAGCCGAAGTGGCAATGGGCCGGCCATATAGCTCGAAGAACCGACAACCGATGGGGAAAAAAGGTTCTCGAGTGGCAGCCTCGTACCGGTAGGCGTAGTGTAGGGCGACCCCCACTAGATGGAGTGACGACCTGGTAATACATGCAGGTAGTCGATGGATGCAGGTGGCTCAGGACCGTGCTTTGTGGCATTACTTGGGGGAGGCCTATGTTCAGCAGTGGACTTGTGAAGGGCTGTAATGATGATGATGATACAAATAATAACGTAATAAATTTACATGATCACTTTGCTGACCGTCTGTCTGTCTGCCGTCACCTTTTTATTAGGATCGGGTAGAATTATTAAAATTAATATTTCATACTAAGGCCTACGGTCCCTTGGAGGTGTAAAAAATTCAAGCGTCTAATTCGACGTAATTAAATATACTGCCATTTATGTCACATAATATTACGATACTGGCAAACTCACTCATAAAAATATATAGGGCATTTCCTGTTGACCTAGAATCATGAAATTTGGCTAGAAGCAAAGGTTCGTAGAACAAAGAATATATGAGAAACGTTAGTTTGTAATGTTGAGCATTGACTGTGATGTAGAGCGATTTATAAGCTTATACGAGTATTTTTTTCACTGCAAAGTAAGTTTTTCCTTCACTCCGAATTACCTTTTTGTAAGGGCAATGTATAAATCGTTTTTCTGTGTATAATGCATAGTATATACCTCATTCCTGGAACCTTTGCTATTTTAATATCTTGTAATTTTGTAAAATATCACACTATCAACTATGTGTAGCAGTTAGTAATTGTTTCCAGCAAAAAGGAACTAAATGTAATGCACGTAAGTAATAGAAAAACGAATCCACAAATACCCATAAAACTACAAGAATAAATTGAATTATAAAAACAGACTCAACACAACTTTATTTTAATCAAAGTAATACTAACTACTACTAAGACTATCGTGTAGTATTCAAAATGAGGATATTTGCAGCAGAACCAGAGTAACTGACATAGGCTAACGGATGAGTAAGCTGAGGTGACGACCATATAGCAAAGAACCGAAAGCCGATGAGAAAGAAAGTTTGTCCAGTAAGCCGCCTTCTTAGCGAATTATAGGGCTGGACCCTAATAGGTAGAGTGAACCTGGTAAGTTATGCCGTGGATGGTCCAACGGTGAATTTGTGAAGGATCGTTATGATGGTGATGATGATAAATAAAACCATCAATGGCACTCGTTTCGTGGTAGGCAATGAACTATACGATTAATTGTGTAAAATAATGTTGATAGTAAAAGTTGTGTGAGATACGAATTCATTTTTGACTAGTGCATGTCGTATATTAATTGTGTAAAATAAAATAAGTCCTATGTTGATAGTAAAAATTAAGTGATATTAGAATTCATTTTTGCCTAGTGCATATTGTAGTGTGCACTTACAATTTTGTTTTCAAAACGTTTCTGTAATCATTACAGCCTATAACAGTTTACTGCTGAACATGGGCCTCCTTTTGGATTTTCTCATGGAGGGGATTTCGCCATAGTTGACACGTTTGACGAGTGGGTTGTCAACCGCAGTTTTTTATTTTTTTATTTTGAGTTCTTATCAGGGAAATGTTGCTACCTATCACCTGTTTCTATTTCCCTCTGTCGCCTCTTACTACACCCACGGGTCGATATGCGGTAGTGGATATTCTTACACCACTTTTTTTACGTGGTAGAACCATGCTGCAGTTATATTAGTAGTATAGTTGTAGCACGAATGGGTCGGCTCGACCGGGGAAGGACCACGCTCTCACAGAATGCCGGCGTGAAATAGTGGCCCGGAGACCCTTTTTACTGGAAACGAGGCATTCCACCAAGTCCTCACGGGTGACAACGCATCTGCATTTTGATTCGTAATCTAAGATAGATGTAGATGTCTATAGGCCACAGCAACCACTTACCATCAGTTGGACTGTGTGCTCGTTTGTCACCCTATTCTATAAAAAAAAACCACCACTATACGGCAGTATCCTTTTTGTAATGTCTTCTGATATTATAAAAGTTGGCAAAATCTAAAAAATTAATATTTATTAGCTCAGTTTATGCATACGAATCATGCTCATTGCCTATCTATGAGTATACAACATATAATAAATCTGTAGAGAAGTCGTGTATATAATTCTAATATTTGCAGGAAAAAACAATTCCAGGGGATGAAATAACAAGTATTGAAACCAAATTAGTTGTTTTTAGAATTTTTTCCGGTCTGGTTATCTGTCTGTGTATCCACGATTTAAGTAAAAACTATTAAAAGGATTTCTATAAAATTTTGTGTCTAGGTATATATTGACCCGGGTCAACTTATATCCGATTTACGGAACTTCAGAAAAGGGGGTCTAAGTATTTTCTTTCTTTTAGATGTTAATTTCTAATATATATGATTCATTTAAATAAATACTACGTTTCCAAATAAAACTTAAAATTAGATTTAACCGTGGTGTAATAATTACAAACTACGCCGACTGAATTTTTTTAGTTTTTAGTTAAGTGTATCATTTTAATAGTCTTAAATAGATAATATTGACACCTATCATAAATTTAAACATTTGAGGTGGTTTATTAATTATCTATAAATAAACTAAGAAATTATTGGAAAACTCTCATTATCCATATGATTTGATTATAGATATTTCAATACGTATGTCATTGCCAGAACATAGAATTAATAATATCATAAATTTGTCGATAATGTCGTGAAATGGTGGTATTTCATCAAATTTAACAGTTTGTTGACCATAATATAATATCTGGACCAAATCAATAAATAGAGATAATAAATTGACGATACTAACAACTAAACACAACGTTACCATTTTCTGATATATTCATATCGTAAAATAATTTTGTTATTCACCTTTAGCAGCGCTTTTTTAACAGAAACAGAATTTTCAACATAATCTAAATCACTTTATAATAATAATAATGTTGTTTATTTCGGACTATGATCCATATGTATTAATAAGTAATTTATATACTAAAATATGTTAGTAAAATAAAACATTAATTATAACTTAATTAATTCATATACCTCTGCCCACTTCCCACTGCACCAGACTCACAGCAGTGTATACGTGTCCAGTGCTGCCGGAACGGGCAGTCTGGTTTCTCCACAATAACTTTCATGATGCTGTTGATGCTCCCCCCTAGCAGATTATTTAGCCTAATTATTATTAGTTATTATTTATGCCTAATTTATATATTATATAAATATTCGTGGCGATGCTATCCGATTGAGCAACCCCAGTGGCACCTCAACTCACTGTTGCTGTTGTTACTAGATTTATTAAACACTAATTTCATTAACTTTAGCTTTGATCAATTTATCTTATGTCAGTAATTGAAAATTGTGTGCTCATGTGCTCTGTGTGATTTTTATTTCCATTTGATGAAACAGTTCGTGGCATTGTTAGATGACAAATTACTAGGTAGATGTGGCCAACAATCGTACAAAAGCTTTTCTCAGTTTTTATGAATTTTATTTAAACAAATACGTAAACCGCTCGCCATAAGATTTCAGGATACTAGAGCAAAACATGTACTTATGTACGTTTCCCGCAAAGACCAATGTAACTGGTAGATATTAAAAAAATATGTGCGGATTTATCACGTGATCGGTGAAGTGGTAAAGAATAACTATGTGGGGAAATTTAGATATCAAGAAGTTAAAAAATGGGGATGGCAAAACCTTTAACACTACATTTTACTTAATTAGGAGACGAAAGACGTGTGAGTTTGTAAACTGCCGCTTCACTTTTCTACATTTATAAGACTTATAAAACGGTTTTTCACAAATTCCGATAGCTTTCATATTTACAGACATATTAACTGTTTTGTGACAGTCTTGATTTCATAGCTTATATGAGTATATGAGTGATATCGCGAAAAATTGTACAGTAACACCCAAGACATCATAAGTAATAACACATGTTTACGTACATGACTAAATGTTGTATCCATGACCGTTATAAAGCTTAGGTTATACCATAACAGTATAGAAGTAAAAGTGAAAATTTCTTATTCAAAATTGTATTGTAACAGTTGTAAGAATAAAACATAAATTAAAAACAAAAAACAGTATATTCGTTTTAAAACTAAATTTAATATTACAGATCAAACAACTTGTCATCGTTTTCTAATATCCAGATAAAGGCTCGCGTCCACTAGTCTCGCCGAGTCGTGTCAAATCGTATCGCAGAAAGTCGCCTCCTATATATTTACTATGAATCTGCGTCCATTAGCAACGAGCCGCGGCCCGGCGAATTGAATCGACCGCGCGAATTGCTTGACAGGCGAATTTCTTCGCCGGTGAGATTCAATTAGATTCGCCGCGCCTCAGTCTCAGTCGACGCGGAGCAGAGGAGGCGTGCCAACGTATTTTTATTAATTTCTATTTAGTTTTCACAAAAATATTTTGTTTAAATAAAAATGAATGAACAACTTTTTCATGGGATAAGCGAAAGTATTGAAAAATTTAGGAGGATCCCTTTTCAAATCTGGGTGTAAATTATAAAATTCGCCATAGTTATTTGTTTTCATATAAATGTCTTTTTCTATTCTCCTCTGCTTCATCAAAAAGTTACGAAATAAATCTCACATATCTACATATTATGAGCTGTCATGTCATAACGCAAAAACGACTTAATTTGATAAAGAGTTTGCGATGAATGAGCGATTCGATTCGATTATTCAGACTGGGAATAAATGCGACTCGCTTCGATTCGACGCGTTTCTACTGTAGTCGATGCCAGGCTTAAGAAAGGGTCAGCACCATTTCTGTATCTATAATTCAAAATTAGCAAAGGCTACCAAATACTAAAACAACCTTACAGAAATTCGATGAATATGCCCAAAACATAAAACAAAACACATGCATAAAAGTAAACTTGGTTCGCACAATCATCATCTTTCATAACTAACTCTTTTGAATTAAACGCTAATTCAACAAATTCAATTTTTAACAATATTAATTTCAGGTCATCACGATTTACTTTTCTTGTTGCAATAAAGTTAAGTGTCCTTCTTTGTTAGTCGAGTGAAAAAAGCAATCGGTTATGAATGTAACGTTGTGTAACACATTGTTACATTCATGAAAAAAAAATGCAAGGAATACCTAAAATTAAAATCATTACTTTATTGTAGATAGCCATAAACTGCGTTTGCAGTTGCATTGTGTTGCGAGTTTTAGACTTTTGTGTAAAAGTAAACCCACATAACATAATATACATCAAAATTTTGAACATGTTTTTAAACATTAATAAAAAAGTAATTAATATGTTATTTAGCTTCTTTATAAAAACCACGTTATATAGGTATCATAAAACTTTAACCTTAAAATTACAGGATAGCTAACCATTTCAAAAGTGAAGGCAGTTTTTGATACAGGCTGGTAAATAATTTTTGTACGCAAGTGAAAATTACTACTTGTTGGGTACTACTTTTATTGGTATTCCAATGAAAAAAATTACAAAATAACAAAAAACTGAAAGACATACGATTAGCTATAATTTTGTGAACTGATATAAAATAATATGAACGGACGATTCAGTACAATATTCAAAAAGTCTCATATATTTTTTTTTGGGGGGGGGGTGTGCCTTAAAATTTTCTAGGGGGGGGGGGGGGGTGTATGTTGGGTTTCTTCCTACCACAAAATTGCTTTTTTTCAGGTTTCTGGTCCTTCTGGCCCTTTTAATTTTCCAAATAACACATGCTTTACGAAAAATAAAATGGGAACCGGAAAAAAATAGCAAATGTACAATTTTTCGCGGTTTGACCCATATGTAAATGGACAGGTTCTTGCGAGCAAATTTGACATAAACGCACAATTTTATTTTTATTTTAAATTTCAGAAGAATCGCATTGTTATAATTTTGTAAGTCACTGATCTTATTAACAGCCGATAATCTAACCGATCGTAAAATTAATATCGATGATTGTAATAAAAGATCGATGTACGCTGACACCACGCACATTTTAACTGCAATTTGAAGTGTTGAGTCACCACGTTCATAGCGGTGAAGGAAAACATTGCGAAGAAACCAGAAAGAAAATACTTAGAAAATAATTTAAGCAACGACTCTTTTTGTTTGTGCCCAGTAATGGAATGTATGTAGGCTGCTACTTTTTACTTTTAATGGGTCTACTACGCATTTTTTATTCCAATCATATTTTTGGAGATGTTTCATTTTTATTTTTACTCTACCGCAAATATTAAGAGTAAAAAGATGAGTAGATCAAAGGACATCATCGTCATCATTACAGCCTATCAAAAAACTACTGGTGAACATAGGCCTCCCCCATCGTTTGCTAAATATTGCTTATAGTTGGCTTGTATTTGTTGAAGTTGCCATGCTTGGCAGGCAGGTCGGCAAGGGCAGCTTTTTATTATTTTGATCTACTATCAGGAAGATACTGCTGTCCATTTCATGTGTCAGTTTTCACCGGCACCATATGCGTTATTGGTTTCGCTTTCACTACCATTACATGACGATAATGTTTTTTCTCCCGTTAATGAATGTAGCACTTTTCACATTCACCGTAAATAGAACTAGAATTACGACATTTTGAAGTCTACTCGAACATTAACATATGTCAGCATCTATCTTACGGTAAGAATGAATGCAATTAAAAACATAATTTGTAAAAAAAAAAACAAGTCTCGCAACTCAGTTCTTCTACCGTAAAAAGTTGTGAGATCCATGTAATACCAAGTCGGTTAATTTATTCAGTTCCTACTTAAGAGTCCTTCTGTTTTAAGTTATTACGTAATTACCTAACCTTAACAACATTTTATAGTGACCATATAGTAAAAGTCTTTTATGGTTTTAAAATATATGTAGATTGACTTGGCCTGATGAAACCAAATGTAATCTCACAGTAATACGTATTATTATTAAATTAGATCGCTTAATGCGAATTGCCAAGTCAATACTATATCCCTTTTGTCACGCTTATTCTATATTAAAATAAAACTCACAAAATCACGTCTTTCTGGCATATTGTATTATATATTATTCCAAATTTAAATCATCCAAAACAGAAACAACGCACACCCGATAGTAGTTGATATACATAAAACAATCAGTGAAATCAAGAAGTTCGGTAGAATTAAGTTTGTATGGGTTAAAAGCCTGCCTATGCTACTGCCAATGCTGGCTCTAAGCGTCACAAATCACCGGACTATGCACACTTTGCCATCTTACACATAAGACAGCTAATACGACAACACCGTGATTATGGCAGACCCGTTATGAGAGCGCGGAATAGGGCAGACACACTAGATGACATCACACACAAAATCACTTGTCCCGACTTTTACCAAGTTCTCACTCGTCACAGCTTCCATAAGTCCTACCTATTTCGTTTTAAAATCATTCCTAACGACTATTGTCTATGCGATGATATTACACCTCAAACGATAGGACGTCTCTTGGAGAAATGCCCCGCGTTCGGGACTCAGAGAGCGACTCGTGAAACAATATGTGCCAGTGTGAGAGTGTCGCCTTACAAAATCACTGAGTTAATGAAAAAAGAATACAGCTGGAACTCATTTAAAACCTATATTAAATATATATTTTAATAATAGTTAGGAATACGTTGATTTATATTTTTTCCTTCTTTCTTAACTTTATTTCATGCTCAACCCGTTTTTATTCTATATTTGTTATATCATCTCTACACGTTGTTAATTTTACATATTAGATTTATTATAGCTATAAGGTCCACTTTTTATTATTCTATTTTAATTTTGCATTTAATATTCCTTCTTTCCATGTTACAAATTCTTGCTAGATACTTGTCAACGCTAATTTAGTTGTAATATCCAGTTTATATATTTTTAATTAAATTTAGTAGACTTTATATAGATGATAAGTTATTTTTTATATACCTTTTTTCTCTCTTTTAATATTATGAATATAATGCTTAAATTATTATTTCATGCCTTTCCTTTAATAATGTACAATACAATAAATATTACAATATCTCACTATGGCGACTAGAGACTACTGTGAATAATTAACATTATAGTGTCATTGTAAAATAGTAAATTAAAATGTATGTAGACAGTGTACTAACTAAAGAAATAATATATTAGTTACTTGTGTTTTTATGTATTTTAAGATTAAGTTGATTTACATTCACTTATATTTTCTTTTAACTTTTGTTTATAATATAGCTAAACTGTTAATAATTTTTGTTAAAAAATATGTCATTTATAATAATTGTTAAATTTAGTTTAAACATATTTTTGCCTTGTTTTTATTTTCTCTTGTATTCTATTTCTTTCTTTATTTTATTTTGTATAATACTTAAGTTAAGTATACATTGCCTCTATCAAATCGCAGGCAATCTGTATTACTTCTCTCTCGTCTAGAACTAAGCCAAATTGTGAAACTGGACAATACAGTCCCTTTAGAGGGGGTGTAACCTCTGGAGGAAATCAAAAAATTTTTTAAATCATCTACGTCCAATAGACTGACATTTCAAAAAAATCCTGTGACAGACAGAGACAGACACCGAGGTGACTCCACAAGTGATCCAATTTTGTTAATTTTGGCACGGAGTAGCATTAATTATGTGCCTAAATTAAAGCCCAAGCAGCGAAATGGTAATTTTCTTCAGTATTTTTATATCATCTGCTTCATTTAGAACAGTTTGCACATTGTTCAAAATGTGGAATACGGCGTACTTTAACAAGTGGTATATTTTGTGCCAAGATGGTATGAATACGGCATTTCACGTTGTTTGCGGGTTTTAAAAATGCCATAATAAATACTCTTATTACTGAAAAAATCCCACTATATAGAAACATATTAAGACACGTGTTTCTCGTAAATGGCTTTAACGATTTTGATGTAATTTTGTATTTAAGTAATGTTTTGCTTTTCAAATTTATCTAGATAGATTCATCTCTGAGATAATTCTTATTTTTTAACGCCAAGCAAAGCTGCGTTGCCCAGGTACAGACATTTTTCATTAATCCAACAATCACTTTAAATGGTTATATTTTACATTAAAATAATACTAATACACACTATCGGATAACAGTGAACCTAATTTTAGGCGTTACGGAAGCGGGTTTTGTAATAAAATACACTCGGAAACATCTAAAACCGAGATAACGGGGGTCAAAGAACCTTTTGACAAGCTCGGGAGGTGCTCCGTTTTTTAATCTTGCTCTCAATTTTGTAGGGGCTTTTCGATTATACCAAAATAATGTCGTTAAACTCCGCTTCTTCTTTTAAAATATTAAATTAGGCACGTAATGTTTTACAAATTAAATGAGATCTACAAAAAACAATTTTTAATACCTCATGCCAGGATCATCTAATGAAATAATTACTTATAAACTACATTTCGACTCAGGGACGCAATAATTTACACTACTCAACTAAGTCTGTTGATTTGAGATTTTTGGGTTGCTTGTATTTTTAATGTAACGTTTACGAACCGTAGGAACTTTTTTTATATATAGAATAGGATAAGAGGATGCTGTGGCCCAAAGACACCTACATCTACATCTATTCAATTAAGATTTTTTTAAAGTTACCTCCACACCAGGATTTTCTCTTATATCGTGGAGGTAGTCTACATACTTAAAATTCATTAAGGAAAATCATCCAACCCAGAAACAATTATTTATATACTATACAAATACTTGCTTCGTGCGGGATTCGTCATTCATCCTACTCTTGGGAGCGAATTTGCTTCTCGCCGGATGATTCCAGCGCTGTTGCTGATTCTGCCGCTGATGTGCTGTTACAGGGAATAGAACTTTTTATTCCATCATCTGTGGTAATTATTGAAGGCAGAACACAGCCATGGTTTGGTGATTCCTGTAAAATTTGCATTACGCCATAAGCAGGAATTCTATCAGGCCTGGGCTCACGCATCGACGTCTCGGGATGCAAATACCAACGCTCTTAAAAAGAAGTATAATTCCGCCTCCAAGTCCTTCAAAAGAGCCATTGCCAAGGCAAGGTCTAAGCACATCGGCAGAATTGGTGAGAAACTAGTTGGACTTCGCAACACGTGCATTCTGGTCTCTCGCCAAAGTTGTCCAAGGGAACTTCTGTCAGCCATCTCTCCCATCTCTGCACAGGGAGGACGACACACTGGCCAATGCCGAAATGGACAAATGCGTTATGTTGGGCTCTCTCTTCGCGTCCAACTCGACTCTTGATGACGGGAGGAATACACCACCACCTATCCCGCGGTGTTAGTGCTCCATGCAGGATGTGCTGTTTACCCAACGCTCAGTACGCAGAGCACTCCTCTCCTGGACGTCAATAAGTCGAGTGGGCCTGATGGCGTCCTCCTATTGTGTTGAAGACGTGCGCTTTGGAGTTGGCACCGGTTTCAACGTGTCTTTTCCGGTACTTCTACTCCCTAGGCGTAGTCCCGAAATTATGGAAGACAGCTTTCGAGAACCCGATCACTAAAAGAGGTAATCGCTATGATCCGTTCAACTATAGGCCTATCGCCATCACCTCCCTGTTCTTTAAAATAATGGAGTCCATTATTAACAGCCAGCTCATGCAGTAACTTGAGGATCACCAGGTAATTAGTGTCCGCCAGTACGGTTCCCGTCGAGGTCACTCGGTTGGTGATCTTCTGGGTTACTTAATTCATAAATGGGCGGCGGTAATAGAGTCCAAGGGGGAGGCGTTGGCTATTTGTTTGGAAATAGCGAAGGCTTTCGATCAGGTTTGGTACAAAGCTCTTCTTACGAAGCTTCCTTTCTATTATAGACTTCCCAAAAAATTGTGCGATTGGATCACCAGATTTCTTACAGATCGGAGATTAAAAGTCGTAGTAGATGGTGCATGCTCCGATTACAAGCCCATTAATGCTGGTCTTCCACATGGCTGCTTGCAATCACCAACGCTGTTTCTTCTGCGTAGCAATGATATATTGTAAGCCGGTAACATTCATTGTTATGCAAACGACAACACTGGTGATGCTTTATACACCGACCGTGCCAATATTTCTCGGGAAAACTTCGCCGAGTACCGGGACAAACTTGTGTCCGAAGTCGAGACTTTGTTGAACAAAGTCTCGGACTGGGGACGACTAAATCTAGTCCAGTTCGATCCACAGAAGACACAAGTTTGCGCGTGTATCGCTAAAAAGGCTTAAAGGCACTTCCCTTGTTGCCTTAGACGGTATCGGAATCCTGTGCGTCGTCCTGTGTGACATGCAGTTTCGTGGTCACTTGGAAGAGAAGGCCAAATTGGCCTCTAAAAAGCTTGACGTGATCAGCAGAGCGGGTCAGTATTTTATGCTGGCACACGATCTGCAACTTTACGAGGGGCAGGTTCGGTCTCACATCTGTTCTCATCTCCGGGATGGGGCTCCCCAGTGCCAGCTCCTCCCATTTGATCGCATCCAGCGCAGAGCCGTTCGATTCGTCGGCGACCGAGCTCTTTTCGATCGGCTTGACTCACTGGCATTGCGAAGAAATGTTGCATCTCTTTGCGTATTTTATCGTATTTAGCACGGGGAGTGCTCTGAGGAATTATTCGTACTATTTCCAGCCGCATAATCTCACCATTGCACATCGCGACAAAACTTGCGATACCATCCATACCATCTGGATGACTGACGGTCTACTACTGTGCGATTTAAAAGAAGCTTTCTTCCTCGCACAACTTTCTTGTAGAATCGACTACCACCAGATTTTTTTCAGACCGGTACGACTTAGGCACTTTCAAGGAAAGAGCATACTCCTTTTTAAAAGGCCGGCAATGCATCTGCAATTCTGCTAATGTTGCAGCTGCTCATGGGCGGCGGTATTCGCTTATCATCAGGTGAGCCGTATGCTCGTTTGGACTCTCTCCTAAAAAAAAACTTATGGATGCCAAACGAAACTACCAAAACACCAAAACATTTCTCTTATTTTTATAAATATTACAAGATGATACTTATAATCATAAAAAATAGATTTTGAATAAATAAAATTATTCAAAATGTATTTTTGAAATGAGCAAAGTAAAAAAATAAATTTGATAAAGATTTTTTTTAAATTAACGATGTTCAACAAAAAATAGACTGGTTATTCGTGGCATATTGAAAATATTATGAACTAAAGAACTGACAGCACTTATATATCATATAGACTATATGTATATATATGTAGAAAGTGTAAAGTGACCTGCGTTGTTTTACCCCTTTTAATAGCTCACCTTCGCGCAGCTTTAATCACTAATTACTGCCAGGTATAACGTGAAGGAGCGTAGCCCATATAATTAGATTTTTTAATTAAAATCAATATTATTTAGATTTATTAATTATATCATTAAATTTATTTATTATAAGCATAAGTATAATATTTTATAATGAATAATATTTTAATATTTATTATAATATAATTGAATAATATTTGTTATAATCAAAAATAAACAACAATTTTGGATAAATATTATTATATGCATGGAATCTGTGTTCGATCTATGTGGCTATACAGAAATTTTTATAATAAGTGCTGATTTACCGAGTTTTAAAAGTGGAGTGAAACATCGTGTTGAAAACTGCATGTCTGAGACTACATACTATACTACATACTACTATAACTACATACGTCCCACAGCTAGGCGCGGGCTTCCTTTCAGTTCTAAGAGCCGTTCATATTGCCGGACCTTACATTCCTCACGATTTGCCCCTTTACTACATAGGTGAATGAGCACAATAAGTCCCATTTAATATTTGGAAACCATTGGCAACGTTTAAAATTATATAACACATGCAAATATATATGTATATATATTTTTTTTTTTTTTTTTTTATGTATATATATATATATATATTATCGTTTTATAAATTCCTATCCCTCGTTTATACGAGCGAGGGCTCCTTCTTGGCTAGAAATTCATGACTAGGAAAGATCGTATGGGCAAAGTGTGCCATTTCTGATGCAAAACAACTACATTAATGCTCTGACATAGTAGTAGAATGTGAACACTTTTGTCATTACTGGCTGTGAAGTATCTTATTCCTCGGATGTGACAACACTACTGTACCATTCTTTGTTTTAAATTGGTTGCAGGTGCCTTTAAACATATTAGGCATTTACTATCATAGAAACTGTCTGCCTCTTTTTAAATAATCATATCTTTCCTATCGATTAAGTAAATAGATTTATTATCAGTTCAATTCAATTTTAAAGAAAATAAATACTACGGAAAGAACAAAAAGGAAACAAAAATAATTTCGTTTACACTTCTTACGAATATGTTTTTATGTTGTATAACGAAATAATGATATCAGGGTACATTAATAATTGATAAAACTCTTAAGGTAGCAATATTATAAATATAAAAAATGCATAATATAAATTGCAAATTCGCTGCGGCATTCGAATTTAACGAATTAAACTTTATATGTGCATATTAAAGTTTTTAAGCAAACGTGCGAAAATTTGAATAATCGTTCATATAGCTTTTTCCACTCGACCAAGTCAGCACGCAACGAACGGTGTAGCGTTAGTTGTCGTCTAAGGTTGATGGTGAGCGCCAGACTGAAGTCACCATGGACAAGGTAAGATCTCTAATATTGCCCTTCAAGTATCGTATAACTTAAACAGCTGTTTTAAAAAAATTTAGTAGTGTTTTTTTTTTCATTATTTTGACTCTATTGTGGCGCTACAACTTCTTCTTCATCATCGACCCGTAAATGTTCATGGGACCCTCTCGCAATTACTCCTCAGCGTGACAATGCGCTTGTAAAACGGATTGGCGATCACATAAAATCCAACTGCTACAGTAATTACTCATTTTTTCGAATGAGGGTGATAAACGATCACAAAATCCACCTGATGAATATTCCCATTCCTCGGTTAAGAATCAAAATTGAGCTGCTGACGACTAAGATGGAATATCTCGTTAGCAGCAAAAATATATTCGGTTATTTGCACTCAACATACGCAACATAGGATTATTCTGCTGTTTCACGTTGCTGTTTTTGAGTGTTCCTGCCTCGATCAAACCGCACGGTTCGTTCTGCAGTCATAATATAGTTGCTGTACGCGTTACGAAAGACCAAGCAAACTTTTTAGTTCGAATGCGTGAAATATCGAAAATAAAGAGCGGAAACAAGCTGACAGTCTAGTTGTCCGATGTTCAACGGGGAAGGGAGGAATCAAATCATGTAATTCCTGCACACACTCTTCCGAATGTATTCTATAGAATACCGAGAGGTAAACAACAGAGACGCAAACGACAGACAAACAAAAAATATTTATTTTTTTTTTATAGAAGAGGGGGAAAACGAGCATACGGTTCACCTGATGTTAAGTGACTATCGCAGCCCATGAAGAACCGCAACATTAGAGGAATTGCAGATGCGTTGCCGGCCTTTTTATGGGCCTATATTATGTATGTATATATATATATATATATATATATATATATATATTTATATACATATATATAGTATTTTTTACTGTATTTTTAACACAAACGCAATACTTCTAATTTTTAATAATATATTGATTCAAATTAAATTTTCTTACTTACTAGTACTTTATATAAGTAAGGAGTATGTGTCCGCCCTAATATTGCCAAAGATGACGTGTATTTTTTTGCAGGGTAAAGAGAAGGGTATTCTTAAACTAGAACCCCGTCCTCGGGTCGTGGTCGACACCAGATCGGAACTAACCCCACAGGTAAGAGATATATATTATGCAAAAATTCCTCAGTATTATGCAATTATTTAGTGCATTCTTATTAAGAGCCTTAAGAAAAATATAGAAAAGTGTTGTCCTGTCCCGTGAAAAGGCCACAAGTGCGCAGCTGGCTTTTTCGAGGATGTGCATGAACTCCTATGTATAACGTTTCTATGGCCCTATCGATATGTAGCGAAGATGGAACGCCGTGGTATACTAGTCGAAGCAAGTCCGATATATCCAACCCTTGTACCCGCCAGAAAGGTATACATAATAAGTTTCCCGCTTAACTAATTTAAAATTCCGTTGCAAAATGAGACCCCCACAACATATTAAGGAGAAAAATTAAACTTCGGAATAAATATGATAAAAGCATTTATTTGCTTGTGTTAATAAAATAAATACATAAATGTATAAATAAATGCATTTTGGAGAGCGTGCGCAGGAATTACATACATTAATTCCTCCCTCTCCTTTCCACCATCTGACATTCAGGCGGCCGCCGTGTCTTCGCCTCTTTGTTTTTTTTTTTATAGGATAGGGTGACAAACGAGCACACAGTCCACCTGATGGTAAGTGGTTGCTGTGGCCCATAGACATCTACATCTATCCTCGTTTTCGAATCAAAGTGCTGATTCGTTGTCATCCGTGAGGACTAAGGTGGAACGCCTCGTTTCCAGTAATAAATGCCTCGTCTCCGGTTCTCTACACTCACCATACGAAACACAGCAGCATTAAGCTGCTATTTTACGCTGGTATTCTGTGAAAGCGTGGTCCTTCCCCGGTCGAGCCGACCCATTCGTGCTACAACAATACTACTAATATAACTGCAACATGGCTCTACCATGTATAATTGTCGATATTCCACACATTAGAACCACGAGTGGAATAATTTGATAGCGTCTCTTTTTCCATCAATCTGGCTTATAATAAGATAAAAAAGGCGTGTGACAAACGGAATTGTTTTTAAACATCGTTAAACGTTATTCTTTACGTAATTAAAATATCGTACGAAATAAAATAATAATATTATTTACAAAATTATACACAAATAACTAAAAAAGCTTAACTTAAGAACAATGTACTCGGTAAATCGCCGTCGCCTGATGGTGGCCAGGAGAATGATTGCCCGTTGTATGTGAGCTATTATAAATATCTGCCAGCTTTTGAGTCGCCATAGATATTGACGAGGCGTCACAAACGTTGTGGTTCAGGTCGCTACTGTCCAAGCTTTTCTACACCACACAGCGCGATCATTTAGAAATTGAGGTAGTTTTCGTGGATATTTATTCACATTTTATTTTAATTTATATAACCGAGGCAATCAATGCTGAAATCAAGCTTTTATTAATTATTTGACATTTAAACAATGTTTTTATTTACTTCCAAAATATTTTTTGCTGTGATAAATAATAAGAGTCCTGAATACAAAAGCGCAAAGGATTTTATCTCCAATTTTCAAAACATGCTACGTGTTGAAACAAGTTTTGAGGATTCTTATAAATATGTCCTTATTATTACTTGATGAACAGTAGTTGATGAGTGGATCCGATACTTCACGCTAATTCTGCTACTTCATTATTCTGTGCGATTTAGGTTCGTCAATCTTGGACGGAATTCATGTCCTCATTGGGTTGAAAGAGCATTTTTCGTCAACCTGTTAGGGGTACGCATCTCGCATCTCAGTTCTTCTACCATAAAAAGTTGACAAAAAGTTGAGATTCATGTAATACCAAGTCGATTAATTTATTCAGTCCCTACTTAAGGGTCCTTCTGTTTTAAGTTCTTACGTAATTAGCTAACCTAACAACATTTTATAGTGACCATATCAATGTTAAAATCTTTTATGTTTTAAATATATAGATTGACTTGCCATCGCATGAAAACACAATGTATCTCACTGTTATATTAAATTTGATCGCTTAGTGAGACTGCCAAGTCAATATATATTTTTAAAACATAAAAGATTTTTAACATTGATATGGTCACTATAAAATGTTGTTAGGTTAGCTAACTACGTAATAACTTAAAACAGAAGGACTCTTAAGTGGGGACTGAATAAATTAACCGACTTGGTATTACAGGGATCTCACAACTTTTTATGGTAGAAGAACTGAGATGCGAGACCTGGTTTTTTTACAAGCTATGTATGTTTTTGATGGCATCTCACTTCTTTTTGTAGATAAGATAGTCCTATTTTTTTACCTTTCCGGTACCTTCTACTTCTTGAATACCAACAACGTACCTATCTACACCTATTAAACATAATATACAAGTACACTGATTCATTCACTGAAAATGTAACTTTGTAATTCTATACATTTATATGATATTACAAAGTTATTTATGCAGTTGGTGTATCTAGAAAACTGGACCAAAATTAAAAAAATATTTTAATTTTTTCTTGATTTATATACTAACCCCTAATTGCATTCTAAATTTGAAGCTTCTGTGTCTGCTAGAAGTGCCTTAGAGTTTTGATGATCGGTCAGTCAGTGTGTGACAAAATTAAGAAACTTTGACTAGTTATAACTCTTAAAGTGCTGATTAAATTGAATAAAATTTGAAATATACCATGTTTATACAATGCTTACTTGGTTACTGAAAATTCAGGCTTTTAGTTTTATCCACTATGAAGTACATATCGCATTTATTTAAAAAATCTTAGACATTGACTTTTAACAGTTATTACATTATATATGGGCCTCACTTAATTTAGAATTGCTAGTCTTTATTTTTGAAATTGGGTTTATAAATGAACAATCTCAATACAGTTTCAAGCCAGCATGGCTTGTGATTTTCTATACTTACCAAACTGAAGTATATACAAATGGTTATAAAATAACAGTCGCAAGCAGTCGCAATGAAAAATCGCAATAAAACTGGGTCACAAACATTTGTGAACGCGACGGGAATCAGGGCATGGTCTTACTAAACAGCGGCAAATTTACGTCAATTAATCGAACACCACGCAACCTCAATAACTGTTGTATATTTTATTGAAAGGAACTAAATTTTTTATAGGATAGGATGACAAACGAGCACACAGTCCACCTGATGGTAAGTGGTTACTATGGCCCATAGACATCTACATCTATCCTCGATCACAAATCAAAATGAACATGCGTTGTCACACGTGAGGACTAAGTTGGAATGCCTCGTTTCCAGTAAAAAGGTTCTCCGGTTCTCTAAACTCAACATACGAAACACAGCAGCTAAGCTACTTTTTTACGCTGGTATTCTGTGAGAGCGTGGTCCTTCCCCGGTCGAGCCGACCCATTAGTGCTACAACTATACTACTAATATAACTGCAGCATGGCTTTACCACGTATGAATTAATTGAAATTAAATAAAACGTCTTTATTCATACCACGTGAGAATTTGATATTTCGTTTGTCGAATGTGATTTTCTAGTTCCCATAAGCAACATCTGTGTACAGTTTTGATGTGGCAGCCACGCGTTCCCTCGCGATAATGAATAGTATGATTGGATTTTGGAAATAAAACTGAAAATGAAAGCACTCATAGTTTTGCGTACTTTATTTTTATTAAAAAAATAAGTGTAACATACAGAAGAATATATTATCTATCTAACATAATAATATATTCCTAGCTCATTCCTTTATTCAATGCGATATAGTATGTGACAAAGTGTTAGGCACGTATATTATGTCCGCAGCATGAATTGGACGGCTCGACCGATGAAAGACCACGCTTTCACAGAATACCAGCATAAGATAGCGGCATAATGATGCTGTGTTCTTAAGTGACGTAAAACAGAGACCAACTTACTCGTAATGTGGTATTCCATCTTAGTTTTCAGGGTGGTATTTGATCGGGGATGTGTGCACGAGTATAGTATGTCTCTCTACGAATGATTCGAGACTACTATTAAATTGATTCAATAATTCAACAGTAGGATCAATAATCATAAGTGTACCTAGCTGTGTGCCACGGATTCTAGGTTCGATTCTCAGCCAATAATCTGTTATGTTTTCATTGTTCATAATTCTTATAAAACCATGAGTACCATTGATGTGAGGGCATGTTTTTCACGTGCTAGAAATTATAACAGCTTCTTCTTGTTCTGTAAATGCCAACCTCACATCAAATATTTGATTTTTGGGAAAATAATAAAGTCGCGTGGTGCCTGGTTTAGACTGAGTGTGGGATGGCTTACGAGCACCACCTTGTCAGACTTTGTCTTGTTCGCGGTGTGTGTCGAGGCATTGCCATGGAGCAATAGGATGCGAATTCTTGATAGTTTTCCTCTAATTTTTCTAAGACACTGGGCAAACAAATGGTAGTGTACCACTCAGCATTAACTGTATTATGCTCATAAAGTGGGATCGTGATCGTGTACAGAATCCGTCTGGGAGAAAAAACGCAATAATTTTTTTGCCTTCGTTTCTTGCCTGCCTCTATTTTATTGATTTGCTGTCACCTTCGATCATACAGAAGACAGTTGCTTTCTTTCCAGAATATAACAATATTTCCATGTTGCATCTCCTATCCTAATGTCATACATTTGAACATCCTTGATCATACCTTAAAATAATATTTTCGGAATTTGGCATTTGTATAACCAATTTCCAAATATAATATATACCATCTCGAATTTCGTCATGGAAGGAAACACAGCCACGGTTCAATTAAGTGTACCAATGCCTTACGATGCTCAAATGATGTGCTTCCCTCCTAAAAGCATTTTGAAGACAATCAGTGCAATCTAATGATAAAAAACAATATACTCGTAACTTCTTAAGTTTAAAAAATATAATATTAGTGGCCAGGAGCGCATAACTTTCGGTATATCTTATATATTAATCCTATATTATAAATTGCAAATATATAATATGTTGCCTTTTGTAATTCGGTAAAAAACCTTGACGTAGGTACATATGGATCAAACTTCAACAGTTTCCCTGTCTGCGAAATAGACACAATAATTAAACAATTGAAATGTTCCTATATGATTCATGAGACAGGGAAAGGTTTCAATTGGAGAAGGTAAGTTAATCAAATAAGCAGTAAAATCATTATCGCCTAGCGATTATTTGCTAACCTTAGGAATTGTTTGAACCCACTAAAACTTAACACCACTAGCCTTCTGCAACTAACTAACGCAAGTGTGATCATAATTTATTGTTCAATTCACCCAGAATGGGCTGAAAGAGAATGCTACCTGGAGATCAAGTCCGGTGGTGGTGTTAGGATATAGAATAAATAAATAAACAAAAACAGCTTGTGTACTTAACCTAAACACAAATTTCCGTTTTTATTTGCGGATCAGTTGCGCTTGTTCTCTACTCTGCTACCTATCTATCTCTGAACTAAGCTCGGGACTGTAAAATACTTCCCATTGTTTGGAAGATGTTGTCGATGGTTTGGAATTTGATGCAGGGAAACGCCCCCCCCCCCTCCCTCCCTATTTACAAGTGAAGCTGCAGTATTGTGGCGTATCTTTGTTATTCTTACTACAGATGTTTCGATCTTATAAAATGTATTGCTTACTTAAAATATGGGAAGTGGTTGTAATGAAGTGGAACAAAAAATATATTGTTTAAAAAAAAACATACAATCCAAATGTGTAGCAAAAATCCAAATGCTGGCGAGGCTTTGATTCGGAATACAAGATATTGTAGTAATAAAAAACCGATTTTGCTCAAAATTTAATGAGGTCTAAGTTACATAATTATGCGTTCAATGAAACTGGTCCCTGTCAATATCCCTCTTTGTTCTCAATATACACGAGGCAAAAATTGAATCGGAACATATATACATAATATACATAGAACATACATAAAAACCATACTATTCGACTCTAAAGACCTTGAAACGTGGAGATAAGTTAAAATTTCCAATTTGCAAAATCGGACCCATTACAATAACTTCCCACTGGGAAGTTAATAAAGTACCTTTTTTCAAAGATGTCTCAACACTTATCTGGTGTTCTTTTCCTTTTCTGCGTAAGAGTTCGTCTGCGAGGAACAATCTTCTTATCTCTTTCTGCCGCAAAATAGTGGTGCCCTCACTGCTTATTCTTGAACAAAGGTCTGAGAGGTATAGTTAGCAACTAAAAATTCAGGCTTTGAGGCACTTCATTAATTCAGGCAGTAATCAGAGGTGACAATGGGTCTGTAGCATTGTCACCTCTGATTACTACAATAATGTTCATCATCATCATCATCATTACAGCCCTTCACAAGTCCACTGCTGAACATAAGCCTCCCCCAAGTAATGCCACAAAGCACGATCCTGAGCCACCTACACCCACCGACTTCCTGCATGTCTTACCAGGTCGTCACTCCATCTAGTGGGGGGTCGCCCTACACTACGCCTACCGGTACGAGGTTGCCACTCGAGAACCTTTCTTCCCATCGGTTATCGGTTCTTGTAGCTATATGGCCGGCCCATTGCCACTTCAGCTTACTAATCCGTTGGGCTATGTCGGTCACTCTGGTTTTACTGCGGATATCCTCAGTAATATTATAGTTTTATTATCTGTTTGAAGGGTGGACTGCAACAGATACCTACCATCAGCAGGACTGTGATTTCGTTTGCCTACTTCAGTTATTAAAAAAAATACTTTAATGATAGTAGATGTTTCAAAATTCAAACTGATTCCAAACCGGTACCAGAAATATTCAAATTGATGTTATTTCTTCAATTCTCTTTTTTTTTCTTATTGTATATCTACAAAAGGTCACTGTTGAACGTAAATTGTCCCGTGGGGGGGAATATTTGCCCTAGTTACTAAGCTTAACAAGCGCGTTGGCAACCGAAGTTCTTTTTATTATTTTGAGTTGTTATCTCATCGGCTGCTTCCATTCCCCTCACTATTTTATACCCCTCTGTCTTCTTTTACGAGTGAATTTATTTCAATTTCAAATTCAATACACCACCTTCTATGCTTTTAATAGTGCTACCTAGCGTATCATTTATAACTTTTTCTAACTGTAATGAAACAAGATGTTTTATGTTTTATAATAAAAAGACAAAGAAATTTACTATTTTGCATCAATCAAAAATATTTCAACTTCAAAGGAAATTCCGAATCCCATTTAAAATACGTATTTCTGTATTATAATAATTCGATTGCTTGGCAATATTAATGACATCAATTAATTATATCCAAATAGATTTCGGTCGGCATTCGTTCACAAAAAAATCACTTCTTAATTATTATTCAGGGTGATAAACGCAAATGGTGTTGGAGTGGGGGAGGGTGTGCTTGTTAATGGAATGAATGAGCAGGGCTGCCTCAAATTACCGCTGTTAATTATTTCACACCTAGTTTTTTCTGTTAAATATCTTGTACATACCTCAGTATATTCGATTGGTGTTACTGCATAAAATATACATAAGTTATCTAATTTTGAAAGTCATGCCTGTGACATTCTATTGGACAATTTATTATCCAAACAAATTTGAATGTTATTAAAAACAATTTGCTTGTTTGCCTTTTCCTTTCTTTTTCCTTTAAACACTTTACTTATATTCGTTTTCAAAAGAAAAATTACATTTAATACTAAGCACATCTTGGTAATTAATAGGTTCAGTAGAGATAACATACATTTTAGTTATTAATACACGATACGAACGATAATATTTATATTTACAACGTCTTCTATTTTACAGCCTCTACTTTATTCAAAAGTAAAAATAACAAAAATTCGAATTTTTAATATAATTGCGTAATATAATTATAATATGCATTGTAGAAGGCGTAATAATATTTTATATAACTTATAACAAAACAAAACACAACCAGTGCGTGTTGCAAGAGATGACATATGGATCTGCGACGCCGGTAGCCCATCACTGCTGCCCTTAGGAAGAGGTTTAAAGACTTTCAGCGACCTACGGAAATGACTATGCTCTGAGTTTTTTGCGTGATAGAAGCCATAATGATGATATTCGCAATAAAACCAGAGTAACCGTAATAGCCCAACGGATCAGTAACCGTAAGTGGCAATGGGCCAGACATATAGATCAAAAAACTGATAGCTAATATGGTAAAAAGAAACATGGAGTAGAGCGGCCCCCGCTAGATAGAGTGACGACTTGGTAAGATATGCAGGTGAATTGGGGCCTCGTTTTATGGCGCAGTTATTCTGCCACGATACTCCAATGCGTATTGGCGGCATTTACGCGTCGACAAAATAACTTTCTTCTCTGACATGTAGGTTTCTTCGCGGTGACTTTATCGTCGTTAACAATTTTAGAGGTGATTGCGGAAATCTGAGACTATAAAATACACAACGAGTGTTTTGCACCTGATATCATCCTAATAAGAATACCATATTTTATAGAATAAGGGTAACAAACGTGCACACAGTCCATCTTATGGTAAGTGGATGCTGTGGCCCATAGACATCTACATTTATTTTTTTATTTAGTGTTGTCACCACTGAGGACAACGATGGAATGCCTTGTTTCCAATATTAAAGGGTCTCCGGATCTCTACACTCACCATACGAAGCACAGCAGTAATAAGCTGCTGTTTTGCGTTGGTATTCTGTGACAGCGCGGTCCTTCCCCATTCGTGCTAAAACCATAATATAGCTGCAGCTTGGCTCTACCGCGTGTAAAATACTAGGATAAAAATATTAAATTATTGTACTGTCATCGGTCTTTGAGACGAGTGCAAATTTTCAAGTCAATCGGCCGTCTGCAAGTTGGTGGAAATTATATTAAAAGCTACCGTTATATAGATAGATAGATGATACATGCGAAGCTTATAAAAGCGTCTCTATTTTGTTTACAAATTATGATTAAAAAACATAAAACCAGTTTGAGTTTTAGGTATTTTTTAAAGTTTTAAGTTGCTTATGGAGGCAGTCAACCCTCGAAAGCATAGTTAATCAGAGTCACCGATCGACGGTCACTCATTGGCTCCCATCGAAGACTGACTGCTTTTGGTCACGGCACTGATCTAGGTGTGTTCTTTTCTAGAATACCTTTTTGTTCTTGCATATTTTTAATATTTCTGTTATACATTATCTGTTGAATGTGAACAAAAAATATAGGCCGTTAATAGTAGTACAATTCTGAATTCATACCATAATTAAACAAGAGTTATATTTTAGTCATCTTCATTCCAAATTATTCACTAATAGACAAAAAACCGAAAAAACTCACAGTACACGAGCAACATTGTGAGAGGATTTTCAAGGTGGGTATGCTACGACAGCCTCGGCGCAAGAACCCTAAAATTTACAATTACGCATCGATCGTTGACCTTTAGGACTAATATTTATTACTTATATATATATTTTCCATCTTTCGTTACAGACAATTATATAATTATACTACGTAAGTATTAATTTAAGTTTAGAATAAATTGTACTTTTAGTATTACAAAGGATTAGGTACGAAAAATTTACTGAAAGATAATTGAGTACTTTATTAACCAAATAAATAATGATCTATGATATTATCGCCTTGCTTATTTCATCCACGGTGATAACTTCTGAATTTTGAACTGTCTACAGGGCTCGAAACTGTGTTCCAAGTAGTTACTTATTGTACAATCGCAGATGATTATAATCTTCCCGTTTCGCTCTTATTCGACGAGAATAGAGGTAGGCTAAGACAGTAAAAATTTACTATAAAAATATTTCTACGGTCAAGCGGACTCTAAAGAAAATCAATTTTACAATAGTATTTAAAAACCGTTGGAATAGAAATGAACAAATAAAAAAATAAATGTTGAAAAACATTATTTCAATGATATCCGGGGTCTGTAAGGGTTATCTCTATTCTTTAACCGACAAATTTTTGTATTATATATATATATATATATATATATATATATATATATATATATATACCTAAAGATGTATTGTTTTTATTATTATTACTCTACTATAGAAATTCTGGGGAAGAGAATAAGTAGATGAATTATTTGGAGGCGTTTTAAAATTTATTTAACAGAAGTAAGGACAACATATGAGTACACAGCCTATCTGTATAAACGTAGTAGACTCACGCTGCAGCCATATTACGGCTGTAGTACGAATAGGTCTGTTCGACCGGGGAAGGACCACGCTCTCACAGAATGCCACCGTAAACTAGCAGCTTAACGCTGCTGTCTTCGGTCAACAATTGTTGATCGAAGGCTGCTGTCCATCCTGTGGTGAGTGAATACAACAGGAGAACCTTTTTACTGAAAACGAGGCATTCCATCGTAGTCTTCAGGGGTGACAACGCATTTGCAATGTGATTCTTAATCGATGATAAAAGTATATGTTTATTGGCCACAGCATCCACTTACCATGGTGTGGACTGTGTGCTCGTTTATCACCCGATTATCACCCCATTCTATAAAAAATCTGTTGGTAAGAGGATGTTGTGACTAACGGACCTACGGTATCCTCGATTAAAAATCAAAATACAGCTGCGTTATCATGTTTGAGACCAAAGATGCTTCGTTACAGTACTCGTTACAAATGCTGTATCCAATTTCTTAAATTTAGAAAAATATATACGTAAATCAGCGGTAGCAATGTCGAGCAAGTACGATGGATACCGAAATATTTCCAATTGAAGCTTCAGTGATTGGGGGACAGTTTGTGGTGTAGTTTATAGACAGACTATGTTGTGGACTCGAGTATGTATCGTGTGATAAGAACCGAAGATCCTTTTTACTGATGACGAAGCATACCATCATTGTCTTCAAAGGTAATAATGCATCTGTATTTTCGAAGATGAATGAAGATGTCTACGGGTCAGTGTATTCACTTACCGTCATGTAAATTGCGTACTCGTATGTCATCTTTTTTTTATAAAAATGCTTGTCAGTTATTTTTTGGAATTCCCTGCAATATAATTTATCAGTAATTATAGAACCAAATTTTGGTAAGCTGCAGAGATTAATTCACATCAGTCACATGATTTATTTACTCAATTACTCAATCCACTTTAATTTCTAGTCATCCATGAGCCTCGTTGTGGAGACATAGATATTTTTCACACGGAAATGATTAAACCTAATATTGATACCTTTTACAAAAGTATTGATTACATAACAGAAATCATATTTAAAAATAATTCGAAACTACATGGTGAAAAAACAAATGAACAACGTATGTTAAAACAATGAAGTAATTTAAATTTCGAATTCGAGGAAAATATAATTTGATAGGCTTTTTCATTAATCTTGCTTTTTCGTTACCTATGTTTTGTTAAAAATTCGGTAAACCAATATAGAACAACGCGTAAATAACCAAATTAACTATATACCAAATTAACAACAACCAGACTAAGTGAACGTGTAGTGGCGGGGTAATACTAATATCGTCCAATGGACCGTGTCGTCTCGTGGGTGTCGTATGAGGCGACAGGGGGAAAGAAACCAGGAGCAGCGACTTCCTAATAACAACTAAAACACAAAACCTAGCGTTGCGAACAACCTTCAAAGTGAGGCAACTATGGCAAAAATTCATATCCCTTTTTATGGGGAGGCCTAAGGTGAGCAATGAACATTGAATGCTAAAATTAATGAAAATGAAAAAAGCCAACTGCGGTCAGCCATTATGTCAACACCCTAACTCCTGGTTAATAGAATGTTAACGGACTCATAAAACATATTCACTTGAAGTAGAAATCAAGTATTAAGTACTTCAGATATGAAATAACAAAAAATGTGTTTTGTATTTTCCCATACAAAAGGCAATTTTTTTTTTACTAAACTACTTAACTACTAATGCCTTCCTTGCCATTTTATTAGCAGTTTTTTGATGCCACTTTGCTACAGAATTCTGCTGCACAAGAATCAACAAATTCCTCACTGCTTCTTCTAAATTAAAATTTTGCCTTTCTAAAAGTTATCTATTCTTGCGTCACTCAGTTCATGATGTACTACATACATATGTCAGATACATTTGTCACAAGCTTCTTTATATTTTTTTTGACAATTACATCAAAAACCAACTCTTACTAAGTCATAGTTTGAAATGGAGCTGCTTCCACTATTTGAGTGCCCAAGAGGTTCATTTGTGTGGTCACAATTTCCTGAATACAAAAAGCAAAAATTTTACAGCTAGAACCTAATAGTTTAAGAAAATTCATTTATTTCACTTTCGCATAAATATAGAAATCAAATTCTTTTTTCATATTTAGCCGTTTTCATTCTATTTTTTTACTTTGGAATGCGTTACCCTTGATCGTAGCAGATAGTGGTAGTCACAGATGAGTTGAATGCCGTTTACCGCTCGCCGTAGCAGCGTTCAACAGATAACATTACACCCCAACCCTATTTGATTATTAGAGACCTGTTCGTTAATCAGCAGGATGCACCACTTGAAATTGAGGTTGATATTTGAAAAAAGTTAATAAATTTTCAATTACAGTCTAAGGTGTGTGTGATGTAGATTTAAATTTAAATTCAATTACATAACCTGATACTTCGAGCCCCCTATGAAGATTTAAAAGCTAACTGGTTAACAGCGGTAACATCACAGAATATAAATAGGGACATGGCTATAAGAGAACGCGACCGATGAAACTGTAGAGGTTCACTGGCTAGTAGCACTGACAACTCCAACCACAAGACAACGCTATCATAAGAAGACACGTCCGATTAAGCTATAAAATCCAACTGGCTAACAACACTTACATCACAGTATTTAGATAGGGACTTTTGCTGAAAGACATCGAGATAATCAAAGTACACGACCGTTACACATGCAAAGATCAACACACAACACAACACACAAATACAGCCCTAATATCAGAGTACAAATATGGACTTTAAACGTAAGATAGTGCTGTCACCAAAATATACGGCCGATGAAGTTGTAGAAACCAGCTGGTTGTCTGGTCTAACATCACAGAATATAGATACAAACTATGACAACACGACACGGTCATCAGAAAACACGTTCATATTTACAATGGTGAAGTGACTGTGATGGTGAAGTGAATGAGGACTTTATACGATATTCTGATGACTAAACACGGTTGCTTAACTTTAACGCCTCCGTAGCGCAGTCGCTAAGTGTTTGTTCACGGCGTAGCACCGCCAGAATTTTGAATCCCGCACGAAACAAGTATTTGCATGGTCTTATGTATGTAAATGATACAGGAAATAATCCTACTGTGGCGGTATTGTGTTTAAGAGCAACTAACGTATAGCAAAACTTATTACCCCATACCCCAACTACATCCCATCTCAATTTCTCTGCAGAACATAATCTGTGTTATACATCCTCCATTGATTACTATAAAACCATTCCTGAGTAGTTTCATCACGTCGTCACTTCGTCTAGTGAGCCTCGCCCAACACTATACAGATTTCAAAAGCTGTTTTAACATTTTCTTTACAGTATACCCAGCAGAGTTAAAAGGGGCACACCACAATACTTGTAAAAAAGTAATATATGATAGATGCAAGTCGATCAGGATCGCGTTATATATCATTCCTTGAAGACCTATGTTTATCAATGGACTTATAATGATGATTATGACGATGAAGTAATTATAAGATATCTCATAATTATCATCACCATATCAATTCTTTTGAAAAAAAAATCGTTAATCTGGAGGTTTGGATTGAAAATATATTAACACGAACATGACATTAGTCAAACCGATTCTAACTATCCACTACACTAAATACCTGTATATTATCGTTAATTGTACAATTTATTGGTTAGTCGGGGGAGGCCTTACTTAAAAGTTCAGTCCGGGCTCGACAGACAATACGACAGTACGACTGCTGACGTTCTATTGTAAAGTGCAAAACTAGCCGCGCTGAAAATTCCCGGTCAGTTTTACTTACAAAAAAAATAGAAAGAGTGCTTATACATATAATTGTTGTAACTATTTTCCAATATCATTTCGCTTATATTTATTAATTTTGGGATGAGTTTATGAAAGTTATTATTAAATTTTTAATTTAAAATATATTAAAATTGAATAAAAAGACGTTTAATATTTATTGTTCATTCACTTTCTAAAACCTTTTCAAGGAATACCAACAACGGTTCAGTTACAATATTTTGTTTGATTACAAAGTAAAGTGTAATCAGAACTGCTGTATTAATTTACTAAAACGTGCTCGCAATTTACCAAAAGCTTACGCGAACAGTACGTAAAGGCCACTAGTTTAATTAAAATCGGACATAAAGCAACTAATTGGCAGTAATTGCTCTAGCAACCTTAGGTAATGAAAATTAAATATTAAAAGTTACCATTAATAAAATTCAGCTACATGACATGTGTGTCGTACAGCACATAAAGTTACAATAGATCTCGAGGTATACTCAAGTTTTTCTAATCTAGATATAAAGATTTAACTGAAAACATCGGTCAGAAAATTTGTTATTCGTTATAAAACTTAACATCTAATTTTTGAACCATAATTTGAGCTATAAAATGTTCCGCATTATTAGGGCTCCTGTGATCGGCCACCGACATCCCCGCAGCCTTCGGTAGACCGTCTATCAGTGACCTGGGCTGAACCGGGAAGCATGACTTCATCAGGGGTCAATTTATTCCATCTTCCTTCTGAAACACCGATCAGCAATGAGGTTAAGTTTGCACCAGCAGCTGGAGGTAAGTATATCTCATTAAAATTCTTGCGTATGTAGTGACTCTAAAACATCATACCTAACGCTAAGAGGTATTGTGTGGAACGGTGGCGAAAATTCTGATTATTCCGTAAAAAAAACGTACTTTTCTCGGGCTGGTAAACGTTTGCAAACAGTACCGTTTCAGTTTCCAGCAACCGTAAGAAGGCACAACGGCTGTCGTTACGTTGAGCCCTCAGGAAAGGCTTCAGATTAGTGTAGTTAAGGCAACCAACTCGGCGCGTTACGTTTTTTTTACAGATTTAGTATCCTACGCTTCCATTCAAACTCTCCGGTAACATACCTACTAGCTAGCGTAAGCTAGCAGATAATAATTTGATAAGAGGTTCGACCTCGTGATGATAAAGCAGCTCAAGCGGTGTACTAGGCACACTAACGACAGAGGGAGGTGATTAATCCAATGTTTTAACTCAGTTATAAATGTTTGTAAATTTCTTTTTGAAGCCTAAAATAAATATTAAATAAACATAAAACATCTTGTTTACGAAACCACTTAGTTTTTAAGTTCTGTTTTCAAGAACCAATCATATTATGTTTTCAAAAACCTTCGGAACTAACCAAGAAATTTATTATTTTCTATACCAATTAATTATGGCTAATTATGGCTGTCGTGAACCACTCCTAACACAAACATTTTAAGCTTAACGGGAGTTAAAGGGAATATTATATAGTAATGTTGATAGCATTGCTTGTATTTATATGTATCAAAAAATATTTCATAATTATTACTTAAAATAATTTCCTTACAATTTTTTTTACGATTTACTTAAAACTGTATGAATATGAAATGAAGAACGTTGGTGTAATATTTTCACGGTCCACAGTAGGTAATAAACTGAATGTTAAACCTCAATCGGAATCGCTAAAACGAAAAATTATTAAATATCCATTACAATTTTTATAGTACGTGGTGACTTAAAATCTTGAAACCACGTTTAAGTCACGCTAATGCGCCTACAGGACTCCTGGCCGATTATTGTACGGTACGTTTTACTTGTCACGCATAGAATTTATAATATTTTATAATTTTTAAAATGTTAAACATTTACTGAAACATTATATTTGATGATACATTATGACACATAATAACAAATACAGAACAACAGAACTTTAAAGAAACATCTAATATATTAATTTAAATCACAAACAAAACATTGAATCACTTGATCAACAAATATAAAAAGTAGGACTTGACATAATTTATGTCAAGTCCTACTTTTTTAAGATACAAGTTATGATAATGGTCAAATTATTGTACATTTTTAGCTTGAACTGCATTTTTTAAAGTACGATTATTAAAAATACAATTACTATTAGATACTACCATTTACCGTCACATTTTAATTGCTAAAAAAATAAGACAGTTGTGAATTCAGGTTTATTAAATTATTTTTATAGAAGCCAACATCTGGATCATACAAAACTTCTGTAAATCGAGTTCTGTTGCATCTTTGGTCCCGTTTAATTAAATCTTTAGGCTGATGTAATTCTTGTACTGAAACATTTTATTCCGTATTCACTAACAAAACTTCTTCATTCGGACATGATGTTGATATTTTAGGTCTACAATTCTCAGAAAGAACATTTTTGTTCGATTTTAACTTCAAATTATGTTATTCTTGAATTCGGATTAAAGTAAATCTTTCGGGGATTTAAATAAAAAATAAATAAAATAACATACATTATATTAAATTTAATCTCATCTCATTTCATTTCATTTGATTCAATTCAATTCAATCTAATCTACCTAACTTAATATAAGTCACTTGTAAAATAATGTATACACGGAACTTTAGTAGCCGATCATTGAACCGTATGAAGTTAGCGCACGAGCGTCCTAAGTCTAAGAACTAAGTCCCGCATGTCAATGCATGTAACCATCACACAGAATACGATCAAATCCAGCCACAGTGAAACGGTTTGGGCGACACGTCGAATAGTAGGCACATTGGCCATAAAAATACCCTCCGTGAGCATCGCCACCTGCCAGACCGCCGCTCCTACCGACGTGATGTAAGTGTAAGGCATCACCACCAATTAAATTGTCAGCACGGCTTCTAGCCGCAGAGAGTGCCATTATTCTACCGCTCACGCCAAAAGAATGTGGTTAGAAATTAATGAATGTTATCTATATGCTTATTAATGCATTTTAATTGTTTAAAATTTTACCTTTAAGATATTTCTAGATGGCTTTATATAGAAGTTAATTACTATTTATTGTGGCCCATAGACATCTACATCTATAATGCAGATGCGGAACATAGCAGCTTTTGTTTTATGCTGGTATTCTATGAGAGCGTAACTCTTCCTCGGTCGAACTGACCCAGTCGTGCTACAACATATACACATGCAGCATGGCTCTATCTCGTAGAAAAAAATAATAATTTTATATACCAGTCTTTGTCTCTACGACAAAAATAGTTTTCAAGTATGGTCAAAAGAATGCAAATACATCTATTTTTTAAATGTAATTCTTATGAATATGTTTTCTAGATTTATCGGAAGATGAGGATTACTCGGCCAGCTTAAGTGTTGTGCTGCGGCAAAGACGTGCTAGTGTCCGTCGCTCTCGGAAAGGTCGTAGCAGAAGACCCTCGTCGCCCTTTCTACCGGATGAGAATCGATCTAGAAGACGTTCGTCTATCTTCACTACGAGCTCTGGCGAGTTAGTGTTCATTTTGACTTACTTTTATATAAATTATCCTATAAATTAGGCACACACGTTTAATATCTATAGCATGTTTTAACTCAATTATTACATTATCTTAACATTTTATGCTATTTACGATGAATAGTGCTTTCCCCGAATTCTGCACCAAACTCAGCGAAACTGTGTTTCGTATGGTGAGAAGAAAACTGGACATCCTTTTTACTGGACACGAGTCCTATTAAAATTATAGATTACCTATAATAATTTAAAAGTTAACTGCGTAACTGCAACAATTGCAGTATAGCATAAAAAGTGCAAAGGGTAATCAGGAGAACGAAACAATTTCTACAAGTCTTTATAATATTATCTTTTTTATTTTTATTAGTACAGCAATTTCTATTGATGAAGCACCATTGGTGACGCAAGAGCAAATCTTTGAAAACATTCATCTCCACAAGGAAGTCCTTGGCTCAGTGAAACAACAACCACTTGGAATGCGTCGGAAACTAAAGATTGTCCATCAGGTAAATATTTATTATTGCGTCTATCGCTAATTTTGTGAAAAAATTTTAAATTGTAAAAAAATATGCTGCGTTTACTACATTAATATATAGTTATTAATTGGTTAACGGTTATTGTGTAATTGCAGAACTAATCAATAGCAATTTTGTTATACTCTATATAACAAATAGTACACAAAGTTTAACGGCTTTACTTAGTTTAGTACCTTAGTTTAGTTTATTTTCAGATTTTAACTATATTCGACGACTCGGTTTCACGAATGATCTTCCGTAGAAATATACTAACCAAAATGAAAGACTTTTTAGTTTTTAGTTACAAGTTAGTTACAAAGACTATTTTTAAACCATATTGAATAAAACTATTTGGACTAATTCCCATGGTTACGGGAGGACTGCCAAACGTCTGTAGTTCAAAATAATTCGTAAAAAAAAATTGTATTTAATGTGTAATGTTCGCGTAAATATAAGAAGTTATTACATAAACCATAGCTTAAGCCCGAGACTATCAATTAACCACGTCTTGTAATAAGACGGCAAAAGTGTTTCAAGACTTCTTCAGTCTTATTCAGAGACAATCTTGGGCTTGCTTTGTGTATTAATACTCAAATTTTTCCTAAAAAAATTTTTGCGTATGGAGGAGTTGTATGTCGTATATACTTATAGTACCCGGATGACCTTTTTTTTATTTTTTTTTGAAATTATATTTAGAATACAAATTACATACTGATGAAACATAAATAATATTTTTTGATCTTATGGACATAATAGAAAAAACTGAACTGGTTCTTTGAATAAAAAATCATGAGTGCAATTACTTAGTTTAATTAAAAATTTTCGTATTTTTTAAAAATACTAAAAAAAGGGCTCGAAATAATAGATTTTCTCACAAAAGAAGGGAACTTGAAAAAAAAAGAAAAAAATCGGACCGGAGACAGGACTTGAAACAAGGCATTACGATTTCGCGACCGCTCTATATCCACTTGAGCTATTACGATCATTAACACAGTGTCAAAATTTACCTTCCTCTTTTAAAGGTGTAGGATTTGTAATAACTACACACGTCTACTAATCAGACGTCGAAGGAAATAAAACCAGTTTTTATTTAATAATGTCAATACAATATCGAATTAATTTTACTGTTTACTACTTGTTGCGCTTTGTTTGGTTTGCAGGCCAAAGGTTACATAAAACGTCATGAAGGGCAGCTTCAAGAACGGCTAGCGCAATCAAAAAGTACACGGGACATCTACGCTCGTTTTAACATTCTAATAGCTACGGTAATTATAGCACAATACAAGCAATTTAAGCTTACCACGAGTGGTTAAGGGAATATTAGTAATGTTTATAGCATTGTTAATATTCTTTTTTATTTAAAAACAATATTATACAAATAAATAACCAACTTCGACCGAGAGGTCAATCGACGGATTCAACTCGGCTGGGCAGCGTTCGGGAAATTACGACACATCTTCTCGTCAGGTATACCTCAATCTCTGAAAACTAAAGTGTACAACTAGTGCGTGTTGCCAGTGATGACTTACGGATCAGAGACGTGGTCCTTCACTGCTGGCCGTATGAGGACGCTCAAGGTCGCTCAGCGAGCTATGGAGAGGGCTATGCTCGGAGTTTCTCTGCGTGATAGACTCAGAAATGAGGATATCCGCAGTAAAACCAGAGTGACCGACATAGCCCAACGGATTAGTAAGCTGAAGTGGCAATGGGCCGGCCATATAGCTCGAAGAACCGATAACCGATGGGGAAGAAAGGTTCTCGAGTGGCAGCCTCGTACCGGTAGGCGTAGTGTAGGGCGACCCCCCACTAGATGGAGTGACGACCTGGTAAGATATGCAGGAAGTCGATGGATGCAGGTGGCTCAGGACCGTGCTTTGTGGCATTACTTGGGGGAGGCCTATGTTCAGCAGTGGACTTGTGAAGGGCTGTGATGATGATGATGATGAAATAACTCAAGTGCCTCTTGCCGATAATAGCCGATATTGTTTTATTTAAATTATCTTTAATTTCGTACTTAAGGTTGCGAATTATTTAAAGAAACCTTTTTTTTAAAAAACGCTTTACTAGTTGTACATTCTTATAAATTATTCAAAATCGTAGATTAAGAATTATCAAAGTGGAAAAATTTTCTTAGATCCCTAATGATTACTTAAAAGTAAAGTATCAGCGCTACTCCAATACGGACAGTCGCATTTATTAGTCATCATTTTTTTATTTTTCCAGCGTAAAAGTTAGTCACGATTCCTTAGCCAATAGATATGTTACGGCTTAAATCTGCGAAATTACCCAGAGAGTTACCTGAATGAAGGTGCACCTATACCTAGTAGTAACCGGCTTCCTTTTGTTTAGGCCTGTAATAAATGAAATATATTTAAGTTTGAAGAAGCGCAATCTATTGCATCTAGTTCTAGCCGCCAAAACCTATATGTGTACGTAATTCGTCTTATAACCTCTGTTGAGGAGTTCCACTATTATCGGATAGGTTTTTTGAAGATTAGAAAAGAGGTTATCGATTGACGTAACTTTTATGATATATTTAAGTTTTCGTTATTAGAAATTTAAATAAATGGACTAAAGGGTCAGATATCACCATTAACTAATTTAAATGACAACACTTTGCCATGTAGTACGAGTACATAATAACGGACAAACTAAAGCCCTAGGACCAGTCACATTCAATCCATCACATAAAAGAAATATAAGAGGATGATATCTGTACATTGAATATTTTTAATTTAAATAACATATATTTTCTATAGAGATGCCATAACAACAATTTTTGGAAAATTTTGTTTGTCATTGTAGAGCTATATTGCGTGGAGTGTTGTGTGTGTACACAAAACACTAAAAACAGATTTTGACGGGGCTTTCAATATAGCGCTACGTAGAGATAGGTTCGTGCTCCTATTCAAGACGAATTAATGATGAATTTTCAACATAAATTACTAAAGACTGAAGTCGATATTATCCTATACTTTTACTCGTCCGTGTGTTTAGCCAACTGTTCAAGAGGGCTGTTCTGTTCAAAACAATTGCCCTGTTTTTAGTGTATAAATATGTATGTTGTGTACAGGGTTATTTTTCAAAAAGTAGTCAAATTTGAAACTTAAGTTCTAATAATATATAAGAAACGATATACCGTTATTGCAGTTTTTGAAAATACCAGTTTTTTTATTTTTATTTGAAATTATCCCAAATTGAATGTGAGTTAAAGGCAACATCTTTTTTGCCTACCGATTGTCTTTACGAATGTACAGCGTACGCAGTAAAATGATTTAACAACATTGTTTCGTTAAATTCGTCATATTTATGGAAGTGACAAAGGGTATATAAATATTTAAACTGTTCTTTCTTTCATTAAACATTTTTTGATTATTGTTTGAACCATTAGGCTTGTACTTTCCCTTATAAGTATTTTCACTATCGCTGCTGGTCTTAATTATAGACGAATTACTATCAATTGTGATGCGAGTTAAAGTCGATTATTTTGCACAAATAGCAATAATTACCCCTTTCGAGTATTTGCTTTGCAATCACAATAAGCAACGATCAGGGCGTGGACCTTACGAGTAGCTTCTCACTTAGTCAACATTTCTTTTTTTCTTAATTTAATAAAAATTTGATGTGGTTTTATTTCCTCTAACTCACACAAATATCGGTAATGCGGGGTCTTTGACAATCCTCTTACTCCTCGGCCAATGCAGAGATAATAAAATCACATACAATTTGCAAATTAATTTTTTTTAATTAAAATGAATTTTTTATGTGATTTTAAAAAAAAATATTTCTATACGCTTGAATACTGATTCTGGTAACGCAGTTAACATGAACTACAGGGATTTCAATTAAAAAGAACTAGTAGCTAGTACAAACAAAAAAAGACTGAACCTAGACATAGAGGACATTAATTTCTTTTTAACCCCTCAGCCCCCAAGCGGTCGAATCAGACCGCGGCGCTATTCCGTCAAAATTTTGAGCGGTCGAATTCGACCGCGCACACCCATAGCATTTTAAACTTATATATAGAGACTACTTTTCTATGAAGAAGTTTGACATTATAGAATCAGTATGAAATTTTCTACCCTCTAGTGCAATAACAAGTCAAGTTATCTTATGGATAATTATTTATAATCTATATCCATTTCGTACACTATTTTCGCATTAATGTTATAGATTTTTGGATTTTTTTAGTGTTTTATTAGTGTTTTAGTATAGTGTTTTATTATAAAATTTTAATGAAAGTTTTTGTGTGAATATAATTTATCTTTTTACGTAAATAATTTCGATTAATATATATTGAAATAATGGTGATATTCACGCTGCCGACATTCGCTTGGTATGTTTTGTTTATGTTATCAAAATACAATAGTGTTTTTGTAATTAATTAAAACCTGACGTTTATATAGAGAATTTTGTATAAATTTTATAATGCCAAACTTCTTCACAGAAAAGTAGTCACTAAATATGACATAATGGTTTTAAGTACTGCGGGTGGGTGCGGTCGCATGCGACCGCTCGGGATTTGCCGGGCGCATGCGAACTTATCGGATTTTTTATGGGAGTCGAAGGGTTAAATAACGTTTATTTGGAATAAATTATCTTACCATCATTACAAGCCATAGCAAAACAAATGCTAAAAACAGGCATCCCACAAGGAATGCCAATGAACACGCTTATAACATGTTAGTAAAGTACAATATATTATAAGTATTATCAAGTACTTATGGATGGATTTTTTTTGCATTTAGAGTTCATTCCTTTTTGAACTCTAAATGCAAAAAACTGACTTAAATGAAAATTATTGGCTGCTTCGTTAGTCTAGTCGTGACCGCGGTTGCCGATCATGATGTCCCGGGTTCGAGAAACAATTCAGCTGCCGAGACCGATTTACGGTCGGTTCGAAATAATATGTTCCAGACCGAAGCTAGTCTCACAGGCGACTATCTTATGTTAATGGGCTTGTAATTGGAGTATGCACCATCTACTATGACCTTGATGCTCCAATTTGCAAGAAAATTGGTGATTCGGTTGCAAAATTTCTCGGGAAGCCCATAGGAAGCACACGATAGGATTATGTGCTTTTGGAGGCACGGGGGTGAAACACAGCCAACTTGCTGAACTTAGGTTGCTCCTGAGAATTTATAGACAAATTATAATTTGCATGTTGTTTAATTGCAGCGAAACACAATATTTTTTATTTTTAAAAACGTTAATGCCACACAGGGATTTTCTCCTGTACAGTGGAGGCAGTTTACATACATAAATTGCACAAGACTCGAAACAATTATTTGTAGGCCATACAAATACTTGGGATTCGAACCCGCAGCCCCAGGCGGTGCAACACATTGCTAAGCAAATGCGCCACAGAGCAATCTAAGATAAACCTAAGAAATAAATTTATTGACAGAAAAACTCCAGATTCGAACCCGAGCCTATATGGTTAGCAGTTAGCGTAAATTCCACTGCTGCATATGTGGATTCAAATTAATATAAATAGCTGAGATTCTATTGAAAACAATAATCATAAACCCGTTTAGAGTTGGTATAAGATGTGCTTATGTACGTATAGGAATTAATGTAAATTCTCTATTTCACAAGTAATTTTAAGACCACGCTGCGAATAGTTTTAAAGGAAATATTTTAAATTCCTAACAATGAAGCTTTATTTAAACGGATGTAATTTTATCCGCGCAGAAATGGCAGCAACTAAAGCGTGAGGCGGCCAATACGTCCAACCTGCTTATACCCTGGGAACTACGCATCAAGGAAATTGAATCGCATTTCGGATCAGTTGTAGCCTCCTATTTCACTTTTCTGAGGTGGCTGTTTTGGGTTAACTTGGTTATCGCCTTTATTTTACTCGTGTTCGTCATCGTGCCCGAGGTATCATATTGTTGTATTATAACTATAAATATAAAATGTTTCAAATTTAACATAAAAATGTAGTGTAATATACATATATTATTGGAGTGGAGCGAGTGGAGCTCCCATGACGCAAGAAAACGATTCTTTGAAATCTATCTCCTCCGTAACCCGTAGGCCAATTTACATAATTTTTCGGCAATATTGGTAGCTCAACGCAGACAAGGTCTGTAAACAATAAAAATCGGAATTTGTATTTTTTTAGATTCGCTGCTAATTTACTTCTGCGCAATGTCACACTATTTGATTGAATCTTTTATTGAAATAAAAATAGTGATTATGACTTTAGACTATTACTCCGCTCCATTTATGCTGCTAGCAAAAAGTTTTACCATTGCATCTGCATTGGCCCTAGTAATTCAAATTACAAAATGCGTTTAACTTACAAAGTTTATATATTGCACTCGTGCATTACGCTATGAAATTTAAATAAAATATCTGAATGTTTAATAATAACCACTAATTTCAATTTCGATATGTGTCCCGTCAAGTCGATGAAGGAATATACGCTAAAGATATTAAAAACAATTGAAAGATAGTGGAATAACCATTTTTAAAATCCCTAAGACTAAAAGTTGGTTAACAACCTCTTTAAAAGTAGATGGCGGTAAAATCTATACCGCCCAGCACGGTATTTTTAACCTGCCTATCACCATTATTACAATTCCTCCTTTTAGGAATAATATTTATTGAGACATAGTTCTTATGAGGTATTTAAATAAATGAACGATTAAATATTAATATATTTGTAAAATTAGCTTTTCATATGTTTCAGTATCTCACCGCGAATCCGTTACAAGATGGGGAGAGAAAAATCATAATGGAAGAAGAACGACCAAATTCTACGAAACTGCTCACAGTTTGGGAGTTTGAAGGAGTGTTAAAATATTCTCCTATTTTCTACGGCTATTATAGTAATGTCGAAAGACCAGAATATCGAATGCCGCTTGCTTATTTCCTTACAGGATTGGTGGTGTACATTTATAGTTTCGTCGCCATATTGAGGAAGTGAGTTAAATATATCTTTTATGGATACGCGGGATACGATGGTTGTCTAGTTCTTGTTGCTTAAGTGTTTCTTTAAATTTCTATTTAATGAATTTGTAAGTAAAATTAACTTTGTTGAACCAAGTTCCAAAAGCGCGAAGTTTTTGTGTCTGTTCACCGATTTGTCGGAAACGGCTGAACGGATTTTCATTATTCTTCTTTTATCAATTAAATGCTGCCCCATATAAATTTAAAGAATAAAAATCTTATCTAAGAGGGGAAAAATAGGACTTAAAGTTTATAATGCTAATATTTAATGCAATAATGCTAAGATTAGTTTTTAGTTATTTGATACATAATGTCTTAGCACTAATTTATTAAATATATCCTTTTTTGTTTCTGAAATCGGTTTTACTGATTCTAAAGTATATTTATATAACATGCATACACGTGAAGTTCGCCAAAACGCATTGGGGCAACAAGAAACGAGAGAGAGCCTGTACCCAGAAGTGGGACGTATATAGGATTTTTCGTTTTGTTTTATTATATATAGGAGAGGGGGCAAACAAACATACAGCTCACCTGACGGTAAGTGATTACCGCTGCCCATGAATACTGCACCACCAGGGGAATTGCAGATGCGTTGCCGGCGTTTTGAAAAGGAGTAGGCTCTTTTCTTGAAGGTCCCTAAGTCGTATCGGTCCGGAAAGATCTCTGTGTATCTTGTATCTTTATGTTACTTTTTTAATTAATTACCATGTGATCAAAGTATAAAAACTTCTCTTTTTCCGTGAGTGTCGTAAGGACCAGCTTAGAGGAATGCTCAATATATTATCTTATGTAATAATTTCTCCAGAAATCCCCAGACCGGTGTCAGGAAATATGAAGGTACGAACGTGGCGTTACAACACGTTCATACACAAAATCACACTATTGTACATTTTGGTGTTATGAACGATTATGTCGCTGCTATTATTTAAAGAAAGACTGTTTATCCAAATATTTTATCCCTGCTCTCACCTATCTAGCATTTATCTATTTATGAGAAGATAAGAAAAAAGGAGGATATTGTTACGAGCTTGAGGTTCGTGACAATAAAAATTGCCGATAAAATTACCTAAATTAACACTTTAATTTTCTTTACACAAATTAAAACTTAAAACACTAATAATTAATCACACTAATTCACTTTATTTCGCTCCGAAGCTTCGCTTATCTCGCCGAATTCAATACTTCCCCAGATCGCATCTCGCAGCGCCTATTTATATAAATTAGCACGGAAATATCCAGAATATTCAAGTAAACACGCGCAAGGTACCGAGAGTTCGAGTTTCAACTTTAAGAAGTTTAGTTCTTCGGTTCGAGACTAGATGGCGATAGTGCCGTCGACTAAGGCGCGTAACACTGCCCCCTCCTAAGACATGCTCGTCCCGAGCATTATCGGCCCCATAATAACGCGCCAGGCTAGCCACATGGACGATCTTAGGAGTCCCTCTTGCGCCTTTCTGTATCCGGTAGGTTACATCGTTGATCCTGGTCACAATCCGGTACATGCCATCCCATTTAGCTTGAAGCTTAGGAGATTTCCCTTTGCTGCGGACGGGATTATGCAACCACACTAGTGAACCTTCGTCGAACCCTTTGTTGTTCATTTTGCGGTCGTACCGGGTTTTCATCTTTTCAGACATTTGCTGGCCCGATTGTCTGACGTGCTCATAAATGTCATTCATTTTGTTCCGCAAGTCATTTGCATAATTGGTTATACTACGTGGAGCATCAGGTGGTATCCCGGTGATCAGGTCTGCAGGCAGCCGTAATTCTCTTCCAAAGTTTGCGAAAGCTGGTGTCACTGCTGTACTTTCGTGAACAGCGCTTCGATATGACAACAAAAACGGTTGTATGTGCTTGTCCCAATATCGTTGCCGATTGTCTACAACTTTTACTAGGTACCTCTCCAATATCTGATTAAATCGTTCTACCATTCCATCAGATTGCGGGTGATAAGAAGTCGTTCTTGTTTTATGAGTACCCATAACTCGGCAAGTTTCCAGGAATATTTGAGATTCAAAATTCCTTCCTTGATCGTTGTGAATCTCTAAAGGTACTCCAAAACGACAGAAGACTTCATGAACTAGTTTATCTGCAACTATTGAAGCTTCTTGATTTGGAATGGCGAAGACTTCTGGCCACTTAGTGAAGTAATCCATCACAACCATGAAATACTTGTTACCGTTTTCACTCTCCGGAAACGGCCCCGCCACGTCAATGGCTATTCTCTCCCATGGTGCACCAACATTGTACAACTTCAATGCACCTCTACTACGAGTCTGAGGTCCCTTTACAGCCGCACAACTTGTACATTTGCGACACCAGTCCTCGACATCGTTTCGACAGTGGACCCAGTAAAACCGTTCTCGGATCTTCAGTAGAGTTCGTTTAACTCCCAGATGGCCTCCTGAATAATCATTATGGTACAGCTGTAGAACATCCGGTACTTTAGCTTTAGGGACAACCATTTGTAAATGACAGCTGTCTCCCCGAACATTTTCCCATTTAGGGCACAGAACTCCATTCTGAAGCAGCAAGCTGTCCGATTGGGCCCAATAGCTTTTAGTGGTCGAATTCATCGCGGAGACGTCGCTCCACTTGGGCTTGGGAGCACTGGCCTTCATCCATTCCAGAATCGGCTTGATGTCCGGATCTTCCTGCTGTGCATGTTGTAAGCTGTCCTTCCGCTCGTTGCTGAGGTGGTCTGTCCTGAGCATCCTCACGGATACCACTTCCTTACTCTCCTGCCTAGTACAATGTTTGCAATCTTCAGGACAAGGTCTACGTGATAATGCATCTGCGTTGCCATGAGATTTCCCGCTGAGATGTTCGATCTCAAAGTCATATTCCTGCAGTAGTTCAATCCTCCTCGCAACTTGTCCTTCTGGATTTTTAAACTGCAATAGCCATTTTAGTGCAGCATGGTCAGTTCGTAAGTGAAATTTCCGCCCCAGAAGATATTTGCTAAAATGCTGCAATAGTTCCTTTCCGATTTTGACAATGACTTGCTGAAGTACGCTATCACGACCTCTTAGTCACCATTCCGTTGAGCCAACACAACGCCAAGTCCTATATCACTTGCGTCTGTGTCAACTATAAATTCTTTGCTTGCATCAGGGTATCCCAAAATAGATGTTTTGCACAGACGGTCCTTGAGCTCCTGGAATGCGATATTGCAACTTTCATCCCAGCAGAAATGTCGCTTCTCCTCGGTTAGCTTATGCAGCGGTTTGGTTATATCTGCAAAGTTCTTCATAAATCGCCGGTAATAGGAGCACAAACCCAAAAATGCTCTAACCTGCGTCTTGTCTTTTGGAACCGGCCAATCCTTGACAGCTGCTATTTTCTCTGGATCCGTGCGGATACCTTCTTCCGATACTGCATACCCCAAAAAGTTGACTTGCCGTTTGAATAGTGAACATTTCTTCGGACTCAACTTGAGGTTGGCACTCTGAATCTTCATGAGCACGCGTTCCAGGTTTTGAAAGTGTTCCTCAAACGTACGGCCCACGATGATGATGTCATCCAAGTAGACCAGACAGGCATCGCCAATTAGCCCGGTGAGTACAAGTTCCATCAGGCTTTCAAACGTTGCTGAAGCATTGCACAACCCAAACGGCATTACTTTAAATTGCCACAGACCCTTTCCCGGCGAAAACGCGGTTTTCTCCTTGTCCTTAGGGTCAATTTCAACTTGCCAGTAGCCACTTTTTAGATCCAGCGTGCTAAACCACTTTATTCCTGTAAGCATGTCCAGCGGGTCATCAATTCTTGGCAAGAGATAGCTGTCCTTCTTCGTAACGTCGTTCAGACGGCGGTAGTCAACACAAAACCGCATGCTGCCATCCTTCTTCTTTACCAGCACTACGGGTGAACACCATGGACTAGAGGAAGGTTCAATAACACCATCCTTCACCATTCCTTCAATCATGGTTTCCACTACCTTTTCACGTGCTACCGGCAATCTTCTTGGTCGCTGACGGATAGGCAATTCTTCTCCTGTGTTTATTTTGTGTTGAACTAAGCCAGTCTTACCTATGTCAGCATCGTTTGACGAGAATACATTGGCGTACTTGAGTAACAACTTCTTTGCCTTGGCCATTCGTTCGTGACACGTTCGGGGAGTGAGCGCTACGACAGTCTTTCATAAGTGTGGTCACTCTCGTTTGTGCGTCCTTGCTAGGGATCTCACTCGATAGATATCGGCACCGACGTAACCAATCCACTTCCTCACAAGTACCAATCAGCGTGCCTTTTTCTATAATTTGTTCCCGGTCACAAAGGTTCAGCACACGTACTCCTGAGATGTCAGTGGTCCTGACCAAGGTTCGAGCTACTTTCCATGGAAAGTCATTGTTTACCCTTTCCACAAGTACACAACGGTGAGCTTGCCCAGCGTTTCGAGGAAGACTAACCGGCACAATCGTTTCTGATCTCGGCGGAAGAACAATCTTCTTAATGCTGTACACGTTCCCTGGTAACGCACCTTCCATAAAAAGTTCCTCCTGTCCACATTTCAAAACACCTTGCTTAACGTCGATCTCACAACGATTATTCCTCATAAAGTCTAGGCCAAGGATGCAGTCGTCCATTATATCAACCACGATGACATTATGCAGGTAGATCACGTTGCCTAGTTTCAACTCCATCTCCTTCTCTCCACGGACGGGTATACGCTGACCGGTGGCTGTTACCAAATTAATGCGTTCACGGTTGTATGCGGAGTCCCCAAGGAACTGACTTATAAGTTGGGAACTAACAATCGTACGAGAGGCTCCAGTATCTATGGTCAGTTTACACGGCATTCCGTTGACCTCGCCCTTGATGATTAGACTGTTCCCATCATGGGTTTGTGAGATCGAGATCCTTGGGGCTCTTTTAACATCAGCCAACACCCGCCCCGCAGTTCTGGCTTTTACTCGTTTCCCTGCTGCTGCTGGGCGGTGCTGTTGGCCGCACTACCCTCCTGAGGTCGTTCACCTTCCCTTTCTAGGGTTCGCTTAGGGCAGCTGGATCGAAGATGGCCCTTTTCCCCACAGCCATAGCACCTAGGGCTGTATCCTTTGTTGCGGTCGCGTACTGTAGCTGCTGCAACCTCCCTAATGTGATGGGAACGATGATCCTGCCGCACGGCTTCTGCCTCTAGTGCATGGGCCAAGGCGTCCTTAAGCGTGTCGTGGTGCCCGAGTCTCACAGTAGCTCTGACTTCAAGGTCGCGGATGCCGTCGATGAATGTCTGAATCAGGTTCCCTTCAATGAGCGCAGGTACAGACTGGTATGCTTTTCGAACCATCTTCTCCACCTCAAGGGCCCACTGCTGCAGGTTTTCGTTGCTGCGCTGCACGCGATCTTTAAGCTGCGCGCGAAAGACGTGTTCCAGGTGAGCGTCGCCATATCTCGCCTCCAAGGCCTCAAGGAGCTGCTCGTAGGTCACTTTCTTACCGAGAGCTTCCAACACAGTTAAGGCTTGGTCGCGCAGGCCTAGGGTGAGTGCAGTCATGGCTTGGCTTTTATTCCAGCCGTTCGCCTCCATGACGGCCTCGAACTGGATTTTGTAGGCCGACCAGGAAGAGGTCCCGTCGAACGGCGGCACTTTGAATCCACGTAGCGAATGTGTTGTAGCTACTACGGGAGCTGTTGTTCCATCCCCAAGTTTGAGGTCGTCCAGCGTTTTCTTCACGTCAGCCATTACGTTGTCAACCCGATTGTTTACTTGGTCGATTCGGGTTTCAGCTTCCGACAGGCGGTTGTCATGTTGAGCAACCTTATCCTTCACCTCCCGTATCTCTTTTCCGAAGATAGCGTGAAGGTCCTTCATGAGGAGCATCTGCTCTTCCTTATCGCGTTGGAGTTGCTCTTCTAAACGACGGGCCTGTTTCTCCCGCCGACGAGCATGTTCCTCCTGTCTGCCCCGTAGTTGCTCTTCCAATCGGCGGGCCTGTTCCTCCTGTCCGCCCCACAGCTGCTCTTCGAAACGGCGGATCTGTTCCTCCTGTCGGCGGGCCTGTTCCTCCTGTCGGCGAGCCTGCTCCTGCAGCATCACCTTCAGAGCACCTAAGTCAGGTGCTGCAGATGTAGGAGCTACTAACGGGCCTGCAGCCGGCGGCTGGCCCTCCGACTCTGCGGCGTTGCACCACCAAATCTTCTTTGGTCCGTCTCCTGCTAGCGTTGACTTCGGTACGGACACCCTCCGTTTCCTCCTTAGGTAAAATCGGCATGATTTTATCCCACTTCTGACACCAATTGTTACGAGCTTGAGGTTCGTGACAATAAAAATTGCCGATAAAATTACCTAAATTAACACTTTAATTTTCTTTACACAAATTAAAACTTAAAACACTAACTAATTCACTTTATTTCGCTCCGAAGCTTCGCTTGTCTCGCCGAATTCAATACTTCCCCGATCGCATCTTGCAGTGCCTATTTATATAAATTAGCACGGAAATATCCAGAATATTCAAGTAAACACGCGCAAGGTACCGAGAGTTCGAGTTTCAACTTCAAGAAGTTTAGTTCTTCGGTTCGAGACTAGATGGCGCTAGTACCGTCGACTAAGGCGCGTAACAATATTTTAATAATTCAGTTAACTTCATTATCTAAATCAATTTACATAATGTAACATTTTACGTATACTTATATATTTTCCTTTTATAGGACAAAATAAAATACTATACTATTTTACAAGAAACCATACAATCTATCAACCATAATCCATTAACTATGTTATCTGTAAAATTATTAATAAAATCTATAAAGTGAACCCTTAAAGTAATTACATACGTACGCATGACTGAACCAGCAAACTTATGATCTCAATTTTACAGAATGGCAGAAAATTCACGTATGTCAAAATTATCAGAAAAGGAAGACGAATGTATATTTTCTTGGAAGCTGTTTACAGGCTGGGATTTCATGATAGGCAATGCAGAAACCGCTCATAACCGTATTGCTTCAATCATTCTAGGTTTTAAGGAAGCTTTATTAGAAGAAGCTGAAAAGAAGAAAGATTTAAGGAAGTATGAGATTTATGTTAAAAGAAAATTTAGGCCCGGTGTATATATTTGAGCATTATTTTTATGTTAAGCTTATATTTTCAGTTGGCGTATTATTTCATTGCGAGCACTGGTCAATATTTGCGTCATTATTCTACTTGGAGTATCTGCATACGCAGTAGTAACAGTGGTATCTCGCTCTGATGATAACTCCAAATCTCACAGTTGGTGGCGAGAGAATGAAACTACTATCGTAGTAACTGTAATTTCGATCACGTTTCCAGTCTTTTTTGAGCTCCTTGGCTTTTTAGAACATTACCATCCCAGAAAACAACTGAGACTCCAACTTGCAAGGTAACGTTCTAATCAACGATAAGAAATTTAATCGTAATTTCTTTCACATAAATGTTTTTTTTTTCTTTTTCAGAATTATGCTGTTAAATTTACTAAACTTATATTCACTAATTTTCGCCCTATTTAGTAAAATTGAAGGAATGAGCAAAGAATTGGATTCACTGCAACCAACTTTAAATATGAACGCAACTGCTGTTCCCGAAAATGCATTAGATTTAAGTGAATCATTAATAAAAAGTATTCCAACATCTTGTTATGAAATTGCTATACCATGTTTACCTTGCTATTTGCTGACATCGCCTCAACAGTTTTCTAATGCAACTCCAGAAAACTCTTTTACTATAAAAAGGTCTTCAACTAAAATACCTTTTACAGTTAACAAAAATGATAAACTCAAAATACCTCAAAACTTGAAAAAATACGACAATAATGAAACATATACAGTAATTGAAGAAGTACCTACTCCAAATAGTATTTTGCTTACAATAAAAGAACTTGCCCGGCTTAGAAACATAAGCAATATAACAAGAAACTCTACAGAATCAGATGAAACTATTTTAGAAGTTTATGACTATGACAACGATATCGAATACTATGAGACAACTACGGTTGATATAACAACCTTATCAAGTACTTTAACAATGAGTAATACATCAGCTGACTACACAGAGGAATACCCAAACATCACGGAGCAACTTAATATAATTAATAATTCCTATTTTCAGAAAATAGATATTTCAAGTAGTCCCTCCTATGAATTATCTTTAAGTACTGGTACAAATAATGACACAGATATTAAGTCAACGACTGAAATTATATATGACGATAAAAGTTTTAATACAAGCGAAGATTACTTAGCAGCTACATTCGAAAATATTTTTTCTCAATCGGAAACTTATACTAATATTACAGTTCTTGATACAACAGAAGCTACAGTAGAAAATACAAGTTTAGAAATTGTAAGTAACACTTCAAATGAATACAATGATGTATCAACAACCACAAATCATCCATTTAGTGACGAAAACTTAGATACTTCAAATTTCAACAACAATATACATTTTTTCGAGAGTACTGCCGCCTATAATTCAGATTGGTTAGAAATAGATAATATGAGCACAATCGCAACAGATTTTTTGACTAGCACGTATATCAACGATTTAACAGTGTGCCCAAATATTACATTCAATTGGTCTATTAGCTGTGGGGAAAAGAATATAACCCAAGTTTTTTTTATGTTTAATTGCTCTGTAACTGAAATAAAGTGCTACGTAAAAGAATGTGATATATTAGTAATACACAAAGATACAAATAAGCGTCAATTAAACACAACTGCAGTTGATATCGTTTATTTTGATCAAAATAACAGAAAGGTGTATAATCTAACAAAAGCTACTCAAAAGAAATTATTAAAACTTTGTTGGGAAACCATGTTTGGACAAGAGTTAGTAAAATTAACCGTGATGGATTTGGTAATATCAATAATTTCTTGCAAAATTATTTTGTACATTATATAAATTTTCTCCTACTTAACGGTTGCCTGTCTATCCTTTTCAGGTATTTGTTTTATTAGGTACTTTGTTTATGGACTTTTTTCGAGCTTTATTCGTGAGATATATGAACCGGTGTTGGTGTTGGGATTTAGAAAAAAAATTTCCTGAATATGGTGATTTCAAAATTGCAGAAAGTATTTTACATCTTATAAATAATCAAGGAATGGTTTGGATGGGAATGTTTTTTTCACCGGGTCTTGTTGTACTTAATGTTTTCAAATTAATGATTATGATGTATTTGAGATCTTGGGCTGTTATGACATGTAATGTCCCACATGAGGTTGTTTTTAGAGTATCCAAAAGTAATAACTTTTACTTGGCATTGTTATTAACTATGTTATTTTTATGTGTGTTACCTGTGGGATATACTATAGTTTGGGTTAAGCCTTCATGGCATTGTGGACCATTCTCAGAATATGAAAAAATTTATCAAATATTGACGAATAACATATATAAACTCTTACCAAATAGTCTTAACTTTGCACTTGAATATATTGCATCACCTGCCATTGTTATTCCATTATTGGTCCTGTTGATACTGATTATATATTACCTAACATCGCTGACTAATTCCTTAAGAGAAGCTAATAACGATTTAAAGGTGAGTCAAAATCTCTCATAAATTTAAGCATAAAATAAACTCTTAGCAAAAAAGCATATAGCTCACCTGATGGCGAGTGACTACTGCCATCTGTGAATAAAGGTTTAGAGTTTTAAGGAGAGGTTTAGTTGCAGAGGCAGCACCAGATGAGTTGCTGATGCATTGCCTTATTTTTCAAAGATTCTATGTTCCAAGTCATGATGAAAAAACGCAGGAGACTTGTAAATTTTACAACATGTTTGTGTGGTAGCCAAACATTTTTAAAATAACGCACGATGGTGGATTGTAAAACATTGAAATGGTATAGATTGAATTTAGAATTGTGGCATACTGTGCGTTTGTGGGACCAAAAAGCTAGAATTAACCGAAAAATTCCTCATTGTTTTAGATTCAATTACGTCGCGAACGAACGGAAGAAAGGAGGAAAATGTTTCAACTAGCTGATACAAGAAGACGCGGAGGGCCTTCTGCTATTGATAGTACACCTTTCTCACGTTGGAAAAAAGCCTTACCGTCACTTCCTATGAGCAAATCTATCGATTCAGAAGATCGGAAAACTGTAGCAGCAGATGAAATGAAAGAAAACCCAAAGATCACAAAAAAGCAAGGTAAAATATCATCTTATACAAATAATGATACAAAGAGTGAAAAACCTTATCCAACCCGTGAAATTCTTATTCGACTTCACTATTTGACTCTAGATAATATTCCTCCTTTTAATTGAATAATCAAAAATAACGAAAATATAAAATATAGTTAAATAACCAAAATTACACGAATAGTTGATAACGTCGAGCAACTGCTACGCAATGTCACAAATCCGCTGGACACACCCATCAGCAAACAACGATTATATACTTTTATGTAAAGATTAATCAATTACTCGGCAAATATATCGATATTACAGCTGTTGCACTTATGCTGTTCAATGTTTTAATGCGACGATGTTTCAATGTTTAACTCTCATCCCGGCATATCAAGATGCTCAAATATTTTTGATTAAAGTAGGACCTTACTCGAGTCGCAAATAACAAGTTATAATTACTCTAAACTATGTACAAAATCAGGCAGGCAGGCAGCACGTGTGACGAAGCGGCGGCTTCCGGTGTTTTTGAGCCCTCGCGGACCTTTGATGTCAGAAATAGCAATAGGATAGAGCAATACAGCTTTGCGAAGAATAGACTAACATACCGCGGAGTATATTTAAGTGACACAAAAAATATTGACATTATAATCTTAAAACAGATTTTTTTTTTAAAAGCTTGCTCATATTAGAAAAAATTGTATTTAAATACTTAGATATTCAAATTGTAGGTAATATTAGCTTTTCATAATATTAGTGGTTTTTTTTTCTATTTATATAATATAGAATTTATGTCTTAATACATTTTGTATACTTAAATATTTTCATATAAGTACAATATCTATGATATGCATTACTATCCCCCAGGTGGAATATTCGCAAAAATTGTTGGCTTGGCCCTCGATAAAAAGCCAATAATAAAATCAGAAACATCGATACTGACATTGCCTCGAACTACCGACGATGAAACAGACACGGAATTTCATGAAAACTTACCGAAAGAAATATTAAAAATCAAGGATATTACTGTCGTCAAAATTGCAGATCATAAGAAAAAGTCTAATGTTGAATTCAAACACAATGAAAATGAAGTAGCAAAACAAAGGACTGAACCAGTTAAAATAAAAATAGAAAAGATTGGTGAACGTACAGAAAAGAAGGCTATATTAGAGAAATTTAAAGAAGATAAAATCATTGAAGAAGATACAATCTCTTTATCATATAAGACAGCAAACAAAGAATTAACTAGAAAAAAAGATGAAACTCTTGAAAAAAAAATTAACAAAAAGCAGACATCAGAATCAAGCACTCAGTCAAAACAATCAGATTCAATTAGTTCCGTAATACCAGTTATAACGATTAGTACAACAGAAAGTGATGATGAAATTTTGCAACCATCAAGAATATCCGAGGAGACCAATAATAAAAAAATTGAATATCAGCCTAAAGAGGAAGAACCTGCAAAAAAATCCAAAAGAAATACTTCCGAATTAAAATCACTTCGTCGACAAAGTAGCGTGGATAGCATTAATGAAAACAAAGTATATAAAGGGAAAATGTCAGAAGATGGACATAAATATCAATATTCTTTATGAATTTTAATAATCAGAGTAACCTAAAAAAAATTTCAATAGTGTAGAAACTATATACTTTTTAGTGAACATATTATATGCATATATAAGTATATCTCAGACTGAGATTTTGATTAAAATTATACTTTATTTAATATTGAAATGTCTGACACTAATTTATCATAGCTGGTTCTATTTTAGGTAGGTTAATTATACTCGCAAAATAATTTATTTAGGTAGTAAAATTGTAATTTAGACCCCTCTAGAGATATCTATCACTGAAAATTTTATATATAGTTTTTAAACTTAATCTTCTGATTACGTATCATTACTACATACTATATGTTCACTTCACGCTCCATCACCTTGGTTGGTGCCCTTACCACCACTTACTGTTGGTGCTTTTTACATATGATTTACCAGTTACCATTTATATTACTTACATAAACCAGTTTTGCATATTTTCTGGACACCCGAACATAAAAAATATGTATAGAAGCCACGGAAGGCTTAACTAATAATTTTTCAGTTTGATTTATTATCCGTACATCACTATATATTTCATTTCAGCATTGAAACAAAATTATATGAAGCATCCTAACTGAAATATGTCTTCAAAAAACAAAAAAAACAAACGCAAACTTAATTTTTTCACTGTCAGATTTTCAGACTATATCTATGAGATATATGTAGTGCACAGGATAGCGAATGGGAAAGGATCGATGGCCATTCAAAATTATTCTAAACCAGCGTATATTACCTCTCGCATAATTATTATTTTGTTTACGTAAAAATAAAGGTTGATTCTCTCTTTTAATTACAGTAGCAGATAGTTTACGATCTAAGTTAATTGATAAATGTTAAAATAACAATGTATACTAAATTAATTAAAAAAATCATCTAAAAATGTTAAAAAAGGTTAATTATGTTGTCATTGAACTGATACCAATGAATATGCAAAAATGTGATGAAAATGGACTTAAATAAATAATAATATAGTATACCTATGATATATACTCAGATCTTTGTATTGTATATCAGAACACAACAGACAAATGCATTCATAAAAATATTTCAGTATTGCTGCGTCGATCGCCCCCCCCCCCCCCCTTGCCTCTTCATATTATATACAAACTGGTCGATGCACAGGCAATCTCTTCTCTGAATTTGTTAAAAAAAATTAATCTCCGCTACCCTTCCCGAACCCTGTGGCTCACTATCGATGAGTGGGACATCATCACTCTGCGACTGGCCGGCGCCCGCGCAACATGGGGCGTGCCGTTGTGCTCCTACTTTTATATTTGAGCGCCGCTTGCGCAGAAATTTTGACACCCCCGTACTTTAACTTAGCGTTTGGAAAGAAAATTACCGCAACAGCGACATGCGGCGACGAAGGACCGGAACTCTACTGTAAACTGGCCGGCGCTAACGCCGACCACGACGAGCATGTAATCCAAGGACAGGTATTGTTTTTCTTTATTACACATTCACTCAGTAAGAATTCGTGACACCTAATAATAATATTATTGTTTACTTTTCACAATTAAGTTGCAAATTTTCATACGTAGGCCGAGAGTAAAAAACTTTATTTGATTTATTTTTAAATATATAACACATTTTTGTTTTAAATTATTACAGTATATTTTGTAGTAAATGTTATATAGTTAAACAAAAATATTATGTATTTACGTGCATAATATTTTAAATTCATAAAATTTATAACTGTTAAATATTTACTTAGGTAAAATAAAATTGATACATGTGTATAATATTTAAATTTAATGATGACGTAACTAACACTTTTTGTGTTTTATGTTTAAGCTGTATATATTTTTACTATCTTTATAAATAATGTCGAATATCTAGATTTAGTTAACAAAATAACTATTGTAAAAATGAGACAGCCTCCCAACTATTAGGAAGCCAAATGGGAACTTTTGATAACGCTTTCTTATCGTACTCGCGTCGCGTCCTGTTGGCCAAGCATCCCAAAGATAACAGTCGGTCCCGGGATATATTGATTACAAAAACTGAGTTTACTTACTATTTTTTGTTCTAAATTAGGTAATAGTAGTAATAGGTAATAATGGTCTGCTTGCGTTAGTTCATCCAATCCACAACATTTTGAGAAGCTCTCCAAGACATGAAACAAACTCTAAGTATTCTGAGAATTTACACGTATTCGCTTTGAAATGATAACTTAAATTTTGCAATATTAGCTATTATTAGATTATGCACATTTGAAGTGCTTTATCACATATTAAGTTTATTCTTATCGTGACGCAAAGCGGTGAAATTATAATTTCAAATTATATTTAGGCTCATATTATGAGGAAAATAAACAGTAAAAAAGCAAATTTCGGAAACTATTGGATTTTTTTTATATTATTTATTTTTATAATAACTATTTACGTGTGACAAAAAGTAATCACTAAAAATAAAATTTATTATTTTTTAATAACAATATTTCATCATAAAGATTTAATAAATAGCTCTCTATGGCTAGGGCTTTTTAATGTTTAAATTGCAACATTCTTTTTATTTAAACACTTATTTCAAAAAAATTTAAAACTTTTGTTGCCTCAAATGAGAACGTTCAGGGCCAGAATTTAGTAAAATATGATTCTAGATTTACTTATATGTATATCTTTATGCGTACACAGTCGTGGTTGTAAACGAGCAGTTATATAAATGAAATTGGTATGTAATGTTCCGCACCAGTTCATTCATTGTAATTTGTTGATAAGGGGTTCATAAGTCAACTAGTATTTCGAAGAGGCCGTTACACTTACACATGCTCTACATTATTTATAATATTCTTATTCTTTTTACTTTCTATCATAATGTAATTAAGAGATTATTAACAAATTAAGTATAATAAAGAAGATAGATAAATTAAGAGTACTCTTAACCGACCAGCATGTATGTAGAATTACGACTTTACGAGTACGGATGTAGAAGAAGCGAGCGAGGTGTGTCAGGATTGTGCCATGTGGATATCCGTAGTCTGCTCTCTGCTCGAATGGGCGACTGGTATAAGAGCTTATTATTATTGTGTGCATAGACAACCTCGTATGCAATACTTCATAATAATATTTTTATTCTTGTTACTTTCATAATATAATTAAGAGGTGATGTAGATTATTAAGAAGTTAAAAATAATAGAGAATATAGACAAATTAAGAGTACTCTACCTACGAACATGTACGTAAATATACTAGTATGGATGTAGAAGAAGTAGTCTGCTCCTCTGGAGTCTGGGCGGGTGGCGTAAGAGCTTTTCGTTACGTTTCTATAAACGAGTGCTCTCTACTTTTGTGGAGGATTTAGAGTGTGATAAACAGAAGAAGTAGAAAATTGTTAGTTAAAACTAATTTAAAAGATTCTTGTGTCTAATTTCAATCTATTTATTATACGTTACATTATTTTGTTTAACATCGCCTGTTAGTAGGTATGGGTCAAATGTTGCAACTGAATTTTAAACCAGATCCACTGAAATTCATTATTTAAACTGAAATTATGCATTAACTTTTAGTGTTAGTGACATTATAATCTAGTGTACTTAGTTATGCATTTTTTCAAAAAGACATATTTTCTTTACAACACCCTCGATATGGACATTATATATATTATATATATTTGTCAAAAAGTCTGAATGAATGAATGAATGAATATACTTTATTGCACACCACAAACAAATTTACAAAGAACATAACAGAGAGCAGATTACATGTACAATTTGGCGGCCTTATCGCTAAAGTCTCAGCAGAAATATATGCAATAATAGTTTTTTTTTGTGAGACATGCCAGTTTTATTTTATTTTGAAACTACCATTAATAAAAAGTAATGAAAGAAACAAACGTTCCAATTTCAAATTTCCGTTCACATTTTAATTAGTCAAATTGAAGTTTAGCACTTTCGTGTGATAATTTTTTTATTAATTAAAAAGTCGCCTAAACCCAGATGAATCGTTTGATAAACATCAATTGGCTTTTATCTAAAAAAAGGTTTTCTATGGCAATCGTGTACCGCTTGTTGAAAAAATTCAGCACGATCTACAAATTTTGAAAAATGGAGTGGTAGTGCTTTGACGGCTGTTACCATTAAATTTATAAAGGCTGTTACGGAAGGAAAAGCATTAACAATGAAATATTTTATCGAAGTGAATAGGTGAATTACGTATTAAGAAGTTCATCACATACTACAGATTGAATCATGAAGCATTCACTAGATTTTGTACCAACACCTTCACTTAAAGTAGGTACTTTGTAAGATTTTGAAAGTATAAACCTCAACCACATAAGTATATTTTTTAGTTCCGCAAAACTTTCTAAGTGGCCTACGTACGTTACATCATTCTCATTTCAATATAGCTGATGCTGCGTGATAGCGGTTATCAACTTATTTAATTTTTTAGGTTAACTATAAAACTAGAACGTTCAGCATCCTAATTCTTCTGTGACTATATGGTCAATAATCATAGACTACTAAAACAAAAAATATTTAATAATGATAATACAACATTTCATTGATTTTTATACATATATAAATAATCCAAATAGTCACAATATCGATAAGTACAAATAGGTACACTATTTTCTTTGCGTAATAAACTATACTATTACTTGGCTTTACCACGGTAATATTATCTATACAGTATTCCAACTTCATACAAACGGACGAAGCGAGAGCTATGCCTACGCGCCTTGATCTCGGCATGCGCTCGGCATGCAGACAGTCGAGACTGTGCCGCAGTCACTATTTTGTGAAATATATAAAAAAAATGGAGGAAATAAATAATAGAATAGAAATAAAGAAATAATAAATCTGAACTTCATTTAAAAAAAAAACATATAAATTGTAAAGTAGCTATAACCAATTAAAAGATATTCCTTTTCTCCACGTTGTCCATGTTTCCCAAAACAATTTTTAATTTATATTATTTTTAGCTTTATATTAGAAAGCGGATTTTTTATATTTAAAAATCTAATAATAAAGCATTTCATAAGTCTCAGCCGAGGTGCAAATATTTTTCGGTCGCAAATTTATTTAACCGATTTGTTATTCAAACATAAACATGGTTTTTTAATTAAATCTACCAATCAAAAAACGACACGCATTTTTATTGAACACTTCCTATTCAATTCACAAAGTACCTATTTTATTTGTTTATATAAAAAGTATATTTACAATCATAAAACACAAAGTAGGCAAATGTAAAAATGCTGGAGGCAGGTAACCCTATCACATGTTTTCGTGCCGCACGGCTGTAGGCATTTATTTGTAAGATACGGCCGAGTTACAATACTGTATAGATAATATTACCGTGGCTTTACTTCTGCTTATTATAGGTATAATCTCAGACGAAATAAAAACTTTTGAGAGTTTTTATTTCGTCTGAGGGTATAATTATAATTTTAAAGAATGACATACAAATTCATTATTACATTCGTTTTGGGAAAGTAATTCAATATTCAATATTGCGTAATAATTAATTTTATAATTTGCAATACGAGTATAGTATGTATTAGCTTTTATTAAACAAATAATTAACTTCGTAATGTGGGTACAGATACTATCCGAAATGTGTTCCAATATTTGATACTACCAAGGCTCTAATTTGGAATACTCGTTACCGTTCGGAGAACTTCGTCAGTCTTCGGCACGTCTCTTGATATTTTTGCGGACATGTGGTGGCCAAATGCGTTTGCGCATCCCAACTTGTGCCGCTCTGTTGTTCCGCTCAAATCTCACACAATGGCGTCCAAATTTGAATGTTCTTTTTTTCGGCACATGCTATTCGCGTGTTTAAAAAAAAAGACAAAGTTTGTGAATAAAAGGATTTATTGGATGTTTTCAAAGCGTCTTTTTCTCTTTACGAAAGTAGAATGATAATGATGTTCTTAATACTACAATATTACTACACGATAATGAACTCTTTCCACATCTTTTTTCTTCAATGTTATTATGACAGAAAAGCAACTGTATATTATGGCATATAATTTCTTTTGCTCTCCAGTTTCAAATCTAAGATATTTATCTTTTTTAAAGAATAAAGGTAACAAACGGACACACAGTTCACTTGATGGTAAGTGAGTGTTATGAACCATAGACATTCACAAACTATTCTCGATAAGAATCGTAATGGAAATGCGTTATGACACCCCTAAAGACTAAGATAGAATGCCTTGTTTTAAGCAGCTATTTCACGCTGGTATTCTGTGAGAGCGTGGTCTTTCTCCGGTGCTACAAATACTGTAATAATATTGCTCGTGCAAATATTATTGCTGCAGCATAGTTCTACCACATAAAATATCTATTATAAAATAAAATATCATCATTGATTATAGCGTTAGCAATAAACTAAAAACTTCATTGTTAAAAATAAAACTTTGCACGAATGCATTTCTTAGAAGGTTTGTCCATACTCACGCAGAGCAAGCAGGTTAATAAATACCATTATTCTCGCTCTGATAATGCTGCTCTATTGAAATTAGAGCTTAGTCCTTTTTGGTTAATTATTTCGATCAGTTGATCGCCTGCAACTCGTCCGTCTATGAGCAGAATGCAATACATTCAAATGAGATGTTCGATTGAAGAAACAGATGACATTACACTTCTTAATTAGCACACTTCATGATTCATATTGTATCATTTTATACCATAGAAATTTGACAGCCCGAAAACGCCGTCTAAGCCGCAGTCATCACATAAATGTCTACGGTTTAAGTATAAGTGCATAGGCCCCTGGGCCTTGATTCCCGTATGGAGTTTATCGTAGTGGAATTTATATAGGTACTTATTATATTAAATTTTTCAGCGATACAGGAGAAATATGTATGGGATGACGTTAATAAAAAATAATACTTAGATATAACTAACTTACGTCCTACGCATAAACGGACAATAAACACATAAAAAATCGAAAATGACTTATCATGTAATAAATACATACAAAGGAGATACACTTATAAAAATGATTAACAATAGCAACATTCCCCGACAATATTATCGCATACCTAGACGTGTGACATCATCCAACCTACGATGGTAGCCTAAATGTCATCACATCAACTTATGCTGACACATAAGTAACACAAACAAATGACTTGCGTTTTATACATCTCACACATATTGTATATTTTGTGCAGGTTTGCGACATTTGTGATGCTAATAATGAGGCGAAGAAGCACCCACCAGAGTATGCAGTCGACAGTATGGAGACTTGGTGGCAGAGTCCACCGCTTTCGAGGGGGATGAAGTATAATGAAGTCAATCTCACAATTGACCTTGGTCAGGTAAATCTTGTTTCCAAATCAGATCACTCTAACGTAAATATATAGGTACAAGAAATACGTTATGTGAAAACTTTAAAAATTACATGTAACACATGATAGTAAAATGTTTTAATTAAGAAAAAAAGTAGGTTTCATTCATTGCATAATTTTGCCAAATCTACAAAATATAAAAATTATCCTTCAACCGTCGCGTCGTTGAAAATATGACATTTTTTGTTTGTGATTGCGTTTTTTTATAATTTTGTTATAATACCATCTTAATTTTAGTATAAAATTAATACAGTAGTTATGTTAATTTGTTTTAAAATTAGTTTGGGCCACTAAAATTAGGCTTAACTATTTCAATGATACTAATAAAACCTAGAATAATCTAAAAGTTAGCCATAATAATTTACACACGATCATGGACAATAATAATTTAACAGATATTTTTTATGAGATATATATATTATGAAATTTAGCTATTTTTACATTTTTATGAACATTATAATTAATAGTTTCATTTAATATTTTTTATCTTAAATATACAGTAAAATACCATGACCATTGTTTTTGTCTATTTGGGACATGCGGCATCAAACATCCCAAAATAGTGCTTTTATACGATAGTGGAAGTGCATTGAACTCAACTTTACTTCGCGCTAAGCTGTTACAGGCATTAGTTTAATAATAGACTAATGCTGTGATGCAATTTAAACGTTTTGGGTAGAATTTTTTTAGGCAAAAATATCTCAAATAAAAGTCGTATTAAAACGCGATTTAGAATAGTTTTAGTCTCATTAAAGTTGATTATTAGAAGCAAATTTGTTCATAAATATATAAAAAGTGTAACTTATTAAATACTGTAATATTTTGTTTTATTCCTTAAAATGTTCAGATTTTAAGCGATGGCTTTTTGAATTTTTTTTACCGTTATGACTGTCTGGTTAAACTACGTTCTGTTTTTGTACTAAACTTTATAATGTATCCATGAATTGCAAGCGATTTTATATCATTTGGATAACCTGCATACGTATATTAAATAATATCTGGTTTAAATGCCTGTCTATAACTCAATAAACACTTGCTTAGCGAAATCTAAGTAGGTGATAATATCATTGCATGCGCTTTCAATTATTAAATTGTCGCAATTAAGCCAAGCGAATTTGCAACGTTGATGAAAAATATAATTTGCCTTGTATACATCTCTGCAACCACTTTTTTCACATTTGTCCTAATTTGTTTAATTAAATCGCGTTCATTTATTTTGTTAATCACTTAACAAACATAAAATCATATGTAAAATTGACTAAAATAAAACAAAAAAAAAATAGTTTAAAGTTAGAACGAGAGTTTGTGGAATCTGAAAAGTTAGGTTCAAAAAAGAACGGATTACTTTCATTGGTGTACCTCAGCCAATACTATTGTTTTTATTCTATAGGTACCTCAGCTCCCGATTTTAAAAACAATACATTACCCCAGACACTATAACAAAAGTAAACAAATTTCTCAAAATTGATATCCAAAATTTGATTGATTATATCCAAAATTTTAATTGATACACAAAATTAATTAAGTCTTGTATTCTTTTACCCTTAGCATACCTACTGATAACTCAATCTATTCCAATATTAATCAACGCCCTATGGACATGTAAAAGCGCAAGTCCGGTTACTTGCTCTTTTGCATTCGTGTGCACAGCTAAAATTTTATGTGGCCCAGAGCAAAGCAGAAAAAGATCCTACAGCTGCTGCTACAGTCACTAGTGTCAACGTTAGAATGTTAATCATTATGCGTACCACTGGAAAAATGTCTTTATCGATAGCGTTCAATATGTCCCAAGCATTGATTAGAATTTCTCCTTTTTTTTTTTTTTTTTATAGGATAGGGTGACAATCGAGCACACAGTCCACCTGATGTTAAGTGGTTGCTGTGGCCCATAGACATCTACATCTATCCTCGATTACGAATCAAAATGTAGATGTGTTGTCACCCGTGAGGACTAAGATGGAATGCCTTGTTTCCAGTAAAATGGGTCGCCGGTTCTCTACACTCACCATACGAAATACAGCAGCATTAAGCTACTATTTCACGCTGGTATTCTGTGAGAGCGTGGTCCTTCCCCGGTCGAGCCGACCCATTCGTGCTACAACTATACATCTAATATAACTGCAGCATGGCTCTACCACGTATAAAAATCCTTTTTCTCTAATTAAACGCAAATCGCAGGGCTCAACATCATCATAATTACAACCCATCACAAAACCACGGCTGAACATTGGGCTCCTCCAAGGAATGCCACGGCCGTGAGTCACCTACATCCATCGACTTCCTGCACATCTAAGCAGATCGTCACTCCATCTAGTAGCGTGGCTTTACATGTTGCTTAACGTTACAAAGTTATTCTTAATTATCATAATCACAGTACATCGAAATCCACTGCTGAATTTAGGCTCCCCATTGTTGGCCTCGTATGGAATATATTTGCCATAGCTGCCAAACTTGGTAGGGTTGGCAACTGCAGTCATATTATTTTGAGTTGCTATCAGGAAAATGGTGTCGCTCATCTCCTATTTCATTTCCATCTGTCGCCATCGACATCCTTGGTATGTATGATGTTGGATAGTAGATATTCTTACGCCGTTACTAGACGATTTGCCACTCGAGAGTCTTTCTTCCTCATCGTTTTACCCTGCTCCCCCTCTGTAATACTCTTCATGTGACAATATATTAATGAGTGTGTTTAAAATAATCTGACAAAATATTTGATTATATTTTATCACGTTGCATTTGCGAATTATATCTATCTAATCCTGATTGTAACTACGCTCTTATTACTGTGTTATATTATATTGATCCACGCCGGCACCAATGAAATTTTTAATTGCAATTTTAAGTGCTGATTTACCACGTGCTCGGCGGTGAAGGAAAACATCGTGAGGAAACCTGAATGTCTGAGGAATAAAAAAAAATATTTCGAAGACATGTGAAGTTCGCCAACACGCATTGGGGCAGTGCGGCGGATACTTCCTCGCCCTAAAACCCTCTGAGAAATGAGGGGAGGCCTGTGCCCAGCAGTGGGACGTATATAGGCTGTAACTTTACTTTACTTTACTTTATTATATTTGTCGTTGCAAATAATGTATTTTGTGTCAAGCTTTAAAATCTGAACATTACTTACTATAATAACACTTTATGAACTGAAATGAAATGGATAAATAAAATAAAATAAAAACAAAATTTTCCTTACATAAAAAAGTACAATTCGCTTTTTAGAGCTAAATAGACTTTTTGGGGTGAATGTGTGAACTTGCAAAGGTTTTAATACTCACAACCAGCCTGATTATTTACGCAATGCTCTAAGTATGTACTTATAATATCACACATTTTAGGCGTGTCGCTAGGCGGTATTCATACAGGACAGAGTGGGCGTTGATAGCAGCATTTACAAATAATAAAACTTTTATACCGCGAACTAATATTAAAGGGCGATGTTACGACATCCGTTAATAAAAACATCGGTTACGATTAGATCTAAATAAGAATAATATTATTTTTAATAAAAATAGGAATATAAAGCAAGTGATAACCTCATCCTGATAAAACGCTTAACCTAATTTTTTGTGTAAAAACTTTGTAAATTTACCTACGTCTAAACTTCTACAAATGATAACATAGCTAAGACTGTTTTGTCAATTAAGTAGCGACATTATACAGCAAATTTTAAAATAGTCTACGTTTAAGAGCCAGTGAGCGGCAGACTTACGGTATTTCAATAAGCTTCACGTTTTTCTCAGTTAATCCCCTATACCTGAGGTACCTACGTGAAATGAAGACTCTTTAGTTTGACCGGCGGTTGATATAAACGATCAGGTGTTACAGGTGTAGAAAAAACGTGATAGCTATAAGTCTGCAGCTTTGACATCTTGATATATTCAATAAAAGTTACCTATGACACCTATGATGGTTTCAAGGTCATAGCACACAGCTTGAAAAGTAAAATTTGATATTTTTATAATTTATGTTATTTCAATAAAGCTGCAATTTATATAAATTGTTGATAATATTATTTGACATAATTGAACATAATTTTCATGGCAGGCAGTCAGTCATTCGTTTAATATGGTCACTTTCTTACAATTCAAAAATTACAACCTTGTTTGCATAGAGACTCTGAGATATAGCTCTTCATCAGTGAATTAAATATTAAGGGTCAAAAAGACGTTGCTTTGTATCATGTATCAAATATTGCAAGTAAAGCTAAAACTGAGACCGTCCGCAATTATTCAAACCTTGTTTTTACAAACGATCTACATGATATGTTTCTATGTCATTATTTGTTTATTACAATGACTGTACAAATTCGAAGAAACAATTTTTAGTACCACATATAAAATATCGTCTATTATGGAATTAACTGTAGCAAAACTAATTATATGTCATCTATGCCACCATATAATACTACTAGAAGAATATATAAATGGCAGAAATTCGATCCAATAAAACACAACGACGTAATAACATACATTCATTCATCATCGCCTTATAAACTATTTCACTAATCGAAATTTAAGGTGTCTACGCCACAGAGGACGGAATAGCTAGGCTAGTTAGTTTTGGCTTCTATGATCTACCTACTCTGATACCCGTCAGATTAAAACTAAGAAGTTTTGCTATATGAAGTTACTTTTAAGGTAGAAAGGCAGGATTTGGTAGATACAATGGAACTAACTAATATTTATACCATGAATATTCAGTGAAAAATAGGTAAACAAAATAAAACACATATTAAATATAGTCTAGTAAGAAACAGATATAAATATGATAACAATAATTATGGTACTTAATTTATAAGTTTATTACAAAAAACAATCAAATTGATAATTTTACTAAAAATATTGGTGACACCTAAATTTTTAAATATTTGTTTATTAAAAATTTCTTCATCATTCAAATAATATGTTTAAAAATAAATTTCGTTATATCTTAAGTAGGAAATGCCCTGAAAACTATAGTATATTCGTTCAGAACTACCCAAATTAAATTACACGAACTCGAACTCCTCCATTATGCAAAATAATCAGCTCAGGTTAACGTCCTATTTAAAAATATTTTTAAGTCCAACAGTAGATGTCTTAAAGGATGGTATTAACGTATTAACGGTGTTATACATACATGTAAACCAATCAAGCCTGTTTTGAATATAAATATTTTTAATATACATAAAAACCGATCAACCAATATTTTTAACATCTAGAACGAAATATACATAAGTAATATACATTTTTATCGCAGGAATTCCACGTGGCTTACGTATTCGTGCAGATGGGTAATTCACCACGCCCAGGTCTTTGGACCTTGGAGAAGTCTACTGATTACGGAAAAACTTTCAAGGCTTGGCAATATTTTTCGGAATCACCCCAGTAAGTAACGAGCATATGGTGAAACAATTGTAATGTGTTACAATTTATTACGAATGTATAAATAAATTTACTAGGTATAACTTTACCGTCAGCCTGCGGCAGTCTACTGATGGACATAGACTGCTACCTTTGGCTAATATTTGGCTGCACGCATCCAGCCGCCGCCAGCCACCTAGCGCAGATCGTCGCCCCATCTAGCTATCGTCCCACACTGCATTTACCTAAACAAGTTCTCCACTCTATGACATTACTCCAACGGTTACCAAACAAATGTGACCAGCCCATTGTAACTTCAAAGCTATGTCAGTGGTCTTGGTTCTTCGGCGGATTTCTTCGTAACGAATGTTATCCACCAGACAATCTTTGAGCATAGCTCTTTCCATCACTGGCTAGACGACTTTGAGTTTGTAAAGTAGTCGTACCATTGATTTTCACGTTTTTGCACCATATGTGAATAACGCATTGAGCGAACGAAATTTCGTCTTCTAACATTGCGGTATAGCGGACGAAAAGAGTTGACGAAGCTTCCCATTTAAAAGTTTACTGAACCTTATATTTAAACATTATGTTACTATGTCCGGCCGATTTAAAAATCCTCAAATAAAAGTTTTCCATCAAATACTAGGTTGTTCAAAAAGTTTTCAGAATAATGCACTTAACAATTTGTTATATAAATGCGTTTTTTTTTCGAATCTTAAATTTGCTAGTAACCTATTAAAACTATAGCTAGTTTTTGAGAAGTTTTTGAAGAAATGGAGAAACTGGAATTTTGTGCGGTTATTAAATATTTCTGCGTGATAAACTTTTCTACAAAAAGTGTTTTCGAAGAATCATCCAGTATCCAGTCTATTTTGGCAGCTATGTTCCGCACCCACCATATCCAGATTTTCATCTTTTTACTAACCTGAAAAAGTACTTGCTTGGTATAAAATTCGACGGCTAAGATGAGGTGATGTGCGATGTAGAGGCATTATTCGAATTCCAGAACGAACTTGCAAAACAAAATTTAAGGTGTATTAGCTTAGAAGGCGATTACGTTGAAAAATAAATGCAATTAACATATACCTATCCTAGAGTTTCATTGCGTTTCCAAAAACTTATTGATCAATCTAGTAAATTATAACCTGGTTAAATATAAAACTAAATAAATTGGACTACTTTATTCATAGAACTGTTATTTTAAATTTGCATTGTATTTTACCATATTTTAAAAGGTATTCATATCGGACTATTGAAAAACCAGATATTTTAATTTATTTTTAAGTCCATAAAATGTTTACTTTTTATGTATTAAGTAGAAATATAAAACAAATGTATTCTTGTAGAGACTGCGAAAGATATTTTGGAAAGGAAAGTTTACAGCCCATTACTAGGGATGACTCAGTCATATGCAGCACAGAATATTCAAAAATTGTGCCCTTAGAAGGAGGAGAGGTAAATAAATCTAATATATTATTAATTTGATTCCTTAGCATATATGTTTCAATAGCGTGGTGAAATTAACTGGACTTACTCAACGACTAACAGTACTTGTGTCGCCGAAATAGATCAACTAAAAACATAGTCAACAATACTTCAGCAACACAAACACTTCAAAAACAGCGTGGAAGCACTTGTTGTTCTCTTTGGAGTTTGCCAATTCTTTCTAAGTTTTTTTAATTTATAGAATAAGAGAGACAAACGAACATAGATGCCACCTGATGGTAAGTGAATGATTTGACCCATATGAATCTGCATCTATCATCTGCTTCTGCATCTTTTTTTTTATAAGTAGGATAGGATGACAAAGAAGCACACAGTCCACCTGATGGTAAGTGGTTTCTGTGGCCCATAGACATCTACATCTATCCTCGTTTTCGAACCAAATGTGGATGAGTTGTCAGCCATGAGGACTAAGATGGAATGCCTCGTTTCCAGTAAAATAGGGTCTCCGGTTCTCTACACTCACCATACGAAACAGCCGCGTTAAGCTACTACTTCACGCTGGTATCCTGTGAGAGCGTGGTCCTTCCCTGGTTGAGCCGACCCATTCGTGCTACAACTATACTACTAATATAACTGCAGCATGGCTCTACCATGTAAAAATGCCGTTGTCACCGCTGTGGAATAAATTAAGATACCTCGTTTTCAGTACGAAGGGTCCCCGGTGCTCTACATACGAAACACAACAGCCTTAAGCTGCTATTACACGCCGGTATTCTGTAAAAGCGTGGTCCTTTCCCGGTCGAGCCGACCCATTCGAGTAACTGTCTCCTTGTTTCACAGAAATAATGTAACTCAGAATTTTAAATTTTATTTAACTTTTTTATCATCAACAACATCGTTTAGAATTTTTACAATATTGTAAGTTGATAGCTATATCGACTGGTAAAAACAGAAAAAAGATATCTAAATATTTTTTAAAGACATCAACTACCATGGAAGGAAAATATAAAGATAAACAACTTTTTTAAATGGAGATGATGATTTTTAATATTATATTATATTATATAAAATCTATAATATAATTATTAAATATCGTTGACTTCTTAACCATGAGTGATCATGTGGTAGTTGATATCTTTTTATATACTTTGCCATGTTTGAAATTGTCAATGATTTTAATAAGAGAACGTACCTATAATTTAAAATAAACTCGCAGTATTTTCGGCGTCTCTTGTACTTTACCTTTAAATCATTTGTCACTGGGCGATAGGCACAGATATTACAATCCTTGAGTTGTGGATAACCTATTAGAATTTTTTTATTTGATTTGATGAAATATTCTATTTTAAGTTTTTTATCATAATAAATTATTTTTATTTAACAAGTCTATAGTGCACTGGCTAAGTGTTCGGTGTGGGTGTTGCTGGACGCGGGTATGATTACCGCGGACTACAATATTTGTATGGCTAAAGCAATTTATATTTTTGTAAACGTTAAAACGTATAATAACTTTCATTCATGTGAGCTAATTGTTTTTACAGATACCGATCTCCCTTTTAAACTACCGTCCGTCGTCAAACAAATACTTCGATTCACCAGTTCTACAAGAATGGACGAGAGCAACTAATGTGAGACTGCGTCTATTAAGAACAAAGAATTTACTCGGGCACCTTATGTCTGTCGCCAGGCAGGATCCGACTGTAACTAGACGGGTAAGAAATATTAGAATGGATACGTTTTTGTAAGCGAAAACGATTAAAATTATTTTTATATTTTATATGTTACTTTCGACTAAGAAAATTGAAATAATAAAAGTTTTATCGTAACTGCAATAAATCTGTTAAAAGTAGTTTTCACCAAGACTTGTACTAAAAATTAGAGATGGGCCGAATATGGATTTCACTGAATACGAATATTCGGCTGAAAGTTCGGTAAAACTTTTACTGAACCGAATATTCGGCCGAACATTATTCGGCAGGATCACCTCGGTACCTAACCAATTTATGTCGATATTTGTTACCGTAGGGCACGCGGGATTAGCACTGGACCCTGTACTCGCTTCCCCGCCACATCTGACTTGGTCTTTAATGTCTTTACATCATCTAGTATTGAGCAATTTGCCGGCACATGCTTTTGTTTTGACTATTTTTGTGAGAAAAAAATATTTCGTTGTGTTATTGTTAATTAAAATTGATAATTATATGATAAAAATGAGTGACAGAAGATCTACTATTTGGAGTTATTTTGAGAAACTGAATACCAAAATAAAGGGAAATGTACTAATGTAATGTAATTTTTCTTGGTTTGATTCTAAAAACATTTTATCAAGCTCTCTATTTGTTAGAATTATTATAATAATAATAATAATAATAAGTTTATTCTTTCCTCTCACAAATTTAGTAATAAATATAAACATACAACTTAACAATGTTACAATTAATTTGTGAGAGACTGGTGTCCGTAATCTGTCATACAGGGAATCCTAGTTCCCTGTATGACAGATCACCAGCCCCCACCTTCAGACCTTATAATCTAGGTAATATTAGGTGTATGATAAACAAGAGAAGAAAAAAATATACAAAAATACGAAAAATGTTGTATGTGTGTGTGTGCGTGCGTGTGTGCGTTTGTGTGTGTGTGTGTGTGTGTGTGTGTGTGTGTGTGTGTGTGTGTGTGTGTGTGTGTGTGTGTGTGTGTGTTAGTGTGTTAGTGTAGTGTAAAGCTTCTTTTGTATGGTAAAATGGGACAAATTTTACTTTTATTTATTTTATTTATAAAAAGAGAAGGATTGTAATATAACAGAGAATGTTGTTTTAAATTATTTTAAAATATTTAAATAATTGGAAATAAATCTACAGTGCCTCAAAAATATAACTACTATACAAGTAGATTTAACCTATAAATAAAATATATTTTCCACAGTAAAATTATGAAAGACATGGCATTACTCAATTCGTACATTTCAATACAGTGAACACTGAGTACCTCTTTAACGAATGTTCGGTGATTTAGCCGAATATTCGGCCAAATACGAATATTCGGTAAAGCTGCCGAATATGCCGAATACCGAATATGAAACGAATATTTGGCCCATCTCTACTAAAAATCACTTTAGCCATGATTTTTTAGTTAAAAAGTTTGTAGTTATTTATAGGCATAGGCACAACTAGGTTTTCATAAGCCTGACAGAACTATACAGGCTGGGTAAAAAATCGTGGATCAAACGAAACAGCGAAAAACTTAAAATTTATATTTTAGTAATTTAAGTGGAAACCAAAAAAAAAGTAATATTAATATAATAAAATTGTTTTATTTATTCTTTGTTACAAAGTTACAATCTGTATTTCTATGCAATAAAGTACATTGAATTGAATGTACGTACAGAATATTAATCAGACTCCGATTCGCTTGAGGAGGTGGTGTCTTCATCATCATCATCGCCTACATGTATAATTATATTATTATCAATAACAGAATCAATCCTGATATCTCGGTCAAAATGTTCCACAATCAGGTTTTTAGTCTTCTTAACACCTGACTTTGCCCAGTCATCTCTTGTGACTTCCCCGCAGGTTTCTTTTAATAGGGTCATCATCTTTTTCGTGCTGAATGGCGGGGAAGTATTGTGGCGGGCGGTGTAACCTTTTATTTGAGCCCAGATTAGCTCAATCGCGTTATATTGGCAATGATACGGTGGAATTCTTAGAACGCGATGACCGTACTCCAGAGCCAGTTCATCGATTTCGTATCGCACATTTGCTGCTTTATTTTCTTTAACTAATTTAATTAGCTCTGGTTTTAGCATCTGCATATTTAAATAAATATAAAAATGCTACTTTCTTTCGCGCGTTCGGTTTGGTCGTTGTTTTATTTTTATACTTAATAAAAGTTATCTTATAGTCCATTATTTTCAAATTCTTAAAAAGAAAAACAAAACGTATTATTTTATTAAGTATAAATGAACAGATTACGATACTGTTATTGCCTGTTATTGTTAGCACAGCACTACAAATATAAAGCGCTGACATAACCTTGTAATAGCGCAGTATAGATTTAGAAAAATATTGTTTACCAAGTTATTTGACACTCAGTTTGGCACAAAATTATAACATTAATTGATTATTGATATAATAATGTTGTTTTAATGCTCATCAATTGTTAAAACGGTAAACAACCAGCAAAAATATTTTTATCGTAACTGCAACGCCATTACAAAGTTACGTCGTCAGTTCAATCGCGACGTGTCAGGAACGCATTCTTTGAACGGCCGAACTATAGTGAGTCATCATTGTCCGCCAGCCTGGCTACGCCCCCCAGCCAATTAAAATGCAAGTAATTAGAAATGAGTTCACAGTGACCAGTTGAAGTCAGGCCTTCGAACAAAACGGTTGTGTATTTTGCGTGTTACTCGTTCAACATTAAATTTTGAAAATGAATACCTCACCTATTCGAAAGAATAAAAGTGGATCAATAATCCATAGCGGAGAGAGACGCGTAATTTACAATGTTTATAAGTACTTAAAACTGTGTGATTTAAATGCGACTGTGGAGAGCACAATAATAAAAATAGCAAGTGCGTGTGGTGTGTCCGAAAATACTGTTTATAAAATTATTAAAGAACAAAAGGATACTAACACATTAAAATCACCCGTGAAAAAAGAGCTTGACTATCGACTGTCGATAAATTAGATGAACTAGACAAATGTGCAATAAGGAGAAAAGTTCACTCAATATATTTAAATAACGACTACCCGACATTGGACAAAATTATGACACTTTGCGAAGCTGACGAATATATTCCTGTTTTCAAACGTACCACACTTCATAAAATAATGCACGAGCTTGGTTTCGATTTCAATAAACAGGATAGCAGAACATTTTTAGTCGAAAGAGAAGATATTTTTTTATGGAAGCGTAAGTATCTGAGGCAAATAAAAGAATACAGAGCTGCTAATAAAACCATTTACTATCTTGACGAAACGTGGGTAAACGCCGGACACGTAAAGACAAAAGCATGGTTAGATACAATGGTAAAAAATAAAAGACAAGCCTTTCTAGATGGCTTATCAGCCGGTCCAAAAGCTCCGACAGGAAAAGGTAAAAGGTTAATTGTATTGCACATTGGCAGCGACAAAGGATTCGTGAAAGATGGTCTACTAGTATTTGAATCTAAGTCTACAAAAGACTATCATAAAGAGATGGATGGTGAAAGATTCCATAATTGGTTCATTAATATAATGCCTAAGCTAGAACCTGGAAGTGTGGTTGTCATGGATAACGCTCGCGCTCCCTATCATTCGGTAAGAGTCGAAAAAATACCTACAACCAGCTGGAACAAGCAGCAAGTAATAGATTGGCTGCAAAGCAAAGGCAAATCCATGGACATGACTTATTTAAAAAAAGAATTATTAATGAAAGTCGCAAAGTTGTTGTAAAAAATATTTAATAGATGAGACTGCCAAAAGTAAGGGCATTACAATTCTTCGCCTACCGCCTTACCATTGCAAACTTAATCCAATTGAATTGGTTTGGGCCCAAATAAAAAATTATGTTGGTGCCAATAACTCCACGTTCAAAATAAGTGACATAAAAAATTATTAGATGACGCAATAGCATTAATAGACGCTAATCGTTGGAAAAAGTACTGCGACCACGTAATACGCGAAGAAAATACCATGTGGAATTTGGATGACATCACGGAACTTGCAGAACAAAATTCTTTCATAATTAATGTAACTGGAGATTCTAGCGATACTGATTAGTGATTTAAGTAATTTTAAGAAATTTGTTTTCATTAAACTTAATTAAATGTTAGAAAAAAAATTTTTTTACTCCACTGTGAATACACCTTTACCCTGTAGTTGCACTGACAACTCACTATTTTCTTAAAGCGAACGGACTATATGTTTGGATTTACAACGGCGTAGTAGTGTAAACTATGAATGTTGAATATTCCTGTTCTTCTAAAACTTGATTCATCAGACATTGAAAAATTGGGGTAAGCTTTGTAATTTCGTACCATTTCTCTGCAAAACTGCACTCTGTTTTATTGTCTGCCGTAAAGCTTGGGCTCGTTGTATTTGGTACAGATGCTTCTCTTTATGTATCGCCGTACTACCGACCTTGGAATACCCAAATTGCGGGATATGCGACACTGACTCGAAGTGGGGTCAATTTCTAATTCACGTAATATTGATTCTTCTACATGATTATTATCATAAATCGACCACGACCATCTCCTGAATTATGTTGACCAAGTAAGTGACCTTCCACGTACGAGTTGTTTCCGCGGATAAAAAGTCGGGAAAGCGGTCACGGTTTGGGCAACGTTTACGATATATACTCTGGCAGCAGCCCGAGCATTTCCGTCGCAAAAGCCATAGAGATAATACATCTCTGCATACTCTCGCTGGGTGTACTCCACTTTTCTTACATTAGCGCAAGTTGTGTGAAAAGCTGTGTCCTTTTAGTATAGTCTCTTTCTTTTCGAAGTTTGAACAACGTTTTACAAAAAGCGGATGTGAAATGATAAATAATTGGCATGGGATACTGTAGTCTTTAAACTTACCGATTCATGCGACTCCGTTGCATTTATTGCAAAGTGTTCATTAATCAAGTATTATTTATGATTTTTTAGAAATCTGACAATGCCGCTAGGATCTTTCTGTAAACACTGCCAAAAGTAGGCGTAGCCGAGGGTCCAAACTAATTGTTTAGTGAAATAAAAGACTCGTGAAATAAAACACTTTTCAAACATTTACTTTATTTAGACCTTGCTATGAAAAAATGAATATAAAAAATATATTTAGCTACAAGCAGCTATATATTACACCCCGTTTTAATCGTCATTAAACAGGCAAGTTTTTTGAAATACAGGGTCATTCTTTGGTAGTTTATTTTTATTTACAGAAAGGCTCTAAAAGTTCGAATAATACTTCGTGAGACTTAAAAGTTATTGAAACAAGTTCCAATACTCTAACTAAACACCATTTATTGTTTTAAATTAGATATCCATTTTACTCAAATTGCCTATTTATTACAAATAGTATTTTCTTCATAAACACTCAAATAGTCATAACTTTTAAGGAGTCAAGTGAGAGCTCTGCCACAGAGATAATTTTTACAGCAAATAATTCCAACTATCGTCCTGTTTTGTTTGATCCACGATTTTTACCCATCCTGTTTATCCGCGGCTTTGGGCACCTTAACCCACTGTCGTTCATATAAATCTCTCATATATAAGTGTCAGTAGGTTGTTCAACGTAGTATATAGTTAATGAAAAGGAAGGAACGCAGGAAAGAACAGTAAGTAAGGGCTTTAATTCATTTTACCTTGTGTCTTAGCACTGGCTTTAGCAACTATTATGTAGAAAATATTTTATTCTATTTTTGTTCGGTGAAGTCGGCTTTTAATTTTTATTAAAACTTTAATTTTTATGTGCTATGATCATTTAATAAAATATATTAGTAGGATACCTAACTTTCTGTAAAGAATTATTTTGATATCCAAAATAAGCAATGTATTATAATAGTAGTTTCTAAACAAGTAACATTGATTGAAGTAACAATAATCGACACAGGAAATATTTGCAGCGATTATGTAAATTTTCCTGCTTCTTTCAATTTAATCCACTCCTTCAGCAGAAAAATATATTTTATACCGCCTTTCTTTTCAGTATTTCTACAGTATTAAAGACATCAGTATTGGTGGACGTTGCATGTGCAATGGTCATGCAGACACTTGTGATCCGGCGGATCCACAAAGCAATACCAACATTTTGGTCTGTCGCTGCCAACACAATACTTGCGGTCCACAATGTGCAGCTTGCTGTCCAGGCTTTGAGCAAAAGAAATGGCGAATATCACAGAACTGGAACCGCTTCGCTTGCGAACGTAAGTATAAAGAGACCAAAATATTAAACTGTTTTGATGATTTAAAGTTAAAAACATCTATAACAAATACTTGTACATACAGCGTGTAATTGTCACAATCATACAACGGAGTGTGTGTACGACACTGAGATTGATGAGAAGCGTCTATCCTTGGACATTCACGGAAACTATGAAGGCGGTGGCGTTTGTCAAAACTGCCAGCATAACACAGAGGGTATCAACTGCAACAAATGCAAGCCTACTTACTTTCGTCCATACGGAAAGAGATGGGACGAAATCGATGTATGTCAACGTAAGTGTTAATCATAATTCTTGTTAATTGAATATTTTGTAGTTACTTTTAGCGTGAGTTTAAAAATAATAGAAATAAAATATTCCCCCCACCCCACCACCACCTCCTCTCCGCTAGTAACTACTACTGTCGACTAACCGAGGTTATAATAAATTATAATACTAATATAATGTAATTTTACTCGATTTCAAAACTGAGATATATCAGTTTATGTGTTATAAAAATTCAAGAATAGACAACCATAATTTTCTTTTCTTTTCAAAAGTACTTAAAACAGTAGAGTTATCGCTTTTAGAATCGATAGTAGATTTTGATAACCGAGGTTATAATAAATTATAATACTAATATAATGTAATTTTACTCGATTTCAAAACTGAGATATAACAGTTTATGTGTTATAAAAATTCAAGAATAGACAACCATAATTTTCTTTTCTTTTCAAAAGTACTTAAAACAGTGGAGTTATCGCTTTTAGAATCGATAGTAGACTTTGACATGCATTGCAACTTCATACATAAAACATAAACACTCACGCCCGTCATCCAGAGGTGTAGGCTGTAGAGACTACAGACTTCCATTTTGCACGATCCTGACACACCTCTCTCGCCTCCTCCACATCCATATACCTACGCATACATGCTCGTCGACTAAGGGTACTCCTAATTTGGCTCGTTTTCAATATATCGTCACTCTTTCCTCATTCATTGTTTCCACATAACCAAACCACCGAAGCATTCTTTTCTTAATCCTGGTCACAACATCATCTTGCGAACCAAACTCTTCTCTTATTACATAATTACTCACCCTGCCATACAGATTCAGCCCTAAAATACTTCTCTACGACCGCATTTCTACTGCGTTTATTCTACTCTCGTGCTTCTTCTACCACACCCAACTTTCACTACCATACGTTAAAGTAGGGACCAACACAGCATTGTGAATACGTGCCTTTTTTGACACATTGACTCCTCACAATAGAGTGCAAGGCCCCTTTTACTCTATTTCCTGCGTTCACTCGTCGTTCTATATCCTTATCATATCTCCCATCCCTGCTAAATACGCATCCCAAATATACAAACTCATCTATTTGCTCGATCAACTCCCCTTCTATTCTTATTTCACATATCGTTTTACTATCTTCTCTTTCAAAAACCATGACTTTCATCTTACTTGCGTTCACTTTCTTTTAATGATATGTTCATTAATGTAACCATCACTTGCAACTCGGCCGCCAACGATGCAAAAATAACTTGATCATTGGCGTACAAAGGCATTTGACGGTTAACTCACCCATTTTTAATCCGTATTCTACAACTTTAAAATTTTCCAAACAACTGTCTAATATTATAAAGGTTGAACAGCTACGGGGAAGCCACACAACCCTGTTAGACACCTTTATGGATGCCCAACCAGTCCGAGTAGACCCCGTTGATCCTAACACAAGCACTAGAGTCCCTATAAAGAGACTTTAATTCCTGTATCAACCCAGAGCTCAACCCAAAAGAGTTCAGTGTTTGCCATAGCACATCCCTGTCCACTCTGTCATAGGCCTTTTCCAAGTCTATGAATGCACAAAAAACCTTTTGGTTTTTGGCCAAAAACTTCACCGCGATCATGCGCATGGAAAAGACTTGATCTGTACACCCCTTTGCCTTTCTAAATTCCGCTTGCAGATCCCAAATTTTTCCATCAGTTTCTTTCATAAACCTTTCAATTAGTACCTTAGCATACAGTTTACCCACAATGCTAAGAAGGCTGATACCACGGTAATTTTTACAGTCTCCCTGCGACCCTTTTCCCTTATATATTGGGACGATCACGGCTTTAGCACTAGTCTACTGGTACTCGCTTCAGTTTCCAGCATAAATTAAACAAGGTGTGCAGCAGGCCTGCCACCACTTCCTCTCCAGCCCTTAGCATTTTGAGTGAAACTCTTTTATATCCGGCTGCCTTACCTGCTTTCATGTTTTTCATTGCTTTGATTATTTTATCTATACTTATCTCGCTACCTCATTCCTCTTCTTTCGGAGTTTCTATTTCATTTAGTTCATACGTCGTCTCCTCACTCACAAACAGGCTTTCAAAATATTTCTTCCATCTCTTTAAACTCAAAACTACATCATTCAGAATATAGCCATTCTCGTCTCTTATAGCATTCATTATAGGCTGTTTTGAATGTCCCCTGGCAGTTCTTACGAGTTTCCAGAACATTTTAATATTTGCCTGGAAGTTATCCAATAGTCTTCTATCATTGTTATCCGTTCTTTCTTGCTATTTCCTTTCAACTACTTCTTTTACTCTCTTATTTAGATGTCTAAAGACTGCCTTTTTTCTTTCAATATCATAATTCGTACCGCCAGAATTGCCACCCTTTGTTGCTAGTAAATCTAGCCATGCTCTCTTTTTTGCTTCAACTTCATACGTGTCTCATCATCCCACCATAATGAATTATTTTTTATTTTATTCTTTCTCTTACTAACACCACATACTTCAGTAGCTACATCCACTAAAACTTTCTTAACATTTTGCTATACATTCTCCAAGTCTAATCCATTCATACATAATTTTTTTCAGTCTACATATGTACGAGTACTTGTTTTTCTCACCATCATCTTGTAACCTTTCTGTTCTAATACGCTGTAACGCAGTGGTAGACACAGATGTCCGATGGCACCAACCCCTGAATAGACCATTAATTCGGCATTAAACCAAATAATGATCCGTTCCTTCGTTAGACCACCCCCGGTATACCCTTGTATCTACCATTGCGTTCCTCATTCTTTTATGCACAATTATGAAATCTATCATGCTTCTATCATCGCCTCTTTTCCAAGATTACATGTGAATCCTCTTGTGGCGAAAGAAAGTGTTCGTCACAAAAATATTCTTTTCCATACATACGGTGAGGGGGCTTTCACCATTCTAATTTATACTTTCATCACCAAACGTTCCCAATATCCCTTCATAACCAAGCCACTTCACTCCAACTCTTCCATTAAAATCTCTTAGCGTAATAATATTTTCATTTCCCTTACATTTCATTAACACCATCCTTACCATTTTCCAAATTTGTTCTGGGATATAGGCACAAACAACTTCTTTAAGCCCACTTTCATTCGTGTCCCTAGCAGTCTTGGGCTTACACATTCATACTCTTTTACACATTGGCCCATTCTTTCTGAAAGGATGACACCTACTCCCTGGCATGCTTGCTCGGTCTCGTCTACACCAGACTAGTATGCGGTATACACTATACATGCCATGTGTAGTGACTTCCTTCCCTTTCCGTTTTTCCTCATTAAAGGGGCGCCGGGAACACGGGGCCATTTCTTTTAATTTGAGCTTCATGTGCGAAATGTAGGGTGGTTTTTTTACGCCACTACCACGGCGAGGAGATGAGTCTGTGCTATCGGCTTGTCGCTCATTTAGCGCCACCCGGGGGACACGTGTAGGGTGGGCCTAGGATTAGGTGATCGAAGCCTACGGACGCGAGCGACTTATCCCCCCGCGAGCAACTTATCTCCATTGCAATTTGTTTTTTCAAATCAATAAAGCTCACACATGGCTGCTTAACTTAATTTATTTTATATTTTTAGCCTGTAATTGCGATCTTCACTACTCAACTGGTAACTGCGAAGAGGAAACGGGTCGTTGCGAGTGTCGGCCAGAGTTTAATCCACCGAATTGTGATTCTTGTGCTTACGGCTACTTTGATTACCCTAACTGTAAGCCATGCACTTGTAATTTAAATGGCACTGAAGGAGACAATTGCACGCCTACAGATGGTTTAGTGAGTTTCCCCCATAATTAACATTAATATTTACAACTTGCGGCACGAAAATCAAGCGGTGACCGTTATTGCGCATAATTATCGGCCGTATTTCGCATTAATGCCTGAGCGTATTGTTCGCACGCGAGGATTGGCATACTGATACGACGTTCGCAGCCCCCTTCACGTTTCGTTCAGCGCTAGAGTTACATGCCGCGACTTATACGATTTATACATTTATATTTTTTAGAATATAGTGACAAACGAACACAGAGTCCACCTCATGGTAAGTGGATGATATGGCCCATAGACATCTACATCTATCATCAATTAAAAATCAAAATGCAGATGCGTTGTCACCGTTGGGGAACAAAATGCAATACCTCATTTCTCTCCAAGGGAATCCTCAGCCCCGAGGGGGACTCCGGTTCTCTACACTCACAGCTTCAAGCTGCTATTTTACGCTGGTATTCTGCGAAAGCGTGGTGCTTTCTCTGTCGAGTTGACTAACCATACCAACCAGCTGCAGGGTAGCTCTACCTCGTAGAAACTTATTTTCAAAACTTTTCTGTGTAATTATTATTTTTGCATTCGTAAATAATACTTGTCTTTTGCTATAACATAGCTACTCGAATGAAAAGAAATTATATTTATAGGTGCCCATCTTCATCGATTCCCTTGCTACTTATTATATTTTATAAGACATTGGAACACTTGTAATCTCTAGTTTATTTCAATTTTACTGACGTGTTTTTACCGCCCAACTAGCTAATGAACATGCATTTTATATTTTCTTACTGACTGAAAGTATAACAGAAACGGGTTATTTTCTATTTTTGCCATTGATTCGGAAAAATCTATATTTTGTGAATAACTAACAAAACCGCGGATATTTATTTCCAAAATAACAGCTCATAATAAATTACGTTCGAAATGGTAGAGCCACGCTGCAACGTATTATATTTGCAGCACAAATGCTTGCACAGAGTATCTACGTGAAATAGCATATGTAGTACTGCTGTTTCATAGGGAGTGATGACAGCCGGAATCTTTTTTACTCGTCTCGACGATTCTTAATTGTGCACAAATGTAGGTGTCTATGGGCTCCTTCTTGTTCTTCATCTTCATCAGCCCGTAAAATCCGAAAGACATGGCCTATCCCATTAAAGGGAGGAGGGGTTTCATCATCACGATTGACGATCGCAGTAAGAGACTCTTTGCACCTGTTTGACTCTGCTTCCCGTCGCCGGTCCGGGTATTTACGCCTGATTTCAAGAGATGGTTATACCTCCAGGTATCAGAAGCCATAAGATACTTGAGACATTGTCCATAGTCGCTTCTTACCACAGGACAAAGAGTGGGGCGCAGAATTTACTTATCATCAAATGGACTTTGTGCTCGTTTGCCATCCTTGCTTTTTTCTAAAAGAGCTGTATAATTACAACATACAATGAAATATAATGAGATAGTATGAATAATAATATACCTATAACAATTAACCACTAGGTAGTAAGTATATCCAGTCCCTATATCGTTTCGTGGGTGTCAAAAGATGCGATAGAGGGAAACTGAAACTGAAAATGGCCATCATCATCTTAGTGATAACAACTCAAAAATTTAAAAAATTGGAGTTGTCAATTCCTGCCGAGCATGGCAACTATGGCAAAATCACTCATGTGAGGCATATGTGGCGAAACCTATGTTCAGCAGTAGACAGAGAGGGTTAACACGAAGAAGAGGAAATTACGTCGTTATTACTTTACGAAGAGAATAAATTCTATTTTATCTCAAGAAAGCAGAAGCAACCCAGATGCGCTTTTCGATTTTTTCAAGACGTCAGTAAGTAAAATCTGATAATTTACAATACTGCATTCAGAGAACGTAATAATTTCAATGTATTTTAAGAAATAATAAACGTTAATAAAACAAAATCGAATAATCATACTACGTAATAAGTTTTCAAATTCTATGATCGAAAGAGAAATAGTAAAATTAATCTTTCATCTTGCTTTTTTCTCTAATGGTAAGACATTCGCTAGACACTATAACTGGTGCATTCCAATGTCAGTTCGTGTAGGGCGGCACGCATTACATTACGGGAGACCTGCGTTTAAGCTGGTTTGGGATGATGTCATTTGGTTTTTTTACGTAGTTCACTTTTTGACGTGCTTCATTCCGAACGTTAGGAATCCGTACGGAAATTTTACCAACGTGTGCACCGTGTAGAATGTTTTATACGAAATGCAAACAAAATCTTATCAGGAGACCTGATGTTAGTTTTCGGGATAAAGGACTAATATTATCTCTAATACGTCAACACTTCACGAATATACTACGTAGCCTCTCAGATTGAGAGTGACAAAATTATATAAATAGCTTGAAAGATGATTGTATATATACAGCTAGTAAAAAAGCGTAACCTTAAATAAGAACTTATGTTTAATTTTTCCACAGTGTCCATGCAAATACAACTACGCAGGGAAGTCTTGTGAAATATGTGAAGATGGTTATTACTCTCCCGAATGCAAAAGTAAGTTTCAACATTACAAAAATATTATATAGGTGCTAAATACAGTTGTACGACGTGTTCTAATAACGTCAGCTCGTAAATTATGTTTTGTCACAATAAAATAATTTTAAACATCATCGCTGAAATTGTTCTATATTGCAGAGATTATAAAAAGTATAAAATGACGATAGACGTAGAATGGAGTAATATAATGTTTTATTTAGTAAGAAACTGGTTTATCGATATAACGAATAAAATTGTTTCTTAATTACGCGTATATATTTAATAATTAATATTTATAATTAGGCGTATAATATGTAGATAAAATATATATAATATACTGGTGACCTTTTTTACCGTCCTAAAAAAATGGTGTAACATGTCAACGGAGTAGAAGCCTATGGCACTGATATTTTACAAAATTATAAACACAAAGTTGGAATTACTTAAATAAATTAAATAAAATCTACCGAAATTCAATTCATATTCACCATGGCCTGTGACCCTGCGAAGTGAATAACAAAATGATACTTAAAAATCGATACGTTTCACTTATATTTGACGTGCCTGTTTATAATTTTTTAATTTTTACTTAAAGTATGAAATGTTACAGACTGCGAGTGTAATTCAGTTGGATCAGTATCCCACGTTTGCGACAAAGAAACAGGAAACTGTACATGCAAAAGTAAATACAGCGGCCGCACATGCAACCAATGCGAGGCTGGCTATTACAACTACCCTACTTGCAAGCGTAAGTATTTCATGGGTAATGGTAATGTACGAGTAATATTTTGCATTACTCAAATTGTACATACATTGTAGTTGTGTGGTGACAGCGTAAGAAAATCCATCACTCCATTTCATCCCGTTGGTGTCGTGGCGACAACCATAGCCTCCAATAGATTGCGGTATACCTTCTAGTATAAGTTAAACGTAAGACACCCATACTGGTGACGTACAGCTTCAGCGGCAGAGTCAAAGGTGCGAGACCTCTGGGACTGCAATCGTCTTTTGCCTATTTTGTGAAGGTTACAAGAGCTGATCTACCTTCACGAAAATATGGCAAAGAGAGACCCCAAAGATATTTAACGCCTACTTTTTTGTTCATAAGACTAACAAGATAAAAATAGCAATATCATAAAATAAAGTTATAGCCTATATACGTCCTACTGCTGGTCACTGGCCTTCTCTCATTTCTAGACTGGTTTATAGAGCAATTAATTCGTCGCGCTAAGGTCTAATATTATCTACAACACATTTACCCAACAAGAATATCACACTATGGATTAATGTTGGTTGCCACGTTAATCTAGTGGTCGAAGCGCAATTGCTGATTATGAGGTTCCGGGTTCATATTCCCGGTCGACCAAAAGTTATTGGATTTTCCTGACAAGTCATCAGTAGAAGCCCGAAATCAGGAAGCAGGATCATTCTTCGCTGATGTTTCAGCGCCTGATCTGTTTTCGATCTTGTCGTTAAGTTTTCCCAAATGAATGAAATTTGATCTGGAAGAAATTAATAGTTATGACCGCTGTACTGCTCCATCACTACGTATTTTCGTAATATTTTTATTCCTCGATCGTGCATGCGTCTTTGCCTCATTGTCTTTCACTGCCGAACATAAAAGACCAAACCCACAAGAAGCTATTTTTGAAATTCTTATTGCAGTTTAATTGGGATCATTATAGCTGATTGCTTGTTTCAGTATGTTTATAATTCTATTTCTTCTGTAATTCTAAATAACTGTGCTGTATGCAAGTATTGGGGGACTAATGATGGCTCGGCCTGTCTCGCGAGGCAAACCTCTGAGTTCCAAACAAACCTACTAAGGCTGCCTCGCAAGCGAAGGCTCGCGAGCCGCACACCGAGGCTGCCGCGCGAGTCCGTGCGTTAGGTGTGTACGCGGCTATTAAAGAATAGACTCGAGGCACTATTGTAGCACGTATTACAATTCATATTTAATAAAGTGTGAGTTGTGTCTTATTTAACTACGATGAAAATTGCAATTAACAATCGATATCTTTTTCGTGCTGGTGGGAATTAAACCTGGTTTGCCCGCATACTGTAAAATTTAAGGCTTGTGCATAGCTCACAACGGCTCTAACATTTATCGACTCTAATCTAGGGTGTTTATGTTTAAAATTTTTATTAAACCGTTGATATTTCTTTTAGACTGCAACTGTGATACCAGCGGTACAGAACCTAGCATTTGTGATGACGTCAACGGACAATGTATCTGCAAAACTGGTTTTGGTGGTACTCGCTGTGACCAGTGCATATCAGGGTAAGAGCTAATCGAGTACATAACCAAAAAATGCATTACTCTGTTTTCGTATTATATTTTACTTATGTAAATGTGCTCCAACAAATAATTCCTACGAAACTTCGGTTGGAATTCAGAATCTACCTGTGACAAATATATCTTACATCACTTAACGCAAACACGTTGAATCTGGAAGAAGAAATAGAAAAATTTTGAGTCATTAAGGTATGCATTGCTCTGGAAAAATCCTCATAAGTACAACACGGTGTTGATTAAAGACTTCAATGCCAAGGCACAAGGAATTTAGATTAGCCGACAGTATTTTATACGTGGTAGAGCCATGCTGCAGTTATATTAGAAGTATAGTTGTAGCACGAATGTGTCGGCTCGACCAGGGAAGGACCACGCTCTCACAGAATACCAGCGTGAAATAGTAGCTTAACGCTGCTGTGTTTCGTATGGTGAGTGTAGAGACCGGAGACCCTTTTTACTGGAAACGAAGCATTCCATCTTAGTCCTCACGGGTGACAACGCATCTGCATTTTGATAGGTAATTGAGGATGAATTTAGATGTCTATGGGCCGCAGCAACTACTTACCATTAGGTGGACTGTGTGCTCATTTGTCATCCTATCCTATAAAAAAATATGTAGACTAGCTGAAAGTATGGAAACTTGAACCTATTCTAAGTTTTCATACTATCGACAACTGAACTTACGGACAACAGGGAAAGTGTCTTACCACAAGCAACTCCGATCTAGATACGAAATTCAAATTCAAATTAATTTATTTGCCAGAATGTATGTGTACAATAAAGTATGATCTTAAATTACGTATAATGGCCCGTTTACATTCTACCACTTTATATGGTGTGCAAATATTTTATAAGTATACATGCAAAAAAAATATAACAAGTGGGAATTCAATTAAAATGTCACATTGTGTAATGATTGTTCTTAATTGTTAATGTCCATACTTTCAGTTTGTATGTAACTAATTAATTATTACATATATATCAATATTACTGACTTCGGATTTATTTTCTACAAAAAGACATAAATTCATTTAGGTCGTAAAAACATTTTTCTTTTAACCATTGTATCAACTTTTTTTTAAATATGGTCAACAAGGTTCAACAAGAGTGAGAACGACTTTATCATGTCAACCTAGCGAATGCGAGGTTGCAAACTAGGAATCAATTACCGAATGGTCAACTGAGCTTGCATTATGCAACCGGCGTAATCTAAAACACTAAACAGTTGGATCTCTAAAGCAATTCTCATCCGATACTAATCCGGAGATAACCCGGATGTCATGCTGAACAATTAAGTCAACGTAATTGAACTTCTGTAGACGGTTGAAGAACTGCTACGAAAAGTCCTCTTAAAGCTATGTATATAATTTCCTCTCTTTCTCTCTCTCTCTCTCTCTCTCTCTCTCTCTATTTCTCTCTCTCTCTCTCTATAGCACTACGCTAAAGGATAAGAAATATTGAAATAATAAAAAATATTTCACTAAGCAGAAGCAATATTTGCCTTGTTCATGAGAAAAGTCAATAACGACTTTTTGAAGAACTAAAAACCGATTATCTTTATAAGCCGCATCCACGTTTTTTATAGAATAAGTTTGACAAATGAGCACACAGGCCACGTGATTGTATATGGATGCATTGGCCCATAGATATCTACATCTATCCTCGATTAAGAATTAAAATACAATGGCTGCGTTTGGCAGTAAAAAGCCCTAGCAAGCGCTTGTAAGCAAAATGGCGAAACTAAACAGTTTTCGGCCAGGACACGTTTGCTAACTTCAGTAGCGCTGACACAATCCGCCATTTTGCTTATTTAATTTGTTTGTTTTGAAGTAGAGTTTATAAGTTGTTTTATGCAATATTGGTTAAAAGTAATATAATGACATGAATAAACATATGATACATGTTATTAAAAATTCATGATTTGTAAGTTTTTAATATGAATACCTACTTTACAAACATATATTTGAATTAGGTTAGGTTGTATGTATGTTCTTTTTTATTTTTCATGTCATTTTGATTGTTAAATGTTTAGTTGGGCCGTTTTATTAATTTTAAAAGGTTCGTAATTTGTTTACGAAATTTTTATGGGAAAAACAAAACAGAAAAATAACAGTGGTAGAAATAGATTGTATAGTAAAAATTCGCACAAATATCATTTTCAGTTTGAGGAAACAGAAGAATACATTACAAAAGACTAAACGATACCCGGATTTTTCAACTAGAACTCTAGGAAACATTTATTTAAAATAGACGGAAAAAAGCGAATGTATTTCTTCTTTCCTTAATAATTTATCTTTATACTTAAAAAATAATTTATTAACAGAACTATATATAAAATTTTATTACGATAATAAAAACTAAAACTAAAATTTTTAATTATCATGCAGTCCTACTCCTCGCAGAATAGTGCTAAGAACACTGGCTGCGTTTCCTCGCTGAATAACTATACTTAGCATTTGAGCGAGAAAAGAACCAGTCCATATCACCAGCAGGGGCTACTATTTGCAGATACAGTTCCTGTAGAAACTTCATCGCACTTGAATTTCTTAATAAATATTAATTACATTCAATAAATAAATATGAAATTATTCTTGCAGTTACTACATGGAAGTACAAGGTAGAGAGCGGCTTTGCGTGCCTTGCAACTGCTCCCCTACCGGCTCTACATCGACCAGCTGCTCTGCTGATGGCAAATGCAACTGTCTTTCTAATTTTGGAGGGAAGCAATGCGACCAATGCTCACCTGGGTATTACAAATACCCAGAATGTCTACGTAAGTTAATATTTAATGATTACATATAAAATAAATACACTTTACAGAATCCTATAACTACTAAAAACAGTAATAAATTTAAAGTATATATAGTACATACATATTGGCCGTTTGGTCACTAAAACGTTACATTCTTATGCACTATACACTGGTTGTACTGTCTTGCTCAGCAATACGTAACGAGGTGATGTGTAGTAATTTTCTGGTAGTTTAATAAAAATGGTTATTACTTCATTTTTATTCCTTCCTTCGTCATAATGAGATATAATTAAGCATGTCTGTTGCAGCGTGCAACTGCGACCTGGCCGGCTCCATCGGATCCACTTGCGACGACAGCGGTCTTTGTCACTGCAAACCAAACTTTGACGACGCCAAATGCGACAAGTGCAAGGCACAATTCTACAACTATCCAGCCTGCGAGGAGTGCAACTGCGATCCGAGAGGCGTTATAGCAACTTTTGCGGGTATATTTTATTGATTTTTACACGTATAAAATAATAGATAATATTAATAACTTTAACACAACTTAAATGTCTGCTTAACATTTTTGCCCATTTATGTCTTGAATAAATATAGTAAGTCATGGAATGTTATATACATATATATTACCGCAATTTCTATTAGGTTGCGGTTCAGTGCCAGCTGGAGAACTTTGTCAGTGCAAAGATCGCGTGCAAGGACGCATCTGTAATGATTGCAAAGCTCTATTTTGGAATTTGCAAGATTACAACCCCCTTGGATGTGAAGGTATGTTATTTAAGAAAATTTTATATAATATTTTCAAATGATATTTTGTAGTAATGGATTAGGCAAAGCATTTTTAAACTATTATATCATGTTCAGTGGCATAGCCTCCATACAAGCCCAGAAGCTCGGCTTGCCTTATCAAGCTGAATCAATCAATAATATCAAGTAATAAAATAACTCGTAAACTGTTTCAAACTATTTCAAATTTCCCGCACGCTCTGTGCGACCTCGTAGCCTTAGGAATACTGCTGTCATACATATAAGGAGAGTTGAATTGAGCCATTGGTTGCCTCCCTCGCACACTTGGGCATTTTACCGGGCTTTTGAGAAGGCGATCGCTCCCTTTCTAACCTGTAATGAAACATAACTACGATTGTATAAATAGCAATTAGTATGGAGATAAAAAGCCCGGCTTTTTAGTGACCATCAATTTTTTTCTCAGAGCGGAACGCCTTTAAAATTATTATAGTTTTAACACTTTTGACTGCCTTCTTGGTCTAATGGTCGTAAACGCAATTGCTGATCGTGTGGTCCCAAGTTCGAAACCTGAGTCGGGTCAAGAATCATTTATTGCGTTTTTTTTTCACAAAATTGTCGGTAGCAGTAATGTTACACTTGGGCAATATAATCCAGATGCGCAGATGGCTATTTTCCATTGAGAATGGCCTTGTTACCAAAATTCAATCTGGCCCTTTAATATAGGTTTATAAATAAAACACATAGTTGTTTGAATCTTTTAATGATCTAAAGTGAATCCTGAACATCAAATAAATACTAATTGGAAATAACTTACGTTATTTGTTAATTTATTGTAGATTAATTAAAAATTGTCACTTCGTAACTTTAAATTCAAAAGTGTAGCTTTTCAGAATAATCACGTAACTATACAAGCCATGCTGGCAAACCTGGTACGCGCGATGTCACAATGATGGCACGGGTGACAGAGTTTGGATGATTTTTACGTATTTTGGGGACAGCGCGACACAAATCTGTAAATCGGGAACGTCCTGCCTAAAGGGCGACGTATGGTCACGTTAGGTATGAAGTTAGTCGAGACACGGAGGCGCGCGGGCGACGCCGACGATATGTTTGCAAGTTCACGTCACATCAATAATTACATTGTGTGTTAGTTTGAGCGAATATATTACATTGTTTGTTGTATTACATTGTGTGTTAGTTTGAGCGAATATATTATAATGTAAAATATTGTGAGTTGAAAATTTATACTTTTTTAAAGATTTTTAGTGAAAATGGAGGAAAAGAAAGTTTCTTTGTGATGAATATGTGTGTTAAAGTGCTAATCAGCGAGGAAAAGGGTAAAATCTTTAAAAATTAAAATTTTAAAATCATTTCTTCATACTTTAATAGGTACAGGGTTCTTTAGTATTAAAGTTTAATTATTCTAGGCGTATTTAAATGTTTAATAACTCAATACTTATATTACCATATGAGTTAAAAATATCATATTGAACTGCAGTATAAAATATGAGATACCTAGGTATAAGTCTAATTTTATAGCAAATAATTGTTACAATCTTTTTTTAATGTGAAGCCCTAATTTTAATTTAATAAATTAAATAAATAAATCATGTATTGAGGTTTTTAAAAAATATTTCCTTTAGTCTTCAGTATATAAAATTTTAATAGCCCCATCTACTTAATTCTATAGGTGAAGTCATTTTATCGAATGAAAATTGATTTATTCTACGGTCATACAACCTATCTAGCGGTAGTATGCCTTCTGTGTGATTTGTTAAACACGTCCTTGACAGAACTGAATACGAAACTGAAGAGTGGAGGCAGATCAAAATAGGTGTATTTTTATAAAACTGCTAAAACAACAAAAGCATATCTTGGGCTTGTCCTAGTTTGGAGCCCTAGTTTCGCCACTGCTCATGTTGTACTATTAGTTCATGAAAATTGAACCAAATCATATTTTACGGGAATAGAAAGGATTCACACACAAATAAGAGTTGTAAGAAGTGTGACCTATAAATCTTAACCACTGTGCTGTCGGGAAATCCCTCATTTTGAGCGCTGAGTGCGCGAACACGTTGTCATGGTAAAACAGGCTACGGATTTTAGTGTTCGGTCGTTTGTTACACACAACAGTATATCATTTAGTATTGATGCTACTTTGATTGCGTTAAGACATACATTCGTATTCTTTAAAGTGAAAAAAAAACTAGCTAATCAGCTAGCTATCAAAGGTCTTTCCTGAGCTTCTTCTTTAAGTTACACAACACATTAATATAAATGTGTTAAAAATATATTATACAAAATTATTTTCTACCACTTAGCAGCATTATATACACACACAATTTATTTTCACCATATAGAATGCAACTGCTTCTTGGCGGGAACGCTGGGTGGACTTGGCACATGTGATACGCGTTCCGGTCAATGTACGTGCAAGATGAACGTTGGTGGACAGCAGTGTGACCAGTGTCAGGGTGGTTTTTACAAACTTGAAACCAACAATCTATTTGGTTGTACCGGTAAGTCTTTACTCCCTAACATTTCAGACACCAAACACTCTACCCGTTTCTCTTACAAAGCATACAAGACATCTACCCTCGGTTAATAACCAAAATACATATAGCTGCAGCATGGCTCTAACTTGAGTAAGCCATATGATATGATATACATGATACATTTCTATTATAAGTATAGAAAAAAAAATCAACTCACTAGAATAATTTTGTGTATCTCAGAATGCGACTGCGATATCGGAGGATCTATCGACAACAACTGCGACAAGCAGACCGGACAGTGTCGTTGTCACTCTCGGATAGAGGGTCGCCGCTGTGACAGACCTATTCGTGCACATTACTTCCCCACTCTCCATCAGTTCCAATATGAAGTTGAAGAGGGCCTTACGCAATCAGGGCCAGTCCGCTATAGGGACTCTGAAGAAGTATTCCCCGGGTATTCCTGGAAAGGATACGTCGTATTTTCGGTTCTACAGGTAAATATATTATACAATTACATAACTTAAATTGCGCTTTGAATTCTTCGATGTCATCTAAAGTATATACAGGAAAGTTTATACATCGAAACTTAGAAGGAGACTTTAGGCCACGATCGGCCATTTTCGTATTTGTAGAGTTGTCGTTGTCATTCGTAGTACAGACTACTGTGACGTTTTGTCGTTCACAAGTCAGTTAAGAGCTCAGGTCTTCATTAAAGATTTTACATTATTGTAACACTTCACTCTTGCACAAGGCGCTCAGCATGGTTACACAGTCATGATTGAAAAATTTCGTTTTAAATAAGTGTTTGATTAGTTGTGTATATACACAAACAATGTCTCAGTTGTCAGTGATGTGTTAATTAATTTTGTACACTTTTAAACTTTTTTAGTTCGTATACTTGGTATATCCGTAATTTGGCTTATCCATTTCTAATTTAGCTAATTTAGTCAAAACAAAATATAACTGATATTTCAGAAAGAAACATTAATCTTTACACTTTTCGAATCATTTAATTTGTCTGCCATAAAGTGTGTCAATTATTTCACCTCATTCCAAAGTAACGCCGCTCTGACAGAAAAATTGTGGCAAATATTGATGGGAAGGAATCGCTGCTGCAACAGCTTTGTGCGCGGTTGATCATTATAATAAATTAGCGTTTGTACGCATCCAATTAATATATATATATATATATATATATATATATATATATATATATATATATATATATATATATATAATAGAGTTAGTAAATCCGTAATCTTTAAATATATTTTATTCAATGGCGTAACTAGCTTCTAACGCACTTTGTGCGAGCTTCTGTAACTACGTCCTTAAAATGTTCTAATCTGACTAGAGCTTCCAAAGTTAGGCATTTTGTAATTAAGTAAACACACATTTTATGCTCTAGTTACTTAATTACGTAACTGGTCTGGATTATTAAAAAATCATATTTTTTCGGCTTTTAAGTCATTTCAAAAATATTGAACTATGATTTATTTAACGAAAGAATTAAAAAATAACCTAAAACCAAAACTTACAAATCGCCTCCACAAACTAAGTAATCAAATTTGAGACCAGGTATCTATAAAATCAATCAACAGTAACACAAGTAAGCTAGTTTTCTAATATTAAATTTTGACTTACAAAATAGCACGTAAAAATTAGCCCCCCCCCCCCCGCCAAATAAGGGCATGTATAGATAGAGATTTGTTTTAACAACTCGCTCCCCTTCGGGACCATTACGTAATTAATGATAAAAGAATAAATAAAGAATATTGTAATATTCTATCTATATAAATAAAGAATATTGTATATAAATAATAGTTTAAGTTAATTAATACTCCTGATAATGTGTTCTTATAAATAACAAGGAGTGCAATGTTTCATCACAAAGGGAACTTCTTAGCTTGTGACATAAGAGGCTGCTTTCACGACCACCTCCAGCGCTATAGTAGAGGCATATTTTCACTCTTATTTTTGATTCAAAATCTGTATGGACATATTAGATTTGTTAACTACTACCACGATTTTATTTACTTCCTTATCCAGTTGCTTTGCAACAGTTGGGTCAACACCAAAATCATCACTACCGTCATCTGCTTCTTCCGAATTTGAGCTTATTTGCGTACATGTAAGTGTTCAGCCTTTCTAATAAGTTTGTAAATATGTTCGTATATAACTCAACGTTGGTTTTAAATTTTCTTATTTCTATGGTCCTGAAAATATCTTCATTACAAACTGCAATTACACATTCGATCGCCTCTTTTTTTAATATTTTTCAAAGTGTTACGAATAGTTTTAACTAAGCTCGTTATACTGAATATCAAGTTTGTTTAACACTAGCGATCCGCCCCAGCTTCACGCGGGTGATTTCTGGATCTCGTCAACAGCGCCACCTATCAGGTTTGTGTGAATATAAACCATTTAGACACCCATTCTAGCACAGACGAAATTTTTTATCTATGATTGTCTCTCCAGTCGCACTCCTTATACATCATTCGTAGCTATCCATCCTCCCCACGTTTCGTTCAGCGCTAGAATTACGTGCCGCGAGTTGTGATACTATTATGTATTCTGTGCTTGTACCATATTCTTGTGTATACAGCTGACAGTAGGGTGCTTCTACATAAAGAATAGATAACGTAGATATATGTATATGCTACTAGCTACCAAGGATGACCCAATACACTTAATTCTGGTATCGTTATTCTTTGCCCCTCCACCCCTCCATGGTGTGCGCCCTTTGCCTGGGCACCGCTGGCACCACCCTGGTTACAGCACTGATCTTATTCACTTACAAACCAAATGATTCTTCGTACGACTGAGACGGTGCTCTAGAAAAACGATTATAGCCGATAATTTATTGTAAAGCTAAATAGTTATAATCGGGTAATTAAAAATTCCAATAACTTGCTTTACGTCTAAAAGTCTTTAATACTGAATGTGGCATAATATGTAACATAGTCAACATTTAGTTAAGTGTAAATAACTGATCCCAATTTGGTTTCTTTCAGAATGAAGTAATCAATGTGGTACATATCAGCAAGTCGTCGCTATACCGTATGGTACTTAAATACGCCAACCCTCTCAGAGACCCCGTAGTTGCTACGATTATAATAACACCAGAAAGCGTGGTCGATACTCAGCAAATGTAAGTATCTATCGATAAGCTAGTCTGTAGTTAAAATTGCTCTACGAAAGAGCCGCGTGCCGTAGATGTACAGCATAATACAGAAGCGCTTAAGGGAAAGGAAATACCAGAAATATATTTTGGCTTCCGGTAGATGGCGGGATACCATTTGCTTACGCCAGTAATACTTTTAAGTGGTAGAGCCACACTGCAGCTACGCCATAGTATGGGCACTATTGTATAGCACCAACGGGTCGGCTCGACCGGGGCAGGACCATGCTCTCACAGAATACCAGCGAAAAATAGCAGCGTAATGCTGCTGTATTTCTTGAGTGTGGAGTACTGGAGACCCTTTTTACTGCAATCGAAGCATTCCATCTTAGTCGTAAGGGGTGACAACGCATTTTCATTTTGATTCTTAATTGAGGATAAATGTGGATATCTATGGGCCACAGCATCCACTTACTATCAGGTGGACTGTGTGCTCGTTTGTCACCCAATGCTATAAAAAAACTTAGACGTCTAACAATTAAGTGGCCAAGAAAACTATTAAGTGGCCAGTATAACAGGGACCAGCCATCTCCGCAGCATACTGTCAAATAGCTTTTTTTCGTATATTGACACTCAGTCCGTATAATAAATGGTTCGGTAGATGTTATTCTGCAGTTTCTGATAGATGACGCCAAGAGTTTATTAACTCCGAATGCCCTCCAGACTATGTACAGTGTAAATATTAAACTTATTAATAGGTGGATCACAGCGTCACTACTAGCAATGAACTCTCGAAGAAGCAAATATATTATTAAAGACGACCTCAATCTGTCATATCGATCACAAGTTACTCTATCACTAACAAAAGCATCAACGACATAGAAAGATTATACATATATAAATACTCAATTTGTCTAAGATTAAAAAGGATATTATTTAATACTGGCAACAGGTTGCTTTCGCTTGTGTAGGATCTATTAATGCTATTTTAATTCCATAAGTAAAAAAATCTAAATATGAAACAATAAAATCTTACACAGGTTCAACGCATATTTGAGGCCAACCGAACAACCCCAACTTGTAACTGTAACATTGGAGAAAGGTAATGCACCGGCGCCATTTGTTATGAATGCTGGGGTTTGGACTGTCACCATTAAAACTACCCGCGAAGTTATGATTGTAAGTCTTTGATAAGTTTTGAATTATCGAAACAACTTAAGTGGCATCTTCAGGTTCTCTTTGTGTCGTGAGATAACAGGCAGGCTTTATCTTTGCATCATATAATATTTAAATATAATTGAGCCGTAGTAACTCAGGTGAGCCTTGGAATATCAGGGGCTAAGCGCTTGAAATAAATTTCACAGTACGCGAGTAGGTAATCCCTGCCAACACAAAGAAAATTATGAAAATTGCAAATTTAAGTCCAGATTTACGACGTGCTTAACGATAAAGGCAAACGCTTTGAGCAAACCTGCATTTCTGAGGAATAAAAATATTTCAAAGACCGAGATTTAGGTCGCCAACACGCACTGACGCAGTGCGATGCATATTTCTTTGCTCAAAAACCCTCTCATAGCCGAATAAAAGCCTACTGCAGGACACACCTGCAGTAAAGTGAGAATTTTTGTGCTGTAATTTTTTTTTAATTTTAATAACCTAAATACATTGATCAGAATCGAAAGTGAAAGGAGTATTAGCCGTGCTGTGCTTTGGCATGCGTAAGTGCGTGTGTGCGTGCCAGCGTACATGTGTGCGTGCGTGCGTGCTCATATAAAACAATCAATTACTTTACAGGATTACTTTGTACTAATACCGGAAGCTTACTACGAGGCGACAGTATTAACTAAGCTGGTGGATAAGCCATGTGTTATTGGAGAGCGTAATCTGTGTCGACACTTTGCGTACCCAAGTCTCAGCGGGCTACCCACAGCCGATGTGAGCACGTTAGCGGTTAATGTCTCCGAATACATCACTGCTGCTGAGGTAATTGTGTCTTAAATATTTTTATATGCAGTTATTTTACAATAAACAATAAATATATTTCTAATACAAAATATCATCCTAGTTCAAATTTAAACGATGTAAACTCTAATTACAATTTTCAGCAATTAAGAGAATACAATGTTGGACCTAATGACATTCCACTACTCAAAAATGACCAAAGCGAATTGCAATTCAACATGAAAATACACCCAAATGGTCCCTACGTGCTTGTCCTTGAATACGTGACACCAGTTAACACCACAGGATTTGTTGGTGGGGCCGAGTTGGAACCGTACAATGGAACACAAGAGAACATTCCAAGAGGAATAATTACCATCAGATTCCAATCTGGGGACGCATCTGAATCAAGCGCAGTTGTGAACATAAACGCTTGCCCGTATACTGCGGCATGTAGACAAGTCATAACAGATGATTTGTCGAAGGTCTTCATTGTGAATGTGATGGACGCCAACAACGTAATCAGTTTGGAGGTGGGTTTCGACGTTTATTTTTAAATATTACATTTAAGACCTAACAGGTAGTCTCTAAATCTATTTATATAGAATAAAGACGATAGGGTTTAATGAACTCCGAGGACCCTCGTCCTAAGTTGAAAAAACGAAATACTATTTGCAGCCCCATAAGGATTATAACCTCATACATATACTGATCACGATACAGATCAAACGAGGGAAAAACGTGAAAAGAGCGAATGCAATGGAAAATATTAGGTGTCTACTTTAGGGTTAGGAGTGGCTATCGTATATTCACACAACCACAGAAATCGTAATATGTTTTTCTGTGCACACAACAGTTCGTACAATTTGCAGTGCAATAAAATTGTTAGTGACCTAGGTAAATAATTTACGCATCAGTTATTTATTTCATATGCTTTACTGTTTTCTTTATGTATATGGGGTTATAAATCTGTATTAATGTAGATAAAATTATTTTTTAATTTAAATATATATTTGGTTGAAATTCAAGCATATTTAATATGACAATAATATTCATATAAAAGTATAATACATGGAAAACTGACTGTAAAATACATACCCGTGTAGTAAGCAAGTATAGCAAGTGTACGCGTATCGTACTATTGTATAAAATATATACCTACTCGTATAGTGCTTGCTATACGAGTGCGGTTTCGTCCATAAATGTGATATATTCTATTTTTTTACTATTATTATATAGAACATAATGTTTACTTCAACGTGAGCATGTAACATATTTTGATAAATTTTATGAAATAAAAATGCTTGTAATGTTGAAAAATATAAAATTCACATTATATTTTTAATTTAGTAATACAAATCTGACCTTACGTTTATCTAGAGCGACACTGATACAATAGCTGGAATAAAGTCAATAGTGGCGGTCCCTGAATCAGACTGGCATCTCGACTACATCACACCACGTCCGTATTGCCTCAGACGTGATGGAAAATGCAGCCCTGGGGTTTTCTCTGCAGCAGTAGACTCTAAAAAGGTATGTACAAGTTTTCTCAAACAAAATAAAAAGAAAAATGTGTGTGCTATGGTTATTTTTACAAAAATATACTGCATTGTGTAATTACTTACGATATTTTTTCTTTAGTATTATTGTAAGTATAAAGAAGTACTAAAGAAAAACTGCTTCTTTAAATATATTATCAAGTTAATGTCGTAAACTTAAAGGAAGTCATGTATAGGTGTATACTGTAACAAACATTATGATCACTTGACAGGTCGAAATAGAGACTGGGTCTGGTGGCATCCGTGATACAAGACCTGCTGGTATGGATAATTCAACAGTGGTTGTTTACTTGGGACCAGGGTCGGAACCAATTAAGGTCGATTCTAAAATACCTTCACCCGGGGACTACCTATTCGTTATACATTATTACCAACCTGATAACCCACGTAAGAAAATAAATTTGTTAACACATTTTTTATAAAATAAAACTAATTGCAACTTGCTTAAAACAAATTAGTAAATAACATACAAAAAAATTTTTCCTCCTCAGAAAGCAACGTAGAAATAACAGTCACCACTGATGACCAGAAATACGATGCTTCCTTACCAATAGAACATTGTCCCTCGCATTCTGGATGCAGAGCACTTATCACACTAGCAAATGGCAACACACAGTTTTCTCTAAATGAGAATTTTACGCTATTAATCCAGGTAATAAATATTAAGTACGCAAAAACTATATTGTATATTCGCCAATGAATAGACTTAGATTTGGTAAAACAAATCAGAATATTTAGTATACCTATTCATAACTTGTATCTATTACATTTTAATCTAAAATATTTGTTTAGCAGGGTAAGTGAAAAACATTTTCTCAACCATTTTAAAACAAAATCTTTGTTTTTATTTAGGGAAATGCAAGCAAAGGTGTTTGGCTTGATTACGTTCTTGTGATAGCTAAGCCTGACTACATGGATACAGCCGTGAAAGAAGCAAATACATTAGACTACACTAGAGAATTTATTGAGAAATGCGCAATGAATCACTATCACATCAACCCTAATGAAACTGGTAAGTTTTCTTTAACATAATGGCTATACCCCACCACGCAACGCACTCTTAAAACATTGAAGATGAAAATATTTACTAGTGATATAGTAAAATTTAATGTGTAACGAAACGTACTACAGTTAAAGACCATTATTGCGTTAACGACGTGACGAGTACATATCTCTATTGCACGCGCAATCTCCAGCACGCGGATTCTGATCACGAACTTAAACGTTTTAGCCATATATTTCATTTTCACGTGGAAAAATTGGTTTTCAATAATTTTCATAAATATATATCATAGACTGTTGTAAGTTTAACATTATATATTTCTATCGCTTTACCATTCCATATATGTATCTACTAAAACTGTTATTTGCGCAGATTACCACGAAGACAAATGAAACATTTGGAACTTTTACTTACTTTGTAACTTTAATAAAAACATTTCAGTATTGCTCTTGCCTTCAGGTTTTTGCCGCGACGCGATGTTTTCAATCACAGCAGAGTACAACAGCGGTGCACTTAGATGCTTGTGCGATTTTATGGGGTCCACGGAATTAGAGTGCAACACGTTTGGCGGACAATGTCCATGCAAGCCCAACGTAATCGGGCGTACGTGCAGCGCCTGCAAAACTGGTTTCTACGGATTTCCAAATTGCAAGCCATGCAATTGTCCGCTAACCGCTATTTGCGACGATAATGGTAAGCAACATCTTTGTAAACCTGAGGTATTTAATATTTACTTTAAGTAAATATCACCATTTTCAAGCTAAACAATTCTAGAAGAATAATACGAGGACGGATGAAGGACGGGATATTCATTTCCCGTCAAACAGTCGTCAGATTAAGTGCGATTGGAGAGTTTTTGCGTTCTTCTGCGACGAGTCTTGCAGAAATTAGCTCCGACCGAATGGACAATTTCGGAGGTCTTGTCATTCATATCGTCCACTATACGAGTATTGCAATCTTCTGGGCACAGAAAAAGATTTTGTAAGCTCGAGGTTGACGGAGCGTTTACTTCATTAGACATGACCTCTCCAACTTAACTTTAAGGTATAGGGGTGCCTCTCGTCATTCGGTGATCTCTGCCAGATTTCACTTTCGCGATCACTGACACGTCACCGTACAGTTGCCGTCTCGAGACATCCTCATACGTCCTTCATCTTCTCATTGGAATGTGCCGAGGATGGTGAGTAAATGTGTGTGATCTTCTAAGAATACCATTTGGTGAATCTAAGTATAAGGCACGCAACCCTCCCACACCTTATCTTTACAATATTGTTGACGAGAGACTCGTGGGCGATAAATACGACACCTCCTTGAGACAGATGGTTGCCCTATCGGTGATAGAACAAGTATTCGAGGATTACTTTGCCTTTTCTCTTTTTTCGGACTTCAGATTATCCTATAATGTCCCAGCGCAACTTGTTTATCTCTTCTTCCAGCTCCAGGATCTTCTCGTCAGTCTTCAAAGTGCGTGTGTTGAATGTTGCCCAATCGAGTCGTCTTAGGGGGCAACTAAAACTTCTTAGTACACCCGGCCCGCCATTACCATGGTCGCCACCGTAGCTACCCAGGACTGGAGATCGCTTCTGTTGCCATAGTTGCCACGCTTGGCGAGCGATTTGACAACCGCAATTATTCATTTTTATTGTGGCGTTATGAGAAACATGGAGCGGCCCATCTCCTGCCTCAGTTTCCCTATGCTGCCTCTTAAGACATCCACGGGAAGACATAGGGTAGTGGATATTCCTACACCGCCACTAGTCGGTAATTGGGGATCTTTCTTTATCTCATAAATCATATGTGAATATTTCAATTGTTTAACTTGATTGTGATAGGGAAACTGTTACGATAGACATCAGAGACCCACTTATTTTATCAATTTTTCCATCTCTCGGAAAAACACGAAATTTTCGATTAAAATATAACCTACATCTCAGTTTAGTTTAGATTGTGATAAAACTTCACATTGTTCACATTGAATTGTCATTCAGAAAGTTAGTCGGGATAAACTGATAAAACAGATTTTTATGATTGGCCAGCCGGGAATCTTAGGAATCATTTAATAACTACGGATTAATTTCAAACAAATGTGTATAATGACCGCATATAGAGATATAAAAAAAACAATTTGATATTGTGTTGGGCAATATTTGTGTGCATTAAGTTCAGTATTTGAGTGCATCACGTGATTTTAACCGTTGTTTAGTAGTTATATTATTGCATATATATATATATATATATATATATCTGTTTTAGGGCAATGCATCTGCCCCAAAAATGTGGAAGGTGACAATTGCGACCGTTGTAAGCCATACACCTTTAATTTCGACGTGCAGCGAGGCTGCGATGATTGTAACTGCAACCCGCTAGGTGTTGTTGGCCACCAGCTACAGTGCGAAGCCGACAGCGGAAACTGCGAGTAAGTTGACTGTTACAATCACTAGTAATATTTACGCGTATATTTAAAATTGCGTACTTCTAACAAGTCGACGTTTTAATTATAAAACTAATTTTACTTTCTGTTTACAACGACGTGTATCCAGCTCTTTGTAAAGGAATTTACGTTATAAATAACCTTATTTTATAGCTGTAAAGAAAACGTTATTGGCCGCACTTGTGATCACTGTGTACCCGGACATTACGCCTTCCCGGAATGTCTGCAATGTACTTGCAACCTTGACGGCACTACCGAGGACGTGTGTGATCAAAACACGGCTCAGTGCTACTGCAAAAAACACGTGAGAGGGCAGGTAAGTGCTAAAAATAATGTTGTAGCTAAATTAAATTCAGATTGATAAAAAATTTCACAGCCGGAAAGCTTCCTAGAAAACCAACTTTAGCACCCCAGCTCTGCTCACGGCGCGGAGTTTTTGGACTTTCATTTTACTGTCTGACACTTTAGTAGAGAGAAAGGAGTGGAAGTGGTGGTGGAAAATTACCCCCTTCATCTCACTCCATCTTTCACATTTTTGAATTTAAATAAGTGGGCTTAAATGGGTAAGTGAGCGACCTATCTCTTCCCAGTACTCGTTTTCCATTCACCACAAAGGTTTCCGATAGTAAAACCCAACCCTTTATATTTTCAAAAATAGCAATCAACCCAGCTGTAATTGCTGATAGTTCATCATTTCAATAGTTTTCGAAACACTGTTTAAGCATAAAATACAGGTTGTTCAGTAGGAAAGTTCATTTTTCGATTTAGGAAAAGTAATACTAAGTTAATGAATGCAAAATATTTTATTAAATATGACAATATTAAGAAACTCTGTAGGTTTTATTTTTTGGATATTACCCTGCAAATGTTTACCATCTCTTCGTACACATTCTTCTAATCGGACACGCAAATTTTCAAACACTTTCTTGCAGAGTTACGGGAAGATATTGTTTATTTCTTGCCGGATATTTTCTTTCAGCGTCGCTAGTGTTTGTGGTTTGTTTGAATAAACTTTTGACTTTAGATAGCCCCACAGAAAATAATCACATGGTGTGAGATCGGGCGACCTGGGTGGCCAGCAGAGGTCTCCAAACCTCGATATCAATTTTTGTGAAGTGCCTTTACCGTGTCCATCGACTCTCTGGAGGTGTGGGAAGTGGCTCCATCCTGTTGGAACCATGTGTTTCTGTTAAAACGGCATTCCGTTCTTACAATAGGAGCAAAAAAATTGTCGATCATGTTCTTATATCGCTCCGAATTGACCGTCAAAGCATGACCGTTCTCATTCTCAAAAAAAAAAGGCCCAATAACCCCACTTGAGGTTATGGCGCACCAAACAGTCACCTTTGGACTATGTAACTGTCGTTGATGTCTGTCTTTTGGGTTCGTTGGTGCCCAAAATCTGCAATTTTGTTTATTTACATAGCCTTCCAAACGAAAATGGGCCTCATCGCTAAAAACAACGTTATTGAGTCTACGCTGTGTAGAAAAAACTTCCAACATCTTTTCAATATCAGATTTCCGTAATAAGTAATCACTTTCTTTTAAAGCTTGCACTAACTGTATTTTATAAGGATGAAAACGCATCTTTTTCCTAACTATGACGTGAACTGTTGATTTAGGGATTCCTAAAACAGCCGAATGCTTCCGTAAAGAACACCGCGTATATGCAAGGACCGAATCACTTACTCGGCGCACATTTTCCTGGGTTGATACAGTAGGTGTGCGGCCTGAAATGGGTATGATTAATGGTAGAACCCGTTTCACGAAACTTCTTAGTCCACTTTTTTAAGAGGTTTACACTTGGGGCATCTCTTGGCCGGCGAATATAGTATTGAGAACGAAATTTCCGAAGCGCAGCAGCGCACGAATCACCACTCTTAAAGTAAGCTTCGACAGCAAAAGCACGTTGCGCTCCGGTCCAACGTAGGAGCGGTCGTTACAAAACGTAACTAGTTACTGAAACTATCTATTCACACAATAGCGGGTAGCGGGTTATTGTAGTGCAACGAAACTATCTATTACAGTAGACGTTCTACTCAGTAACACGATTCACGTTTCACGAATCACGAACGAGCGATCAGTAACAAAACGTTTATTCGGATATTTTCGCTAGGCATCGGCGACGGCTTCGGCTGTTGAAGTAGAAGCACATGAGTAGACTTTAATGCCTGTAGAATGGAGTAGATGGCGGCGGAAAATATTCTATAAAAACATCAATACATGTATTCATTTGATTTATTACATAAAAATATAGGCTTGAGATGGCTAAAAATAAGCATTGCATTGTAATAATTATTTGCTATAAAATCAAACTTACATATATTCAATATTTTATGCTGAACTTGTGGGTGAATTTATCATAATCATAATTATTAAATAAATCGCTTACCGTTAAATCTTTTCAAGTGATATTTTTACCAAACCCTGCGAAATGATTTAACAAATAACTAAATTTCACCATTAACACCATGTCTAATTCTATACGAAACGGTAACAAACAAGTTTTCTCGTGAAACGGACATCGTTTCATTCGCAACGTTTTTCAATTAAACACGTCGTGAAACACTATTGAAGCCGCTATTAAAATAGAGTGTTTCAAAAGCCGCTATTGATATTCGATAGATAGTTTCGTTTCGTTACTCAAAAATGCCGCTACTACCCACCGCTAGTCCAACGCTTCATCGCGACAGTTAAACCCGCACGCCTGACAAGACGATTGAGACCTCTCCCCACTTCACCGCGCCAACCGTTGCTGCGTAATTCAAATTTGAAAATTGAACTTTCCTACTGGACATCCTGTATTTCCAGTTTCAGAATTTTTCGAAAGCTTTATTTCGTTTTACTTAAAACGAGAGATATTTTTGAGGTTCATAAGATATTTTAATTTTAAACTAGACTTAAATTATAAAATATTGAAGTTTGTTTAGTTGTTCATTGTAGAAAGAAACAATGACATATTTTTATATCAACCATAACAACAAAAATATTCAAATTTTTCCTGATAGGCCTGTGACACATGTAAAGATGAATACTTCAATCTGCAACCCGACAATTCTGACGGATGCACCAAATGCTACTGCTTCGGGAAAACTACGAGATGCGCCAGCTCTTATCTTACTTGGGCTGAGGTAATTATATATTATATTCTTGTCTAATTAGAGATTATTGATATGAATATGACTCTATGTTTTATGCTATTTAGATTTTTTTATAAGTTGTAAAATACTATTGATTTATTACTATACCTGTATATAAAATATGTAGAATATTTTTGATGAGCCATTGTAGCGCAGGGGCTAAGCACTTGCTATAATTTCACAGTACGTGAGGAACCCGAGTTCGATCCCCGCAGGCACCAATGAAATTATTAATGTTGATTTACCACGACCTCGATAATGAAGGAAAAATAATAAAGAAACCTGCAGGTCCTAGAAATAAAATATTTTAAAGACATGTAAAGTCTACCAACACGAATAAGGGCTGAGCCGTGGACACTTATTTGCCCTAAAACCCTCTTTGAATTGACAGGAGTACTCTGTCCAGGAGTGGGGCGTATCTGTGACTTTGCTTTAGAATATTATTATTAATACACAAATTACTACGCGATTTTTAACCGTACCTAATGCCTATATAGCATTATTATTAAAACAAAACTTCTTTTTTACAGATCAGCGGAATGAGTGATTGGTACTTAGTGAACATCGAAGTGAATCGTACCCTTAATATTTATCCCCACACAATTGCTCCCAGCATTCTGAATGATACTGTTATTGGTGCTGAACTTGTAAGCAGTGATGAACATGATCAGAAAGTAGTTTATTTTGGCGCACCAGAGTATTATCTCGGTAAATAATTTGTGTATGAAATAAGTTATTTATTCATAATGAAATTTTATAGCCTATTTGAATGGACATCTACTTGTTGTTGTTTTCTTCATTTTATTTTTACATACATGCGTACATTTCAATTGGCGCCAATACCAAACCTAAATACATGCAGCTGGAGTGTAGTGCACGTCAAGAATTTGATCGTTGGCTCACTTTAAATATACGTAATATTGTCTACTTTTCTTAGTAGGTCTGAGTTGGTTATTGTGTGAGTGTTCAATATGAAAATCGTTTATAAAGTGAGCTCTACATAAAATACGAAATTTTAGTTCACATATTTTATGAAAGGCCCAAACAGCTACTGGCATAGACTTAAAATTTGGAACGCTCGTTGAAATTATATATATGAAAACTTAACCATAATAATTTTTGATGCTGTTATCACAATCGTCACTTCTCTATTTAATTTTAAAATGTTTACCGTTATTGAATATTTTATCCGTACATTCATTATGGTTAGCATAGAATAACCTAGGTAGATAAAAATATATTAAAGCTCGGAACTATAACTCATGACTTGCATAATAAATACATGCATTTTTTCCCTCATGGCTTTAATTTTAGGTCAACGCCTTACGTCATATGGAGGATACCTTTCTTACACAATCTTCTATACGACACGAGACGAAGGATACGCCGTTATAGAAGCTGATGTTATCATTGGCGGTGTTAATGGATACATAGTTTACAATAGTGTGGAACAACCGCCTTCTTTAGTTAACTGGAGGCACAGCGTCAGAATAACCGAGGACGAATTCACTAACTTAGATGGCTCGGCGGTCACAAGAGATCAATTTATGAACGTCCTTGTCAATGTGACCAGTATATACATCAGAGCTACATATTGGCATGAAGCTGTAACAACTAGGTTTGTATTGTGTCACATTTTCGAACAAATTCGACAAAACATAATAAATACATCATAATTCTTTATTCTTCTATTACTATTCTTCATTGAAATAATTTATTGATTGTAATGTTGTTACTTCAAGGTTGGTGGGAGTGAGCCTGGATGTTGCTGTGGAAGAATATACAAACGACGGTAGACAAGCATCATCGGTGGAAGAATGCCAATGCCCGAAAGCGTATAGAGGTTTATCTTGTGAGCAATGCGCTGAAGGTTATTACAGGCTTAGTTCGGGGCCGCACGCCGGATTCTGCGTCCCGTGCCAATGCAACGGGCATTCCACCTCATGCGACGTTAACACTGGTATCTGCTTGGTGAGTCGAATCTATGGAATATATACGATTGAACAAATTATAAATAAATTCAGAGTATGTTTCATTGAAGAAGTCATTAAAACTGCAAATAAACATTACTCATACTCATTATTTCGTGAATAACAATAAACGTGTAACAAAAACAGAGTTTATGTAAAGGGTCTTATTTTACTACTATCTTTGAAACACTCCTAAATTTCATTTATTCAAACCATTTCGTAAATATTACGTAGGCTTAACCAACACCAAGATACAGGACATGTATAATGTATTTAATAAGGTTAAGATAGCATCATAATTTTTTCTCTAGGAATGTACTGACTACACTATGGGCGATCACTGCGAGCTCTGCATACCTGGTTATCATGGAGACGCGACAGTTGGCACACCACATGATTGTCTCATCTGCGCTTGCCCTATGCCTTACCCATCAAATAAGTATGAAATTCTAATTAATACAACTTTAAATCTAACTACACTGTCATCAAACATATATTTAACTTTATTTTGTTATTTTCTTATTAAAGCTTTGCCATTGGCTGTGACTTGAGCCAAAACGGTTCCCTTATATCGTGCGTTTGTAAACCTGGTTATGGTGGTGCGAGATGCGAATATTGCGCAGCTGGATACTACGGTGTACCTGAAGACATTGGTAAGCTAATCATACAGGCTCTAAATAAACCTTATTCCAATAATTTAAACACAACTAATTATTATATTAACGTATAGGTGATTACTGTAAACCCTGCAACTGTTCGGGCAATATCAACGTGGAGGACCCCAGCTCTTGTGACAGTATTACTGGAGATTGCCTGAAGTGTGTCAACAATACGGCGGGTGCCGCTTGCAATCTGTGCGCCCCTGGTTTCTTTGGCGACGCTATCTTTTCTAAGAACTGCACAGGTAAGTTCAGTCGACACAAGTTTGTAAAGTTTAAGTTTCTTTTTAAAACGTATATGTTAAAAAAATACACATATGCAATTATAATTATTTATTTATTTTATTTATGCAGTTTTTTTCTTTGTTTTTTTCTTTGATATTAATTCAAGTTACACTTTTTGAGCGTGGTGACCGATAAGAAAACAATTATTTTTCTTTTATTGAATAAATGAGAAGTTAATATTGTTTAAAATATTTTTATTATCTTACAATAGATGCAACTAGTCTACACGCATACGTCTAGTAGCACGCACACAAAGACCGCGCCGAAGTCTGCCGAATTTAAACGACGTTAGACGATGTTAGGCTTTCGGGCCTTAGGTTTTTTTCATTACGGAATTTCTTGATTCGGTCGCCGCGCTCAAAGCCCGCGATAAAAGCTATGCAATAGCTTAAAATCTTATGGTTTTGGTGGGTTCTGTCATCTTTATTTCTTTTCGACGCTCTGATGACTGTTAACTGACTGATAATTATTTTATAATATTAAAAGGAGAATCCTTTGTAAATATAAATGGAGGTAGTATTAAAGTCCTGCTGCCAGATCCTATAATAAAATACTCAATGACATAATCCTATAAAATGATAGAGAGCAAAGCAGTGTTTTTTTATTTCTTCTCCTCCTCCTCCTCCTCCTCCTCCTCATGATGCTGGTCTGCATGTCTAGTTTGACAAGTAAGCTAAACACGTTTTATTTGCATTTTTCATTTAATTTTCATTTACATCTGGAGAGACCACCGAATGTAAAAGACAGTGGTTCTGGTACTAATTATGCATTTTGCTACTTCCTCTTGTTTTTTATATTCCCTGGTCTTGTTTTTTATATTACGTGGGCTAGACCTATATGTTGCAAAAATAAAATATACGAAATGTAAACATTCAATATGAACAGCTGATGTGCTAAAATATTATTTCTTTTTTTTTAGCGTGCGTTTGTGATGAGTTTGGCATGGAACGTTGTGACCCTACCACGGGGACATGTGTATGCCGGCCTGGTGTGATCGGTGAGAAGTGTGACCGCTGCGCACCAGATCATTGGGGTCTCATGACTGGACAGGGCTGCACGCCGTGCGACTGCGCACTTGCCTCGGAATCCTCACAGTGTGACGATAACACAGGCCAATGCAGGTCGGTATTTTTTAATTTCAAGAGTTTTAACAACCATAATATACAATGGATAAATTACATTTTCCATTCCTACATATTTTAGATGTGCTAAAGGAGTCACGGGCAAGCACTGCGATCAGTGTGCCGCTGGTTACTGGAACTACACTAAATATGGATGCGACCGTGAGTATTAAGGGCCCTCGAAATGGTCAATTGCGATTGTCAATATTTACATGAATAACACTCCCTGAGTCGAACAATTACTATCGTCTATGATTGCAATTGTTTGAATGTTTGATTAATTGTCAATATTATTACGGCATTGACGGCAAACAACAGCAAAAAATATTGATTGAAGTAATTGACGCGACATGCACTCAATAACACTATTTTTTGCCAGAAAAACCATATTCGCGTTTGAAATCATGGGCATATGATACACTCATCAGTTAATGCTTCATTCGCAAGTCATTTGTGATCTCCAATCACACAGGTAAACATTGACAATCACGATTGATCGTTAAGGCAACCTTTTAGTTAGCCCCTTCAATATTTTTAATTTGCGCTTTCAAATGAATTTACTAAAATAAATTAGGTAATAATTTAGTTCAAGATATTGCTTTGCCTTATCAGATTGTAACTGCAACACTGGTTACTCTCTTGGATTTATGTGCAACGCCACGGGTCAATGTGAATGCCTTCCCGGCGTCATAGGCGAAAAGTGTGATCGTTGCCCAGAAAGGTAAGTAATACCAGTTTTAGTTGATATTTGTAAAAATTGCAACCGGTAAGTTTTTATAAATAAAACTGGAACAAATTTTACAGATGGGTATTGATACCTCATGAAGGCTGTCTGGAGTGTGATTCCTGCACCGATGCCTTGATCTTCTCAATACAAGATTTAAGTTATCTGCTTTCAAATGAAAGCTTGGAATTCAGGGTACGTACTATTTAATATATTTATATATTATTTTATGTAATTGAAAATTTTATAATCTCTTTAATTTGTACACATTTTTATTGTTTTATTTAAAAAGATTTTCATATGGCTATATTAAAAATGTTTGTCATAATTTTAAGTTGAACCTTTATCCTTTTTGCGATTTTTGGACATGTAAATAACATATTGGAGTTTTAACAGACTAGTCATATATACAATTTTGCCGTTTGTATGTAGATATCATAAATATGTTAATAATAACAGAGCCAAGCTTTCAACCGACGAAAAAACGGAGGAGGTACTCAAGTCTAAGCGTATATTTTTTTGTTTTTTATACCACGCATAACTTTTACAAAGTAGTCCGATTTTGATATCTATTGTTATTGTTATAGTGGATAGGGTATACCTCGAAATTTGTCCCATATAAATTTGGAAAAGAAATTTTTACCCTAAGGGTGGGAAAATAGGGGTGATTTATTACAGAGTAGTCCGATTTTAATAATTATTTTTATTGGATAGGGTCCTATATAAATTTAGAAAATAAATTTTTACCCAAAGGGTGGGAAAATAGGGGTTTTATTAAAATTTTAAATGAACATCCAGTACAACATAAAATAACTTATTACAGGACAAGGCAGACTCTTTTTTCACAACGCAACGTCTCAACTACATATCGAACCAAACTGAACGTCTGAAACCTAGAGTGACCGAACTTCGCAACGTAGATTTGGATGAAGTTACTTCCGCAGTAAAGTCACTTGAAACCAGCTCCAAAAACCTTCTGAGATCAGTAAGTGTTTCTAGTGATGTATTAATGAAGTTTTGCATAAACATACACATATTTAGTATATTTTATAATATCCAAAAATATTTGTATACGTCGAGTCTTTCAAAATATTTTCGAATAGAGACCATCTAATCAAATCAATATTATACAGGCGGAGTTCGCAGCGACAGATAGCGACCATCAGATCACTAGAGCAGCTTATTTAGCAGCTGATGCAGACAAAGTCTTCGAGTCAGTACGGGATCATACTCAGAAAGCTAAAGACGTTGTCACTTATGTCAGTGATTTGGCCACTGGCTTGGAACTTAGTCAACAACCTAAGGTCGACAGTGCCTTGGAAGAAGCTCGACAAATTAGGAGAGATATTTCCGGTAGAATTTCATAATCTCTATTATCTTCGTAAAGAATATTCTAAATATTTACTTGTTGATTTTTTTCTGACTTAATCTAACAGAACATAACTGTTTTAGCTAAGGATCTTACTCCTAAAAAGCAACAGGCTATCGGCGCCATGAACAACGCAACTAAGCAAATCGAACGAATGAATGTTTTTGTTCAACCAGTCAATGAGCAAACAAAGGTTATTGTAATATAAATAGCTTAAGTTATTATAATTTTACTATATATTTCATTTAACTTACTTTTATTAACTTTACAGAAGTTCCAAAAATTGGTAAATACAACAAGAGAAATAAGGGAAAAACTGGAAGAAATGTTAGCATACACCGATCTCGCTCAACATACCGCCGACGCTGCTAAAACGCTCAATGATAAGAACAGGTATAGTAATAACGAATAACGAAATACATTTTCTTCGTTAAATTTATTATATAAGTTTTACTTAACATCTTAAGTGTATGGGATACATACAGTATGGCAGTCTCTAATTAGAAACTCGTTTTGAGTCAAAGCTGAGTAAATACCGAAAATATATGTGTCTGAGAAATTAAAACGGATCTGCGGCTTGTCGTGAATTTGAACTATAGACTTTTGATCCCTAAAGCTTTTGGCCTGTGTGTGTAGTTCATAATTAATGCCAATCCTTGTTTGTTATTGTTTATTTTGGGGTTTTGTCTCTGTCCTCCTCCTAGTTTTGGTTTTATAGGGCGGCAAAGCTTAAGGTGACCATATTGCACTCACGTATCTTATACATATAATAACTAATTAATTAATTATCAGTTAATATAGTATGTAACTTTTTGCGCTTTATAAAATTCGTAGATGGCAGTTTTAAAAGCGTACCACAAAGCAAATCCAGCTTACCAGCTTAGTTTCACACTACGTCACTAATCGGTTAAAATTTAAATCTTTAATTTATCAACAAAGTGTAAAAATATTTTTCTTCATTTATAAATATAAATTACCCATTTTAAGAGTTCTACTTTATCGAAATCTATTTAAAGTAAAACTCTTCACCCTTTTATGGATATGACATATGACAGAATAGCCATTATAAAATTATACTTACTTCTTGAGGTAAAGAAAAACTAAACTCTCCTTTTTCAGTCCCGTAGTTTGATAAAACTTGGTCACACTACCTACATACCAAATTTTGGGGTATCTCCTACAGTCCATATAGTCTCACAAGTAAGATTACTGGGATTTCTTGTGAAGACCACTGGGGAAGAAAATTCTCAGTACCTAGTACTACTCTATAAAATAGGTTTTATACGTGGTAGTATGCAGTTATATTAGTAGCATAGTTGTAGCACGAATGGGTCGGCTCGACCGAGGAAGGACCAGGCGAGAGCCTGTGAGAACAGGACACCAACGTAAAATAGTAGGTTAATACTGCTGTGTTTCGTATGGTGAGTGCAGAGAACTGGAGACCCTTTTTACTGCAAACGTGGCATTCTATCTTAGTCCTCACGGGTAACGACGCATCTGCACTTTAAAAAAACAAGGATATTAACAATGCTATAAACATTACTAATATTCCTTTTCCCTTTCCCTTTGATTCGTAATCGAGGACAGATGTAGATGTCTATGGGCCACAGCAACCACTTACCATCAGGTGGACTGTGTGCTTGTTTGTCATCCTATCCTATAAAAAAGGTGGAATTTTTCATCACTACTGAGCTGCTTTAGTTTATTCATATATTTCATTTATTCGACCTAATGACTAATGTTTGCTTTTTTATGGTTAATAGGAGTAGTACTAGGCGAGATTAAACGTAATAAAGGCAGTATTGGTATGTTATTTTGTGCACTAATACTACTCGTACCGGTAGTCTTACTAGTAAGACTACTGGGAATAACCCCAAAATTTAATGGAAATATATTCAGTATTTTCGCGTGAATCATGAATAATCTTATATCTACATATGAAGTAAACGTCTTTGCATTCTCAGTCGCGCACTCTTGGCGCGGAATCAGATAAACGATTAACTTTCAGATCTAACTACTAAAATCAATAATTTGCCTTCCTATTTAACGTGACAATCTTCTAATACTCTTAAGACCATACGCAAAATACGCGCTTAATCGTGCAATTGAGGAAACTAGGCTATGTAACACTAACACCGTGTATTAAGACTTCTCGAGGAGCTCTGCTTGGGCTTTTCGCGAAAGTTGTGGGATTCGCCAATTATACCATTACCAAACACGATTACCAAAAAACAAAATTTATCAAATTGATCAAATAATAATAATATTGATTTCGGTTTGAAATTCTGGAATATGCTGTACATACACATGTATGTGTGTGTTATACATAAGATGCACTGATCACATGGCTGCGAAACATACTAAATAATCTAAGTATTTCAGGAAGTCAAAGTTCGGAAACAAAGTACTCTCGGTAACAAAATTAAACAGCGCAGCTATGAAGGATCTAATCGACGCAGCCTTGGACATTAACAACGCAACTTTCTTTAATACATTAGCAGCTGGTACTGTAAATAGTTCATCAAATTCATTAGAAGATATAACCACTAAGAACCAGGAAATGGAGGACAGGTTAGCTTTATTGGCAGAGAGTTTACCAGAGCTTAACAATTTAACTGATGTCGCCCTCCATCACGCAAGAGGATTGAGGAACAGGGTAAGCGCATACCTATAATTTTTCGCGTTTACGATAGTAAAAGTCAGTCTGCGTGGTTTGACGAAGTCGAAACAGTTTAATTCCGTATAGTAACAAAAAATCATATAATATTGACCATTTTTATGCACAAAACATATGTCTACCAGTAAGAACTAACTCTCTAAGCTATCCGAATGCGGCAGCATCGTTTCAGGGACACCTGAGATTTTGGGTGAGATTGAGAGATTCTAAGGGCAGCTGTGCACGTCATCGTTAGAACTACACGCACGTGTGAGTAACAATAATGACAACAGCTTATCCGACACCATTCCGACGAAATCCCGCACGTCAGTCTGAGCGGGACTGGAATGGCTCTCCAGCACTTTAAAAACGGCAAAGCAAGAATGGAATACATCGGAGCTTCTGAAAGCGTATGAAAAACTAGTACTTGAAGTCCGTCCTCCATGGCGACACTACTCCGAAGTTGTGGAGCAGTACGGTGTTCTTGTTCTTCAAGAAAGGCGACAATTCTCTGTTGAGGAACTACAGACCGATTTCCCTTTTTAGCCGCGTCTACGTGCTGTTTTTGAGAGTCATTACGAATCGTATCGTACACAAACTCGACGATTACCAGCCTGCATGAGAAAACCTTTGATTCTATAGAAATTTGGGTGGAAATTCGAAGTCCGCTCATAGGTACCAAATTGACTGTCACTATATCGAAGTGCTGAAGTGTTTGTACAGTGGAGCTACGATGGTTACCCTAGAACAGAACCAGAGTTCGAAACCTATCCAACTGCAAAGAGGTGTAAGACGGGGTGGCGTTATATCCCCAAAACTCTTCACTGCTGCATTGGATGACGTTTTCAAGCTACTGGACAGGAAAAGACACGGTGTTAACATCAATGGCAAGTACATCACTCACCTTCAATCTGCCGATGGTGTAATCCTTACGGCAGAATCATTGAAGGACCTAAGCACAATGCCCAATAACTTCAATTGTCTCTCCCAACGGATATCTCATAAGATGAACATGGACAAAACAAAAGTCGTGTATAACGTTCATGTCATACCCAGTAGGTAGTTGTTGGGAGCACTAAGTTCGAAGTTGTTGACGAGTATGTTTACCTGGGACAAATAGTCCAACTAGGTTAGTCCAACATCTACCGAGACCTAGGTAGCGTTCGGAAGATAACGACACATCTTCTCGTCGAGTACTATACCTCAAAACTTGAAAACGAGATTGTATAACCAGTGCGTGTTGCCAGTGATGACATATGAATCAGAGACACGCTTTTTCACTAATGGCCGTGTCAGTGGGCTAACGGTCGCTCTACGAGCTATTGAGGGGGCTAAGATAGACTTAAAAACGAGTATATCTGTAATAAAGCCTGGGAAACCGATAAAGCCCAACGGATTAATAAGCTGACGGTGTAATGGGCCAGTAATGTAGCTCGAAAAACCGACAATAATTGGGGTAGAAAGGTTCTCGAGTGGCAATTTCGTGCCGGCAAGTGAAGTTTAGTGAAGCCCCCACTAGATGGAGTGACGGCCTGATAAGACATGCAGCAAGTCGATGGGTGCAAGTGGCTCAGGATCATGTTTTGTAGCATTCCTTGGTGTAGGCCTATGTTCAGCAGTGGACTTGTGAAGGGCTGTAATGATGATAATAGTAAGGCACAAACCAGTGCTTAACTACAATTTCATAAAACAATAAGTGTAACTATAGATGCACTGCACTAGCCTGTGAAGCGTGACGAATAAAAAATAATGTGCCAACTTAGGTCTGTTTTAACTAACGCTCATTCAATTCTGAAACAAAAGAAGAACTTGAATTAATTTACTCTTTAAGGGAAATTTATTTTACGTTAACTTAATTGTTGAATAAAACTAAATTTACGGATTCTATCGCGTTTATTTAACTGATTTTACTTATTTTTAATTCCCGACGTTTCGGGTGCTTTACAGCAACCATGGTCACGGGGGGGACTGAGATGTTTGACGTCCCAATGTCATTGTTAGCCCGGCTACCTTCAGTTTTTGAATATTAATTTTTGGTCCGATTTACGCAAAACGAACTTACAGTATCTTGAAGTCTTGTAGTGGTATGCTTGGGTTTGGGTTTAATTTTGTTAATTATAGGATCCCAAGCAGATGGCGGCACCCAACCATCTTCTCTATTGAAATTAGGTTTACCCGGGTTTACCCGCGTGAAAGATCATATAGCTGACGTGAAGCACCGACGCTCCGGGAAGTCTGCAGTCTGTGAACATGTTCAAGATCGTCCCAAATCCTCGCAAAAGAACACCGATTCCTACCAAGGATGATACGCGAGGCTATTGAAATTAAAAAACATCCTAATTTCAATAGAGAAGATGGTTGGGTGCTGCCATCTGCTTGGGATCCTATAATTAATAAAATTAAACCCAAACCCAAGCATACCAGTGCAAGACTTCAAGATACTGTAAGTTCGTTTTGCGTAAATCGGACCAAAAATTAATATTCAAAAACTGAAGGTAGCCGGGCTAACAATGATATTGGGACGTCAAACATCTCAGTCCACCCCGTGACCATGGTTGCTGTAAAGCACCCGAAACGTCGGGAATTAAAAATAAGTAAAATCAGTTAAATAAACGCGATAGAATGCGTAAATTTAGTTTTATTCAATGTGTAGTGTTCGCGTAAATTTAAGAAATCATTAACATAATTATTCTTTAATTTTGTATCAGGCGGACAGTCTACGCGCTCTAGCTGAAAGGGAAAATAACAACACCAGAACACAACACGCTTATAGCGCAGCTTCGGCGTACTCATCTATTGTCCAGGAAATCAGTGATGCAAAGAAAGCCGCCGAAGAAGCAGATACTTCGGTTCAAAACGCTACAAACATTGTAAGCTTGCCAAGCAAGATAATAAAATATAAAAAATAAGATAAATAAAAGAATCATAATTATTTGCTTTTATTACCAAATATATTTAAATAATACTAACAAACACACGATTTATCGTGATCGACTTCTTTTTTCAGAATAATATTCTCTACGAAAATGTGACACCTGCCAAGGACACATCACAAAATTTATCCGAGCGCGCTTTAAAGGCGCAACAAACTGTTGAACAAAAGTTAAGACCTAATCTTACTCAGGCTGAGCAAGCACTCAAAAATGCATGGGCCACACTAGGCGCTGCTGATGATGAAGACAATGCTATACAGCTGTAAGTAGTTTACTGTGTTGAAAGAACTTTTTATAACGATGTGTAAAACAAAGTAGTTAAAAATTTTCTACCGGGTTGACCAAAAGTCCGGTAACATTTCAAATGGTCATAAAAATACAAAAGTAGACGTGAGAGACAAGTTATAAAGATAAAGCAGCCCATACAGTAACTTTGGGCGAGTGTAAAGGCTTTTGGTACTTCAATTGCGGGTTAGCATCACTCCAGTATCTGCAATTTTGTCTGTTGACATGCCCAGTTAAGTGGAAATGTGCCTCGTCTGAGAAAAATACGAGTATGTTATTGAAGCTCGTAAACCTCTCAAGCATTTCGTTAGCAAACTGCAGCCTCTGAGCGTAGTCATTAGGCCTTAATTCTTCTACAATTTGAATTTTGTATGGATGTAAATGTAAATCCTTGTGTAGAATACGATTTAGAGATGTTCTGGGCAAATTTAAAACACTAGACCGCTTTCGAGTAGAGAGGCCAGGTTGATCTCTAACAGACATTGGTACGCGCTCTATGTTTACGGGTTCTCGCGACGTCCTACTACTACTACAACTATACATAACTATAAATATTATATATACCTGTTCTGTGTAGATACTACTCCTTTCATATTATTATTTTTAGTAAGTATTTTGTGGTATTACTAAATAACAATAAAAAAAAACTGTGTATTATTTAGAAATCGGCATAAATACTCTCTATAAATTGTGAGATTATTAGGAAACAGAAATTTTTTCAGTATTGTTAACATTTTTATTTCAAACAAGATTACGTATATTTTGAAAATAAAATAACACCAAAATGCGAGATTTTATAGTTGTTTTATTATATTTATGTCACTGCACCAATTACAAAGTCTACCTTAAAGCACATTGTTGAGCCCTCTGTTTTGCGCTACACACAAGCAATTACGTTAAAACACTCAAAAATATAAAATCACAAGAAAAATGCACATGCGCAAGTCAGCGAACATATTTCTTATTTTTTTATTTGCTTCAGTGTTGCCTAATGAAAGAAATCTTATACATACTCCTATTTCTTACTATTACCCCTTATAATATAAACTTCATGTATATAGCAAATATAAACTTGAATTTAGAACTATGAAGAGATTTTTTATTATTTTGGAAGACAAAATCAATTAATTTAATAACACTGATGATTTTTTATGTAGTTAATAAATTCAATAACATATTACAATAACTTGCTTAATAGAATATGATTTCCTTTTTTAGAATTTATTTCATAATACGTATCAACGAATCATTAGATTTATTACTAATAATGCTTGATTTTTTGTAGCGGCCACACTATCTTGATTGATTTACAAAAAGTACCTAAAATGCAAGATTCCAAATTATAAATAAAAATTTAGTTTCATAAATCAATGACTAGATGGCGGTAGTTTAACCAACAGTGAAATTTCTTAGAAGATACAATAGCATGTTAGTCGCTCTCGCGCTTGGTAACGCTCCCCTCTACTCTCCGCGCGACCGATTCAAATTTTACTGGACCTTTGGTTCACCGTGTATAAACCCTGTACAAAGAGACTTGTAACCCTTGCGATGCCGTCTCCTTTGGTTTAATACTCAAAGGCGCAACTCTTTTACCTGCAATAACAATAGGCCGAGAGGATAAGAAACCAGGCTATTGCTATCTATTTCACTCTCGTTGTCGTTAACTTCCGACTTATCTTAATATGTTAATATGTCTTGTCTTATCTTAATATAAATAAATTACGTGTCGCGTTGTTTGTCCGCGATGGACTCCTAAACTACTTAACCGATTTTAATCAAATTTGCACACCGTGTGCAGTTTGGTGCAACTTGTGAGATAGGATATTTTTTTTTGGCCATGAGTGATCCACAATTTTTTTTTGCGAATTTAAGGAGTTTTAATAGGACATGACAAAGGGTCGTCGAAAAGGGCAAGACAACGTCTGCCTAGCAAGCAAATATATATATATATATATATATATATATATATATATATTGTATATATAATATTTATTAAATATTCTTACCGGGAGGAACTCCGCCTGTGGTAGTGGTTGTGCCACATCTGCCAAAAGTGACACTGTGATTACTGAAGGGTTCTAGTAGGTTTAGCACCCTGCCATTTATTGTAGCGTCAGCTATGCAACCCTCAAACGGTGTCTTGGAACCAACTTTGCCGCCGACGACGTAACTTGGTTGTACACCTACAAAGGGCAAGACAACGTCTGCCTAGCAAGCTAATATATATATATATATATATATATATATATATATATATATTAATTTGCAAACATAATATCTAAAATGTACTTTCTGTGATTTGGATTAGTATACGTACTTCTTTCACTTATAATTTTTTAAGTACTAATGGAACAAGTACATGTTCCATCAAATTACAAAAATGAAGATAAAGTTTCACCAAGTGACAATCGTAAGTATAAATTAAATAAGCTAATTAGGTACAATTTCCTATTAATTAAGACAAAGCTTACTCTCCAGGTCTCTTCCAACAACTGCTCCGTCATCTTTAGAGAGTGAAACTCAGAGAGCGGCAAATGTCTCAGCAACTATTAATTATACTACAGATATAATGTCGGAACTCGGAAGTGATCTCGCCGCTAGTAAGGAATGGGCCCAGTCTCTCCCAAAATTAGCAAATGATGCCCAAAAAATGACTTCGAACATTGAAAACTTAAGTAAGTGTAATAAGAATATTTAGAAATTCAACCTCCAGACCGACCGTAAAACCAAAGAAAGAATTTCGGTCACGGCGGCCAGCTTAAACAGAGACTAGCTATTAGCGTAAAACGAAATAATTCCTGACTTTCATGTAGTCTGCTAGTGATTTATATCAAATTAGTGTAGTACTAAGTCATAGTTTTATTATGATCAACGATCACTGTTACCTTTTTTTTAGTAAATAACATCGGAGAAATGGAACCTAAGATTTCTTCTCAATACCGTGTTGTGAAAATGAAGCAGGAAAGTCTTGAACAACATCGCAAGGAGGCAGACGATAAACTGCAAAAACTAAGGGAACTTGTTGAACAGGTAAATATATTTTCGTTATTTATTGCTAATCAAATTAGGTATTGATTGTAACCGTTGTATATCGTACTTAATGCATTATAATAATTGATTGTAGGCCCGCACAGTAGTAAACCGAGTACCGATTGGAGTCACATTCGATCGATGGTCAACTCTTCAGCCAAGATTACCCGAAACCGTAGATGAGATGTCCACCTCTACACATGTTTCTGCATACTTCCGTACCAAAGAGAACAATGGCTTTTTACTTTATTTAGGCAATCCTAAAGACACAATGCTAAGGCGGACAAAATCAGTAAGTTAATAATTTTTCTAAAACGTAATTTGGAAAAACGAAAATTTTGCATGTATCTGCCTAAATTGAAACATTATAATTTATAAAAGTATTTCAAATATAACAGTGAAACTTTGTTCAGCGTAATACATAATCTTCTAGGACGACTTCATGGTAATCGGTATTCAGAATGGATATCCGTATCTTGTAATGGACATCGGAGACGTAGCCGAATCTGGGCTAGAACCCGCAAGAATTGGTAGTGAGAAATTTGTCGCTGACAACAAATGGTACCAAGTTATTGTTGACAGGTAAACAATTGAACGTAACTAGCTGTGACGCGTGAATGCAGAATATTAAAATTATAAAATCATATTTTTAAAGGCTCGACTAAACGGGCCATATTTTCTGGCAATTTGTGGCTGCAATACTGTGACCGGCAACATTGCTAGCAATACTAATCACTATACGGTATTTTAAGTATGGCCTAGCAATTATAACCACATATTTTTGCTATGTCAAAACATTTTCCTGTGTAACCGGTATGTTGCCGAACGATCGCCTCGCAATCGAAAATACTGCAATATTGCTGGGCCATTTATATTGTTGGTTTGTTTTACTGTATATGCGCATCCCTTTCACCCTTTCAATGCGACGTGAAGTACGCTGCGCATCACTTTCTGCGCGACGTGAAGTGTGGATTTATTTGGTAGGTATCGCAATCCTCATGTTTGTATCTTGCCTTTGTATGTTTGGTCCAATTCTATTTATAAGGATTTTTTTTAATATGAGAAGAGTGACAAACGAGCAAACAGGTGGACTGATGGGAAGTGGTTGCTTTGACCCATCGACATCTACATCTATCCTCGATTACGAATTAAAATGCAAATGCGTTGTCACCGTGAGGACTAAGATGTAATGCCTCCTTACCAGTAAAAAGTCTCTGGTTCTCTACACTCACCATACGAAACACAACAGCGCTAGGGCTCTTGTACACGCTAAGAAATTTCACCGTGTCTACGGCAGAAAAGACCAATTCATCATATATACTACAAGAATTTTGTCGAATTTAGACACGAACATTTTTCTTGTCTGCTTTAGACAAGATAAATACAGACGTGTAAACGATAAGTTTGTTTTCGGTCAGTCGTGCGTAAGGTATAGCGCACTAGTCAAGTTTGTTTGTAATGAATAGAATCATGTTAACTACTAAGCAAAAATTGATTATTGCATATTATATATATAAAAAAATCAAAAAGTACGTAAACGCGTCCACACATGTACAAAAAAACTTAAATTATTTGAAGCAACGCAACTACTGGCCTACTGTGCCCCTCCCTTCACCGCAACAACACAGAGCTCGTCTTGTATAGCGCAGACAAGATTTTTTTCTTTGTCAGCGCCGGAGCATTGTACACAGTTCGTGTGTAGAAACGACACGAATTATTGCATAGACCTGGCGACTTTTCTTAGTGTGTACAAGAGCCCTTAAGTTGCTATTCTACGCTGGTATTTAGTGAGAGCGTGGCCCTTCCCCGGTCGAGCCGACCCATTCGTGCTACAACTATACTACTAATATAGCTGCAGTATTAGATATTATTGTAAATTTTTAAAGAAATGTTTATCAAGAATTAATTTCTTGTCTACGGAATCCAAAATGTCACGCCTACTTAAGTAGGTTCGAATCCACCTTCGCCCCCTTTGTTTTATATCGTTTCTCTGCCAAAAAATATGTTTGTGATGGCTGGGCAATGTTAGCCAATAATCGCAGCCACACATTGATGGAAAATATGGCCCGTTTTGACGAGCCTTTAAAACAGTTCAACATATTATTCCAATGATAAAAAATTAATTTGGTTCTATGATTAATACTCTAAGCAATTTGTGTAAATTTCTATCAACTATTTTAGAAATTTTCGGAATACTTACATATATTTTCGTACAGACGGACACAAAAAGTTTGTAATTAGATTAATCCTAAACATCAAATATTGTAACAGAAAAGGTATTAAAAAGTTAAAACATCGAAAACTATACACTTTTTATGACACTGTAATAAAAATATTTTTTTATAAACAGAGTGGGGCGCAATGTTAAATTATCAATTCGGGAAAGTCTGGACAATGGCACTGACTACATACACTCCAAAGAAGCAACACTGCCCGGCCAACATACTATCTTCAATCTGGACCGACAGAAATCCAAGCTTTACGTGGGCGGCGTACCATCAGACGCAACGCTCCAGGGAGTAAGTTTTCCTGCCTTTGAAGGCCAAATAGAGGAACTAATGATAGGTGACACGCCTGTGGGACTTTGGAACTTCGTTAGTGCTGCTAACTTGAAAGGATCCAGGCAGAGGTAAAACATTAATTCCAATTGAGCTATATATAAATAGTGTAAGTATGTAATCATTCATTGTCGCAACTGTTTTTATCTTTAGAGATAAATTGATAACATCTCAGAGCGGACCGCAAGAGTTCCGATTCAATGGTCGATCCCACGTCACTATGCCAGGAAGAGGCTACTTGGTACCTCAGAAGAACCATGTTTTGCTTTTCTTCAGAACTTATGCCCCAGACGGCCTGATATATCTAGTAGGAGAAGGCAACTACTTCTTCTCTTTGCAATTACAAGATGGACGAATATATTTACAGGTATGAGTTATTTGATATGACGTTAAATATAATTTTTAAATAAGATTACAATCAAATTAGGACTTGTGTTTATATCACAATAGGTATCACTTGGAAATCCAGATGATCTTGTTATTATTGGTACTTCTAAAACATACAATGATGGCAAATGGCATAGATTGGACGCGGGAAGATATTTAACAACATGTTCTCTCAAAGTCGACGGAGAAGTACTCAAGACTGTATCGACGTCTGAAGTTAAAGAAATACCTGATCTTGATACAATGAACTTCGGAGGAAATAATAAGGGTATCATACAAGTAACAAATAAAGGATTCGATGGATGCATTCGACAAATTAGTATCGACGGTGTAAATATTGATCTCAGTGAGAATATAGAGTCAGTTGGTGTAGCCTATGGTTGCCAGGTAAGTCATTTTTTTTTAATTACAGCTCGTCAATTATCTCAATTTTCTTTTGTAATAACATTATTTTTTTAGTTTGCTTCATTGGTTTCCCTGTCGGGTGAAAATAGTTACCTACGCTACGTGAATTTAACTACAGAGAACATGCTACTAACACTGAAATTCAAAACTTCAAAACCGGATGGACTCATTTTTGTATACCTCAGCAGAACCCAAACAGCAACAATGTCAGATAGTATTTCACTCTCCCTGATAAATGGTAAGAATTATAAAAATAGGTTTCTAAAAATAATAAACGCTTTTGTTTATAGTTCAAACTTATTACAGGCAAATTGGTACTTATGAGCCAACGGGAACAGCTGGACACTGGTTTGAGTACATACAACGACTCTCAATGGCACGTCGTAACAGTCATACACAACAATCAAGCCTTGCGGCTAGTTGTTGACGACTTTGATTACTTCAGGTAATAAAAATAACTTATTTATCAGTATATGAAAGATGATTTTAATTTTTTGATGAGGGTACCATCACCAAATAACTGCTAATATTAATTTAATAACTGTCTTCTTTATAAAAACCGTTAAAGAAATGTTTTCATCCTATTAATATAATTAATGTTACAGTACGGACACAGCGCCAGCCCCATTGCATATACTTGACGGAGTATTGTTTGTGGGAGGTGTACAACCAAGTTACGTCGTCGGCGGCAAAGTTGGTTCCAAGACACCGTTTGAGGGTTGCATAGCCGACGCTACAATAAATGGCAGGGTGCTAAACCTACTAGAACCCTTCAGTAATCACAGTGTCACTTTTGGCAGATGTGGCACAACCACTACCACAGGCGGAGTTCCTCCCGGTAAGAATATTTCATAAATATTATATGTATATATATGTATATATACATATGTGTGTGTGTAACATACTAGCTTAACCCTGCTGCTTATCATGTAAAGTAGTCCAATGATTCAGGATACGCAATGCGAAACTCAGTGCCATAGCATTGGTTGCTGCCTCGCATTTTCGTAAATATCTTTTAATAAAATAAATTCGATAAAACTATTCTAGTGGGACTGTCTCTCGTACTCGTACTGTATTTTAATATATATATATATATATATATATATATATATATATATACACGTAATTTATATATATATATATAAATTACGTGTCACGTTGTTTGTCCGCGATGGACTCCTAAACTACTTAACCGATTTTAATCAAATTTGCACACCGTGTGCAGTTTGGTCCAACTTGAGAGACAGGGTAGTTTTTTTGCCCATATCGTACATTTTTTTTTCAAAGGAGACAATCAATTTTTGTATGGAGAATGGGCCCACCACAAATTTTCGCGTCACGCAATGAAATGGATGTCGATTTATTCCTTATAATCTATAGTTTAAAAAAGTAATATTAGTTTTACCACATCTAGACGGAAAATCGAGAAATTAACAAATTAAAATATGAATTTTAAAATAACCTAGAAATAAACTAAAAACTATTTATAGTGGTTTTTACCGGTATTTTAAGTTAAAATAGTGCACTGTTGAATAATAGTTCATATAAAACCAAGTTGTAGGTACATTCAGCATTTTCAGATACTTCAATATTTTTAGTAGTTACGGCAAAATATAGTGCCTGTCTGTGTACAAATGTGGTATGGATACAATTTTTTACATATATTGATTGTGAGTGTACTTCCCAATTACCGTTAAAATAATATAATTAAATTCAAGATGACTAAGGTATAATATATCCATTTATATTTACAATATTACCAACACACGTTATATAGTAAGAAAGATGTTTTAAACTGACTGTGTAAAAAACAAGTTATAATGCAACCGTATTTATAGATAGTAAATCATCATTTCCAACATAGTCTATATAATTCAGACATATAATTCAGATCTATTTATGCAGACAGACAGACAGGCCCGGTGTCAAGACTTTTTTAATATGCTTTGGTTGATTATTAAATACCTAATTATACATCTTAAAATGACTGGGTTCTAAAATACCAAAATGATTAGGTAATATCATGCTTATCTGTTATTACACACTGATAAATTGTGAGGAAGTAAGATGTTTTGAACTGTTTGTGCCAGGATAACAAACACACAGGTATAGTTTAATTGTATTTATTATTAGCGATCCGCCCCGACTTCGCACAGGTGATTTCTGGATTTCGACAACAGCGCCACCTACCGAGTCCATATGTGAATATGAATCATATAGAGACCCATTCAAACACACATAAACATATCATCAAAATCGCTTGGATGGTTTCTAACGGACATAGGTAGAAACATTTTTCGTGTTTTCATATCAAAAGATCATATTAAAAGATTTTTTCAAAATAACTTGATGGTAACATTTCTATTTATGATACGATATTGATATGTAATAAGTCCCAAAGATCATCTATAATCACTGCATTAATTATGGTTAAAATCGTCAGTGTTTTATGAGTCCTCTTTTAAAAATAACACAGCAGACAGGTGCAGTGCCGGCCCTTTGTTCATTAAAGTATTCATCTATTAGCAAGTATAAATCCCATACATCATTAAAATATAATGTCTCGCCCGTTTACGATATTATTAGAAATCAGAAGGATATGGTCAATTAAAAGAGATAAAAAAGGGTGCCAGAGCAATAAATTCAACTTTGCTCGGCGTTTATTTATAAATTACACATATAACATAATATATAACAGATAATAAAGCACACAGTAAAATAGAAATAGTTCAAATAAGCAACAAAAATTACAATTTTTAGTCATCATTATTCATCATCATTACAACAGTCCACTGCCGAACATATGGCTCCTAAATTAAAGATATAATGTAAAATATTACAGAGGCCTTCCGTGAATTGCCATCACGTTCCGTCCCGTATGGTGTCGTTAAAGTCGACAGAATAAAATAAAATTCTAAATACCAGGAGATGAGGAGCAGCATCTTCCTATAGAATACCACAAAAAACTTTGGTTGCCACAAGTGAAGCAACATAGCAAAAATGATCATTTATATTACAATATTAATACGCATTAAGATTAATAATCATCATTCATCATTTTCAATATCATTACTTGAAAGTAATATATCATCTAAAAAAGATGCAGGTGGTTCAACCTCATCTCGATGCCGTGCCCAAGATAGAAACCAGACAACAGACATGACATGTGCACAGCAGCCAACAGTGCGTCTGCCTACCAAACAGTTGCAACAGTACCCAGTAAGAGCAGCCCTAGTGTTAGCAATTGATGGGTTGGTGTCAACTAGTATATAAGTGTAATAAGTTTTTTTTACTAGTGTGCCTTGATTGTATCCTACCTCGCAATAGATAACTATTTGGACCAAAATCATGGACAGATTGCAGGTATACCTCGATTTTATATTCTCCAGAAGCCCTGACATGCTCCCCGTAATAACTACGAGCTTGTTTAATTTGATAAATTCCTAGACTAAACAGAATGAGATCCTGGAATGTCAGTTGAGGAAAATTATCCAGCTCTGGAAGATTACCATTAATGCTGGCAAATCGCACTCTCACTCTATTTAAATTGTGCATTTCTACATAGGAGGCTAAATTATTTGGAGTGTTTAGTTTGGCTTGAGCAATTGCCAATATCTCTACAGCATGAAAATTATTACGAATCAACGTATGAAATCGATTTATTAATGCAGCTGCAATTTTAAAGTATAGCATGAGATGAGTAGATGCAGTATTAAAATATTCCTGACGAAATAATTTGAAGTCCCGTTTAAATCTCCCATTTACAATTTCAATCACCCACCTGCACAAAGTTACACATCTGGACTTGTTGGCAGCAATGGTTGATAATTGTATTTCACCAGCTTGTTTAGATTCAGGCATGTAAGCCTTATAACCACATTGCTGCAAGAATGGAATTGCATCCCTAAAACCTCTATCAAGAATAAATACATCGTTTTCTCTAAAATAGGTTCGCAGTGGACTATTATCGTTGAACAGTCTAAGAATTATAGAAGCATCTGATTCTGTTGCAGGATATGGTCCAAAAACATCAAGGATATAACCATTACAGCACACTATTAAAAATGGCTTAACTAAGTTACGATACTTATGTAAACTATATGTTTGCTTCTGGTATAAGTAATTACTACTTTTTTGCACATAAATGTATGTACCATCACATATTACTATGGCTGGCATAAATTCAGGATCCATATCTGGATTACCAAACAAGCCATTTGGTATTGTCAAGTTATATTGAGCAACTTGTTGAATGCATAAGGTATTTGTCCCTAAATGCAGTTGGATGAATTGCTCTTCAAAGCACTGACTTACAATATTTAAGTGATTGAACACAGTCGATGAAGCTACATTAAATAGAGAAGCTATGCGTTCATTGCTATCACCTGTACGAAGTTTCACTAAGAACATAGCTAGACTTCTTTTAGGTGATTTAACTCTTTCACTGATAGATGGAATTTCAACTAGTAACTGTTCAAATTGGTAGTTGGTAAATCCTAACCAATATTTGCATAATATTGAATTATGTTCAATGATATTTAAAATATTATAATTTTGAGTAACACTACTTTTAAGTAAGGAACAAAGGTTGTCTATCTGAGATGCAGTAAAATCTGAACAGTTACTACTCGTGTATAAATTATTCCAATCATTGTGGGGTTCATTTAAATGGTATTCACAAATACGAGCGCACAGTGGCACATAAAATGAGTGATCTATCAGCAATCTCTCTTTAAGTAGTTTAGGTATTAAAAATCTAGATGAATGATTACATGACTTAAAAATACAGTGACGGGAAGTAGAAGCAGCACGCTTATAATTAGCCATAGTAATTGTTGATACCGCTCTGGAAATGGCAGGGGTTATAGGTGCAGGTGGTTGTGGGATGTTACCGATGTCTTCTATATTCATGAATTGTAACTCCATATCCCTGTTCTCATTTTGTTGTCTCTGTCTCCATACATCTCTGGAAGCTCTCAGCCAGCAAGGACTGCATACTCGTTCTAAACGATCCACCTGAAAAAAAGTTATTTTTTATCAACTAACAAAATGAACTATAGTTTTACAGTGTCTACTCTAAATATTAATAATATTTATTATTGTTCTATTTATTTCAATCTTTCTAACACTAAATAGTTTTAATGTATTTTAAAATTATAAATATTAGCATGCAATTGTTTCCCCTCATAATATTTTTGTGGCACTACTTATTTAAATAGAAATAAATAATACATCACATATCAGACAAGAAGTAATTATTTTAGAATTATTAACAATATTTCACTAAGCCCAAGTTCTTTAAAGTTTCAGATAACATTGAATGATTAAATTGAAAAACTGTCATTCTTTACGAGTTGGGGTACTTTCAACTAATTATAAATAATTTTGTAAATCTTAACAAAACAGAAAAGATTTGATCTTGATTCTCTAGGGTGAAATATCGATTCACTAGATCGATTTAGTACTATATATCGATATGACATTGACAGATGAAACGTCAAAAACGTGAGCATATTTAATTAATTAGTTGTTTACCAATATTTTCAAAAAAATAAATAAAAATACTTCGATGCTGCTCCGGTAGCAAAACTCGCGTGTAGGTGCTTCAGATAAACTCCCTTGACGCCCCCCACAGTAACAGAATCTTCAAATTGAGGCGACCGAATTGTAAACCCAACCCGTTTTATTTATACTAATGTCTTTTAAGGTAAAAAATATTACTTGTATAATAAGTACAAAAGCATACAAATATGGGTGTAAGATAAGGAAGAAGTATCGTTCATCTAATAACTAAAAATAAAAAAGTGGTTATTAATGGCAAATATCCCCCCATAAGACAATCTATGGGGAGTTCTATGTTCAGCAGTAGACTTTTGGTAGACTGTAAATTTAAAGATAACCTGTTAGTGAACTGCCATGTTGATGAGCATAAATATCAGACCAAATTGTATGCAAGGTGTCTGATTTTACAAACATCAATCTGTGTACCAAAGCGATTGTGGCAAATCCTCTGGGCTGCCTATTTGAGGCAGGGGACCATTTACAGCCTTTTAAAATAAAGTAAGTACCTGGTGTGATGGTATCCACTGCAAAATAATATCTCTTTCTTCAGAGTTAATAGGCACAATCCGTCTACGGTGTGCTCTTAAAATTGAAGATCCACATGGAATACAAATATTCCTGTACCCAAATCTTCTAATGGAGTGAGCAGATGCAACACTTTCTTGCAATATTCTTAGGCAGTTACAACAAACTGCATCAAGTGGGTGTAACTGAAAAAATCAGGAATTAAAAATAAAAGAGTAAATAAATATTAAGTTCAGATAAATGTACATTTTGAGGAGGGAAGCGAAGTTGGCATGAAAGTGAATGTTTGATGTGGAACCCTATATTATTTGAAATACAATACATTTTCAATTAAAAAAAATTGGAAATCCAAAAAACAAATATCGATTAATATATTATGATTTTACAATATTTACAGTATTTCAGGTATATCATATAGTGATAAATAAACTTTATAATATTAGAGTATTATGGAGTTGTGTAATATTAGTAATATATGGGGGAGGCCTATGTTCGGCAGTGGAGTTTAATTGGCTGTAACGGTAATATTACAGTGGATTGAAATATTTTTTCATTGCACAAAATAACTTACTTTTCTATTTACATAATATTTTATCGTGAATAAATATTGACACATATATACCTATACTTTTTCGACTTTGATTTCTGATTGACTGACAAAAGATAATTAGACACACATAACATGTGATACATCATACCATGCCACAAAAACTTCTTTTGTGTATATTGTGTGACTTTATTTTATCTATTATTTAAATTAGATTTCACTAATAACATAAAACTTCAATACTTTAACATTTAACACATTAGTACCTGTGTTTATCATTTGTTAAAGGTTAATTCACTATAAGTTATAGATTTTACAAAATACTAGGAGGAAAAAATAAACTTTTATATTACTCACATGGACTTTTACTCGTCAGTTTGCATTTTCGAATGTCATTGGCAAATTATATACATAAATGTGATATAGGTATTTAATATTTGACTTACGTGCATGATATAACCCTTAGGTTAAACATTTTTTGCATCAATTAGACATTAACATACTAATCCACTTGTAAGCAGTAAAACTACGTGAATTTTCATTTTTAAACTTTTACTTTAACACGAACACAGTTTACATCAATTTAAACAAACAAGTTTATACCATATTATATTTTTTCTACCAAATAGTTTGAAACAACAGACTTTTTTCTTACAGTCAATGCCAGTCAATGGAGTCAATGCAAAGAACTATGCCTGTAAGTTGGTAAATAGCAGGAAAGAATGCAGTGTCATCTTGTGTCAAAATGTAAAATAATTTAATCAATATAATATATCATTTATCAATTTAATATAACGAAAGATTAAAATTATAGCTATAGAAGGTATGAATTTATTAATAATATGAAGGGATATTTATTATTACTTTTAAAAACTTAAAATAATTAAGTACTTAATCATGTATAGATCGTTATGTGTGCCTGGAGTCTGTGGATCGTTTTCTTTCGTATTATTTCTAAAAAATCGTACCATATCCCACATTATTCAACAAAAATAAAAATATTAAGTAATACATTAATAAAGAAAATATGTAATTTTCGTTTCCGCAGTATAGTAATATTGTTGGAATAAAATCGAGAGTAACAAAAATAATATATATTTCTCATAAAGTTTAAATCTAGATAATATGTAAGTAGATAGATTGTATAGTGCAGTCATTAGCTTTCCATGAGATAATATTATACCTACCTCATGAGAAATCCACACAGATAAAAGTTGGCGCACATCGGCAGTTGTCTCGGCCAGTAATTGTCTTCGCACACTGCGTTGAAACCTGACTCCACAATTGCAACATACACTTCTATTTTCATTGTATACTGATCTAGCAGATTCCATTTTCTTAAAATCGCATATAAATACAAAAAAACAGTAGCGTGACGAACGTCAATGCCGTTAAGATTAAAGACGTAGGTAATACCCCGCCGCCCCGCCCCGCCGTACCCGGCCGCCGGCCGCTGGGAATTACCGGAAGTCAATGATAAAATAACGTTTTGGTTCACAGTCATTTAGAACTATGTTATAACGTGATATTAGCTAAAATTTTTAGAAATTAAACATAAAGTTCTTAGTGGTATCTTTTTTAAGTCAGCTTTGTGAAAAAAATAGTTTTCTTTTTTATACAAACTGCAAAATGACTAATTAGGTACACGCATTTTACCCATATTACACTAATCAGAACACGAATATCAAAACAACTAATTTTTTTTTCATATTTCTTGATTCCGTTTACATTTTTGAAAAATCTGTAGGCCATTTACTATTATAATTTGGTGTCTTTTTTTTGATGTAATACCATTAAGTGACGTTAATATTTTTAGTGGGCCCAAAAATGATTGTCCCCTTTAAGGATTTTACGTGTCACGTTGTTTGTCCGCGATGGACTCCTAAACTACTTAACCGATTTTAATCAAATTTGCACACCGTGTGCAGTTTGGTCCAACTTAAGAGACAGGGTAGTTTTTTTGCCCATATCGTACATTTTTTTTTCGAATTTAAGGATTTTCAATAGAATATGACCATGGGTCGTTGAAAGGGGCAGAACAACGTCTGCCTGGCAAGCTAGTTAAACAATATAATGTTTTCTACATTTATTATTTATCTCTTCCCTTGTCAAAAATCTGTGTGTGTGAGTTCGCGCGCGCATGCGTGTGTGTGTGTGTGTGTGTGTGTGTGTGTGTGTGTGTGTGTGTGTCTGTGTCTGTGTGTGTGTCTGTGTGTATGTGTGTCTGTGTCTGTGCGTGTGTCGGTGTGTGTATGTGTGTGTGTGTGTGTGTGTGTGTGTGTGTGTGTGTGTGTGTGTGTGTGTGTGTGTGTGTGTGTGTGTGTGCAGATTATCTTTATTTTCAGAACTTTTAATGCTAGAGTAAACAGCCTACGTACGTCTGACTACTGGGCACAGGCTTTCTGAGAGGTTTAATGGTCGTTATGATTGAATGGACAGTATACAATGTGAGTTATTTTACGGACTTTTACTAGCATCATTCTAAAAGTTAAGACGGGGAGCTGATTATTCTTTTATAACGTACCGCCCTTTAAATACCTGCTGCCCGAAGCTATAATTTACATAACTCTTGGCTCACCCCTTGCCACTAGGTCGTGGATTCCACCCAACCATCAGAATACTGGAGTGAATCATTCCTAGCTCAACTATTTAAAACTTAGTTGACGTATTTAACAGTGAAATTATTATATGGTAGTGTTAACAACACTGTTAGCATTTTTTTATAAAAGTCATTGCCCCACTAACGTACTTTACGTTGTAAGTGGTTACTAAACAAGATCAAGTTTAAATCGTAATGCCTCCTTATAAACTATCGTACATATACTAAACATAACATATAATAAATCCTTAGGTGGGCCCTAGGCAGTAATACGGCATCACATGCTTTCCATGCCGTCATGCACGTATGCTATTTAATTGTATTGAGTAATCCGAATAAAATACAAACTACGTTCGAGCGGTTGTTTTTCATACCGAAAGCTACAACTGAAATGCTCGCAGGGTTGCCTTCGTTATGACATCACAGCTCAGAGGGATGCAAAAAATCTTATAAAATCTTATATGAACAAAATCATGAGAATTATTTCTTAATTCAAAATGTATATAGTAGGAATTGCAAGTTTGGCAAAATCCTCCCTCGAGGTAATCCACTGGATGGATTGATGAGGCAATATTGTTGTGGCGCGCAAGAAAAAAATACTTTTCCTTTGATACTGTCACTTAAAAGTTTCGGTTACATTATATCCACGACAGCTCTGAGACCCCTTCACTATTATTTAGGCTGTCCTGAAATACTAGATTATATTTATGCGCCCGAAATTCGATAAAATGATTGATGATATAACATGAAGATTCGTCATGCAGCATGATCATTTACGTAATACTTGAGTACCTATATTGTGTGTTTAACATAGACTTAATATAACTTATAGGCTTATTACACTTCAATAGTGTAACCACTTATTCACCGAAATTTTATTTTTTTATTTTCAATTATCACCAAAGACATTTAAGTAGTATTTTTAAATCTCTTTGATTATCACGGAATCTATAACGTCTTCTTTTTAATTAAGGTTTTATTTTTAACTGTTTAATTAGATAAAGCATCATGGCCAGCTCCTATCCCTGCCGATGTGTTGCCAACTCCGTCGCCATTACCTCCTCTAGCAACTCCTGAACCAGAAATGGCAACAATTAAAGGTAAACTTTCAATAAGATTTTTTTTTTGCTAATTTAGATGGGGAGGCAATGCGACAAATAAATTAATTTCAAAAGTATTTATTTATTAATTACAAATGGAATTGATTATAAATATTAAATAGGTACAGTAATACATGGCCCTGAAATGACATTATAGAGAAATTTTGCTTCAAATCCCCTCGCTTGGTTGGGTTTGGCGATCGCACAACCAGTCATTGATCACTTTTTAGGTTTCCGTAGTCAACTAGGAACCCTTATAGTTTCACCATGTCTGTCTGTCCGTCTGTCCGTCCTCGCTTAATCTCTGTGACCGTTAGCACTAGAAAGCTGAAATTTGGTACCAATATGTGTATCAATCACACCGACAAAGTGGTAAAATAAAAATTGTTTTATTAGGGTAGGTAGATAGTTATATGTAAAGTGTGAAGTGATTTTTTTTAATTTCAACCCTAACGTTATATATTGTTGGAAAGGTATTTAAAAATGAATAGGGGTTTACTAAAATCATTTTTTGATAATGTCAATAATTTCGGAAATAATCACTCCAAAAGTAAAAAAAAATGTGCCCCCCCCCCCCTCTCTAACTTTTGAACCATAAGTTTAGAAAATATGAAAAAAATCTGAAAAGTAGAACTTTATAAGGATTTTCTAGGAAAATCATTTTGAACTTGGATGGAAACAACAGCACCCACTACCGGGAGCAGTTGCAGGAGCGCGGAGCGCTGCTGGAGCGCGAACATAATGGATACCCACCTTTAAACTCATAAGTGGGACTTATTGTGACGGACGGGAAACTACGGAACCCTGCACTGAGAGTGGCCCGACACGCTCTTGGCCGGTTTTTAATGGATCCTCTTACGCCGTCATCTTGCACATAATATTTTGTTCAAATAAATAGCAAGACACCTCTTGCATATGAAATATATACTTATGAATTAAATTCTTTTCTTATTCCACTACGAAAAATAAAATCCATATATTTAACAGGAATAGGCATATACATATTGAATTTAGGTACACAATACAAAAATAACGGAAAATAACTTCTAAAAGAAGAATATTTACTTTAAACAAATAAAATGTAAAACATAAAACAAAACAAATAATGGAAATTATATGACTCATTACCAACAAACGAGGTTAAGAAAATCGAAGTCCGACACAAACTGATTAGGCATACTAAAACATATGCATGCGGACCCGCACTAACCACCACCTTGAGATAAATAATATTTTCCATAGAAGATGTCTTTTCATAGTAGATGTGCCGTTGCAGCGTGGCTCTACAAGGTAGACTGTATTATGTTTGTGGCACGCATGGACTAGCTCGACCAGCGTAGGACCACGCTCTCATAGAATAATACCAGCGTAAAATTGCAGCACAATACTATTTGTTACGTTTGGTGTGCTCAGTGTAGAGAACCGGATAAACTTATTGTAGAAAAAGATTACGTCGTGAATAAATTGAGCAATAAATTACTGTCTTTTACATAATAGTAATATGAATTTTTTATCTTGCCACTTTCCTGGCAGGCTATGCAGATGAAAATGAAATATTTACGGTACCACCAACTGAACCGCCAACTACAACTTTGGCGCCTTTCATCACTACCACCATTCGTCCTTCGACGACGACACGCCAGCCTCCGCCACAGCCTGAATCAGGATGTTCGTTAGCATACGACCCACAATACGGAATTGGTGATCCATCAGAAGGCTATAGGTTTGGTATGTATACGCTCTATAATCCTAGAAAAGTATTGACTATTGACTTTATTTTATAAATTATTCATGCGATAAGTATTCTTTAAAATGTTACTACCAATACCACTATTAATATTTATATAATTTGTATTATATTGTAATTAGTACCAATAATTTTTACATAATTTGGTATAAACAATTTAATGTAAATTTCTATGTTTAGGCACCCGAAATGACAGCCGAATCGAGTACTCTAAGCTACCAGGTAGACAGCTGGAGGGCTTCGACTTTACCATCACATTCCGTACATTTGACCAACATGGGGGTCTCATTTTCTATGCAGAGGCGGATAAGGCTCCAGGGCAATTCCTTGCTCTTTATATGAAGGACGCGAGAGTAAGCTGCTGCACATTAAATATGCATCAATTATACAATTTTTATGTATTTAATGCTTCATTCTTAATTCCAGATTTATTTCACTTTCAATTGTGGAGGAGATACAGCTTTCGTAGAATCGACACAAATGTACAATGGAACTGAGTGGCACACTGTAACCTTAGTCAGAAACGAAGGACACGGAAAACTTACTGTGGACTCGGAGCGCATCGGAGAAGCCAGCGTCACATGCATTTCTCCTGCCGTTCTAACACCGCCTTTCTATTACGGAGGGCTGGGAAATATTACCACTAGTGTCAGCCAGAATCTCATGGTAAGTTTTTACTTCTGTTCCACTTTAAGCTTAAACTTTGACTAAAAGATATACGTTAAAATAAACAAATGTGACTCTGTTTTAAAAAAATTTATAGAAATGAAACATTATTTAGCAATATGCACAAAATATCATTTTATAGTTTCTAAGGTAAATCTGTATGCCTGCTTCCAATAGAAACGAGTTCTGAATCAATGTAATTTTATTCTAACCCACGGTAATTCGTTCTCCCTAAAGTAAGAATAGAAGATAAAACATAGTGATTGATATACTCTGCTAGAATTATCAATACTGAAGTCTTCAGCTATCCACCGTTGGGTGGCACCCACAATTGCAAATAATGCAAATACTTCGCCTTGATTAATGTTTCCTATTTATGTTATAAAATATACGTGGTAAATGTAAAATTCTTTAAAAATAATATCCTAACAACGTTGATAACGCTTGATTCTATAACGCGATCTTGGTTATCGTTAGTAGAAAATATATTTCCTTAATCAGTAGATATTATAGTTACAGGACACAGTCACAAAAACTAGTAAGTATGCGAATTTTGGTAACAAATAATAAGTACTAAATACACCATACATAACGCCTGTAAGGCAGTACTGTATCTGAATCCGCTACTTAAGGGCCCCTTTTCCCGAAAGTTTAGGCATTTTACGCTCTGAGCCGGCTCGCGCCCGCGTTGCACAGGAGCCGGCGCGATATGAACTTGGGTGACCTATGGAGGCGGGCGAGCACGCCACAGTATAAATAAATCAGTAGTTCGATTTTGTTAGCTATCCTAGGAATGTTGTTGATAAATAAATTAACTACTTATCCTATACTATTAAACGAGCAATATTTGTATATTTATATTTATATATATATATATATATATATATATATATATATATATATATATATATATATATATATATATATATTTTTAAACGTTACCCCTACACTAGGATTTTCTCCTGTATCGTGGGGGCAGTTTACAAACATAAATTATACAAGTACAAACATCCAGACCCGGAACAATTATTTGTAGGCCATACAAATACTTGTTCCGTGCGGGATTCGAACCCGCGACCCCCAGTGCACCCACTCATTGCTAAGCCACTACGCCACGGAGTCGTCAATATGTGTATATATATATATATATTTAGATGAGTTCTCGAAAACGGCTCTAACGATTGCATGAAAGTTTCAATTTAGGGGTTTACGGGGACGAAAAATCGATCTAGCTAGGTCTCATGTATGGGAAAAATCGTTTTCGCCCGTTTTCGCCCTATTTTCACGCATAAAGATTTACCCGCGCAGTATGTTTCGTAATTTCACCGCTATTGTTACGTAGCCAAGCGGTTATAGTGTCGGCCTATGAAGTCTACGCTGAAGAAAGGTTCGGGTTCGAATCCCCATTCAGACTTTTTGTTTTCGTTTGATCAATTTTTATTTAGTTTTTTTATTTGTACATTTTTTGTTGTTTATTGTACTTATAATTTTTTTTGTATTTTATTTTTGTATAGAAACGAAATTCACAGAATACATCTACCTACTAAGTTTCAAATATGTAGTCCGAATAGTTTCGGAATAAAAGGCTGTGACACACGGACGGACGTACGGACAGACATACATGACGAATCTATAAGGGTTCCGGTTTTTTCCATTCGGCTACGAAATCCTAAAAAAGCTTGAAAAAGGCTTCTTTATAATCATTTACAAAAAATATCCCATTTAGATTGCCAAGGGCCTTGGAGATCGACCCTGGTGATCCGAGGAATTTGGGCCGTGGTATGGGCATAAGAAATCTGCCAATTGAAGAATACAAATATTAATAATAGGTAAAACTGGAATGGAATAAATAAATTTACAAAATTTCAAAAAAGCAAAAAAAAATTAATTACTAGAGTTAGTAGGTATGCAAAAATATAGGTGAATGTTACTATAGGATTTAAAATTCTTGTCATACTGACTTCGCTAGTCTGTGTAGCTTAGCTAGATTACAGTAAATTATATTGTGACGAATCCACCCACTAAATAGTGGAACATTAGAATACGAAAATAAAAATTGTCATACTGATTTAGCTAATCTATGTCCCTGTTAAAGTAGATATCTAATTATTCCAATATGTATTTTTTTTTATTGTAAATGACCTGTTGATGTTACGCTAGGACTAGGTTATAGGAACTTATAACCTAGCCCTAGCGTAAGTACTTACGCAATACACTTTCGGCTTTTTTTCCTAATTTTGTATTTTTTATTCGCCATTTTAATTAAATCACAACTTACAAAAAAATATTTATTTACAAACACTGTTTTAAAAACATAGGTCAGTATACTTAGATACGAGTATTGTCTTTTTAAACTAATTTCTATTATATTACATATAATACAACAAGTTTTTATGCTAGTAGGTAGGTACTACTACGCGAGCGGCGACAACGTAGTCGCGAGCAAAAATAGCACAAGTCCTCCCTCGATGACGTCCGGCTGGACTCTGGCGGCACTGGCGTGGTGCGCGCGAGTCGCTTTTTACGTATTTTATTTTATATGGAAAAAAATAAGTGCCAAATTATAAATCTATCCAATAATATCCCTGTCAAACCTGATTAGTAAATGAAATATAAAATTTTCATAAATATAGCGTTCCCCTAATTCTCATAAAACTGAAAATGCTTTCAAAATCGATGTTACTTCTGATTTTTTTTTTATCGAGTTAAATGTTTAATATTGTGTTTTTATCCAAAAAAAGTCACTAGATCAAACGTTTATCTGTACTATATATTTTTTTAGGATTTTAAATATGATGATTTCTTTGAAAACAACACGATTTAGAAACATAAATTTGGGAAAAGGGGCCCTTAAAGTATAAAGCCATTTTATACAATAAAAGCTTCATTTGCCCATTACACAGTAGGTTTTGCTAGCAGTTTTACAATAAACACCTACTGAACCACCTTGATGAATAACCTACCGTATAATGCGGTGATTGACGGTTGCGTGAAATTGATTGACAAATAATCTTTTAAACCAAATTTGCGTTATTAGTTTCTAAAAGCGTATAATCAAGTTGTTAAATAGTATTAAGAACACATCTATAATTTTTTAATTATTTTTTAACTAAGGGACTTACGTTATTTTTAACATGTCCGTCCCATTAAACAAATAACCAAGACAATTTATTAGGTTATGCAGTTAGTGTAGTATGTAACACATTTTAATGAATACAACTCTAAAACGATAGTGTATTTGCCGCCGCTTTGCATCTCCGTTATGTATATCGTTTTCGGGCAATAAGAGTTTCCGAGTACAAATAGTTAATATAGTACAAATACCACAAATATCACGAACACTCTCAACGCTGAAAGTTCTACAAAAAAAATTTGTAACTGCTATATATACATATATATATTAATTATTTATCACTTTTTTTGGGCTTTTTCAATACAAATAAATAGTACATATATTACTACCTTAAATAACCTAAATATCTAAGGAAATTTAACGTCGATTGCAATATATATATATATATTTCGTGCTACAACTATACTAATCTACCACGTATGTTATGTTAGGAATGCAAATGAAAATCTCAGGCACCTTTATATTATTTACGACTGGAGGTCAAAAAGTTCTCAAAAGCAAAAGGGACTTCATTGAAGACGACCGCCGACCTGGACGGCCGATTAAGGCTACCACGCCAGAAATATTTGAAAAAGTTGAAAAACTTGTATTGGAAGATGCCCGAGTAAAGAAAAAACAGGTTGCACTATTAGTCAGAAACAATGATTTTAAACATACTGTGTTGTACAACAACATCTTGGCATCATTAAAGTCTGTGTAAAATGGGTTCTGTAAACCGAACACAGGGGACGCGCACACGAGCGCGTCTAAAGTTGTCGCGAGTTTTTGGACCGCTGTGGAGAGCAAAGGGAGGAAGTTGTAGCCTGATTTGTAACTGGTGATGAAACTTTGGTTCACCATGAACCTGAGTCACAGCAAGGGTCGATGCAGTGGCATACAAAAGGCACACCCTCTATAAGGTGTCGCCATCGGCCGGAAAGATCATGGCGATGATCTTTTGGGATACAGAAAGTATCCTTTTGGTTGATTACCAGGAACGTGGTGTTTCCATAACGGGAGAATACTACGCTCTTTACTAGATCAACTAAATAAATCTATTACAGAAAAAAGGCGCGGAAAGCTTACAAAAGGCGTGCTCCATTTGCACGACAATGCGCCCGTGCTCACAAGCCATGTTGCGACGGCTGCCATTCACCGGTGCGGTTTTGAACAACTGCGCCACCCACCCTGACCACCCTGCCCAGACCTGGCCCCTAGCGACTATTATTTGTTTCCAAAATGAAAAAAAATTAGCGACGATGATGAAGTGAAGTCGGCAATTTTAGACGGTATTAATAAGTTATTTGACAGTTGAAAAGGAAAAATAGTTCAATTTTTATATCATTGCGCTTACCTGTCATTCCGCGAACTTTTTTATCTCCCATCGTATATGTACAATTCTTCTATGAGTGTGGCCTATTTTGATGAAATTGTATTTGTAATGAAATTGATTCGAGAATGGTTTAGATTCACAATTGGACTAAGTGATTGGCGCTATTGTAAAAATCCACAAATCACTATCCAAAAAGCGTTATTTTTCTTTATTGAAAGCGAATCCACGATGTTCTTTTTGTGATGTTGGCAACTAAATGTTCAAGTTTTTTAAGAAAACATTTAAAATATTTTTTTATTCGTAGGACTTCTATCAGCCGTTTAAGGGCTGCCTCAAAGGCTTGATGATGAATGGCCAGTACGTTACCGACATCCTCTACCGTGTGAACTCTCTGCGTTGTACCGATAACATTGAACACGGCGTTTACTTTGGACCATCCAATAATGCTCACAGCAATTATCTGAAGGTAAATAAAACATTATTAATACTTCCAATTATTACCATTTAAAGATATATATAATGTCTGCTTGGAATATCTAAATAACTGTCTTATATTGAGCCAAGGGGGTTAATTGCAAGCATTTTAACATTATTTAATTCGAATATAATCTCAAAATAAATTCGAATAGAATTTATTTCAAATTTAATTAATTTTCAAAATTATTTAAACATTGTTATTTAAATTTAATTGAATATTTTTATAAATAAAACCAAGGGAACAAAAGTAATAAATATTGCCCAAAGCTCAGTAAGCTGAACTAACAAAAAACCCCTTGCATAGCTCGTAGAAGCTATAATAGGCAAGCTCATTGTAAAACGACCTTCACTATATAACATCATTGTAGTCACGACTTAATGAGACATTTAGGGAGTCTAAAGAATTTCAAATTTCAGAATCGTAACAATATGTATTCAGCTGTTCACTTGTACCAGCACATAACGATGAAGATTTATTCTTCACATGACTCAGCTTAACAGATATTATATTATACTAACTTACATTTTAACTAGAACGAAATATAATTTAAATTTAATTTTGTCGTAAGATTGAAGGAAAATAATTATTTAAATAAAATCATAATATTTCTTATCATTGCAGCTTCTTGAGAACTTTAAAGTCGGCTTTGAGATTTCTATCTCAATGGAAGTGAAGCCACGTAACTCCACCGGGCTTTTGTTGAGTGTTCACGGCAGAAGAGACTTCATGATCCTCGAACTCCTGGAGAACGAAGTAGTAGCAAATGTTGAAAACGGGAAAGGGCCTTTCCATGCCAGTTACAAACTTGGCAATAAATTTTCACTGTGCGATGGAAATTGGCACAGGATTCATGGTAAAGTTCAATAGCCTATATTATGTAATAAAAACACCTCCGCTTCATACGATTTAATATTCTTTCTTTGTGTTATAGGATAGGATATTAAAAAAATCTATACTATTCTGGTTGGGGTTGTTTAGGTTGAGCAAAACTTTTAATGCAGCCTAATGTGTTTTTAATAAGCCGTAGTAGTTCAGGTCCTACGCGCTATCTATAAATTTCACAGTACACTAACCGGGTTCGATACCTGCACATCACAGAAATTATTAATTGCAGTTTTAAGTGCTAATTTCCCATGTGCTTGACCATGAAGGTAAAGTCTCCCCTTTCTGACTTTAGATTTTGCTTACTTTTGTCATCGAACGAGTGTTATTTCGGTTATTTCTCTACCATAATCGTACCTTTATAGAAAAATATTTGAAATCAGTTTATGCTACAGTAACCTAATGGCGACTAATAATAAGCGACAGTAGCCTAATGGCAGGGCGCGGACCGCGAATTCAAAAAGGTCGTGGGTTCGAATCCGCCATTCGACTACTGGCGTGAACCACTCGTAACACAAGCAATTTGAGCTTACTACGAGTAGTTAAGGGGAATATTAATAATGTTTATAGCATTGTTAATATTCTTTTTAAAAAAAGAAAGAAAAGAAAAAGAATGCTCTTTTTAAATAGATATTACCGGGATTAATAACAATTTCTATTTCTTTTTTAGCTGTAAAATCTCGCCATGTGGTGTCCGTTGGTGTAGATGGTCACTTCTCCGATGCTGGTTTGGGCCAGTCTGGTTCGACGGACACGCGATCAGCGTTGTACATTGGAGGTCACGAGCGTCCTATAGCTAAAGTCCGTGGTGTGAGGTCCCGACGCGGTTTCACTGGCTGCATCAGGAATATCGTCATTAGAGAAACACCTATACAGATACCACTAAATGCAGCCGGCCGTAATACACACGTTGGTGTTTGTCCGACTGATTAACTTTTGTTAAAACTATTTATCCCTCGCTGTACATCTAACATTATTGAAACCTGATTAGATCTGAAACTTTCTATTATCGTTATGTAACTAAAAAATTAAAATATTTACATACTTTCAAATGAATTATTACTTGTACTTAATGTCGCTTTATCCAAATCAAACTATGTTAAGTATATATAAATTGTTTATAAAATCTCTTATTCTTAATTTCAATTGATCATAATTCACTTGTGTTATCACTTTTATATGTCTTTTATGTATAACTAGTTTATTCCCCCAATAAAACAGGACACAAGTACTTTGCGTTTTTATTTTAATGCATCAACTATAAAAAGAAACCCTTCATTAAACAGTAAACAAATTTATTATAACACATGTACAAAGTTAAAAACAATTTTAAAAAGCCCATGATAATTACAATAACAAAATTGTCTTTTGAAACTGATTTTAATATGAACTGCGGATACAATATTAGTGCCTTGAAATTACATGGACCACTCATAAAGTTTTACAATAGAAAAAAAACTATTGTTATGTAATACTGATTTGTACTAACTTTCCGTAACAATCCATTTGGTATGTTTTCCTACAACGAGAACAAATTGTAAACTACATTTGTTTGGATACGTGTAAAACTAACAACTATTTTTCAAGCTCTTGTGGCTTAAATTTAAAACCACCTTAATACAAAGTCCCCGTCCCTGGATAGATAAATTATTGCTATAAATAACTTCCTCTTCAAAATAGAAGAAATAAAAATTAAAAGGATAAACACAAAATAGGGACATACATGCATTGACTTATATATTACTAGCGTAAGGATAGACCCATATAAATAATTTACTCATAACCGCTCATAACATTTTCATACAAGAAAAAGTAGCGCATCTGTCATAATTCAAACGTCATAACACGACGTAACCAGGGTTGGATTTCGTAATATAATTATACAATGTTTCCATTATTTCATAGTGTGTTGTATCTTAATAAAACTAGGCGAAAATACCGTAATTTTATTTTAAGGTCAACCGACTTGTATTATTATTGGGTCCTTTTACTATTTAATATTAACCCTACAATATCGAGAATTTCTGTATTGTGCGTGAGTACTGCCTTGCATAGGTCGACGACATAACTTTGTATATGCATACATGATTTTTTATCACATTTTATCGTAGTTGGTTAGTATAACTCAGTTGCAAGCCGATACATATAACGATTTCCTTTTTGCGATGATATTTTACAGGTAACAAAGAAAACGTAAGTAAAACAAATTAATCTCAAAGAGCTTTAGTTGAAGTTATAAACAATTTAATTTTGTTGTATGTAATATTATTGTTATAATAATTAAGTATTAGAATATTTTAAAAGCCGAAAATAAAAGACGAAAAAAGCTCGGATATTTTTGTGTATAACATTACAATTATTGTCCCTTAAATAAAACAATTTTTTTTAAATCTTTGCCTTTCAGTTCCCTTCCCCGTGTTTTCCATGATAGACTCGTGATGCATTCTGACATTTATAAACTTCTTAATTATGGCTCGAATAAGGTGCAATCTATGATTCAATGTTGCCGGCTGATCAATAGAGTGCAAGTTTAAAACAGTGAAAGTGCTCTTTCCTGTAAACTTTGCTAGAGTTTTTGTTGACAGAAACATATAGTCACTTTTTGCCATAAATTGGGGTCTATTATTGTGTCTTATATTTTTTTTCGGTTTCTAGGCATACATCAAACAGGTCCGCAGAAGGAAAGCAAAGTCCGCCCATATTTGTTAATTAAATCAGTTTATGAAGGAATAATTTTTCATTACCAGACTGTTTACACAAATTTCACACTTAATCTCTTTTGTTAAACTTCTGGCTACCCATCCGGCAATATACCCAATAATGAGTTCTATATTCTCTGTGAGGTGCCCAAAGACATTTTCAGTTGGGTTATCTAAAGTATGCGATAACTGTGCACAGTTATTTGAATAAACTACATCATTTTCCTCCTGATATGTACCTGTCGATGTGTCCATGCGCTTGTCTTCTTCTGCGTGACGATTCATTTCAGTGGTACAGTTAACAACATTTACAGATGAGACAGTTAATATTGGAAAATTACCCAAAGGAATACTGTTTCCAGTAAATGACGATTTTAGTGATAAGTGATTCATGCAACGCCTATACGCTCCTTTGAGTTGTATAGCGTTTGGGTTATCATTGTATCCACCGTGCTTTCTTATCAAGCTAAAAAATAGCTTTAAATGATCCTGAGACAGGCGATACGTCGAAATGTACTTCAATTTAGAATTCGACTCAACTAAATTTAAATAGAGGAGTTTTAAACTTTCTAAGCACACAATCAATCACCACCTTGATGAATTCATAAACAAATAGCGGAAAAAGTAGTGCAGTGCAACATGAACGATTCCTCAGAACTCATTCGCATTTTGGAAAGCGTCGATGATGATGAATTTTTTATTTTAATAATATAAAATTACAAATAATTAATGTTTATTTTTTTCTTAAGGTATGAAGAGCAAGTTTTCATTTTATGTTGTGCGATTTTCTTTCTCAATCTCAAAATCATCTGGTAGCATTAGACCAATAGCCCTATTACCCACCTTTTCAAAGATTTACGAAAAAGCAATGTGTAATAGACTCTACTCATTCCTATATTACTAGATGATAGCCAAAATGGATTCAGAAAATCAAGATCAGCTACCCTAGCTGTATATAAGTTCACAAATGACCCTACAAAATTTAAATCATAAAAAACATAATTTTGGTATTTTACTTGATATGACGAAAAAATACGACAGAGTGCCCTATGATAAACTACTTTTAAAAGTTATGAATTCGGGTATCCGCGGGCCAGTACGTAACTGGTTTAAATCCTATTTAAATAATCCGAGGTAAATAGTATAAATTGAACACTACAACTAAATTACAAATGAAATAACAAAAGTTCGTTCTGAAGAGAAACACCTAACTAGTTCAAACCCACAGGGCAGCGTTTTAGGTTGTTTGCTGTTTCTTATTTATGTAAATGACCTGCCAAAGTGTTTATATAGAGAATCAACACTGACAGTATTATTTGGAGATGACTTATCAATACTTATAAAAAGTTACGACAACATTAGCTCTGAAGCCCTTATCTATGATACACTTCATAATGTCATTCATTGGCTTGATAGCCATAATCTAGAAATAAACCTTAAAAAGACAAAAGTTTTACAATTTCGTCCATATAAATAACATAAATAAACAAGCAATAAACCGCCCCTAAAAAATATTATTCAATTTCAAAATACCCTAATAGAAGAAATAGACTCGTACAACTTGCTTGGACTTAATGTAGATACACATTTAAACTGGAAGTCGCACATTGAAAAAATTAAATGCAAACTCTCTAAATTTACATATGCGCTTTATCAAATTAATCATAGCAGATAGAAACTGCACTTTCCACATATTACGTGTATGCCTTTTCATGGCATTATTCTTTGGGGTAATGGTGTTAATGCAGCTGAATTGTTCATTTTACAAAAAAAAATGTGTTAGGATACTTGCCAGAATTGATAACAGACATAGCTGCCGACCCTATTTCATTAAATTTAAATTATTAACCTTAGTTTCTATTTACTTAAAAGATATAAGTAACTTCGTATTTAAAAATAGACATTCTTAACCCAGATAAAAGAAACACACAATGTAAATACTGTTGCGCGGCTAAGTTGACATCTGGCAATAGCGCCATCTAGTGTCGGGTAACAGAGCGAAGAGAGAGCTTTCCAGAAAATGACATCACTAATCTTTCAATCTACAGCGCCATCTAGTATCGAATTGAAGAACTAAGCATTCTGGAAGCCCCAAACTCGAACTTTCTGCGCTTGGTCGGTTGGCGCGCGTATTTACTCGAATATTCTGGAATATTCTGGATGTTTTCGTGGAAGAGCCTATATAAAGGCGCTGCAATACGCGATCGGGGAAGTATTGAATTTGGCGAGACAAGCGAAGCTTCGGAGCGGAATAAAGTAAATCAGTGTGATTAATTATTAGTGTTTTAAGTAAAAATTTGTGTAAAGAAAATTAAAGTGTTAATTTAAGTAATTTTATCGGCAATTTTTATTGTCACGAACCTCAAGCTCGTAACAATTGGTGTCAGAAGTGGGATAAAATCATGCCGATTTTACCTAAGGAGGAAACGGAGGGTGTCCGTACCCGAAGTCAACGCCAGCAGGAGACGGACCAAAGAATATTTGGTGGTGCAACGCCGCAGACTTCGGAGGGCCAGCCGCCGGCTGCAGGCCCGTCAGTAGCTCCTACATCTGCAGCACCTGACTTAGGTGCTCTGATGGTGATGCTGCAGGAGCAGGCTCGCCGACAGGAGGAACAGGTCCGTCGGTTGGAAGTGCAGCTGCGGGGCGGACAGGATGATCAGGCCCGCCGACAAGAGGAACAGGCCCGCCGACAAGAGGAACAGGCCCCCCGACAGGAGGAACAGGCCCGTCGGTTGGAAGATCAGCAGGCGGAACAGGCTCGTCGGTCGGAAGAGCAGATGCTCCTCATGAAGGACCTTCATGCTACCTTTGGGAAAGAGATAAGGGAGGTGAAGGATAGGGTTGCTCAACATGACAACCGCCTGTCGGAAGCTGAAACCCAAATCAAGGAAGCTAAAACCCAAATCGACCAAGTGAACAATCGGGTTGATTACGTGGTGGCTGACGTGAAGAAAACGCTGGACGACCTCAAACTGGGTGATGGAACTACAGCTCCCGTAGTAGCTACTACACCTACGCTACGTGGGTTCAAAATGCCACCGTTCGACGGGACTTCTTCCTGGTCAGCCTACAAAATCCAGTTCGAGGCTGTTATGAAGGCGAACGGCTGGAAAAAAAGTCAGGCCATGACTGCTCTCACACTAGGCCTGCGCGACCAGGCCTTAACAGTTCTGGAAGCTCTCGGGGAAGAAGTGACTTATGAGCAACTCCTTGAGGCATTGGAGGCGAGATATGAGCGACGCTCACCTGGAACACGTCTTTCGTGCGCAGCTTAAAGATCGCGTGCAGCGCATCAACGAAAACCTGCAGCAGTGGGCTCGAGAGGTGGAGAAGCTGGTGTGGAAAGCATACCGGTCTGTACCTGCGCTCATTGAAGGGAACCTGGTGCAGACATTCATCGAGTTCAAGTCGACTCGGGCACCACGAGACGCTTAAGGACGCCTTGGCCCATGCACTGGAGGTGGAAGCCGTGCGGCAGGATCATCGTTCCCATCGCGTCAGGGAGGTTGCAGCAGCTACAGTTCGCGACCGCAACAAAGGATACAGCCCTAGGTGCATGGCTGTGGGGAAAAGGGCCATCTTCGATCCAGCTGCCCTAAGCGAACCCTAGAAAGGGAAAGCGAACGATCTCAGGAGGGTAGTGCGGCCAAAAGCACCGCCCAGCAACAGCAGGGAAACGAGTAAAAGCCAGAACTGCGAGGCGGGTGCTGGCTGATGTTAAAAGAGCCCCAAGGATCGCGATCTCACAAACCCATGATGGGAACAGTCTAACCATCAAGGGCGAGGTCACGGTGCCGTCTGACCGGAGCCTCTCGTACGGTTGTTAGTTCCCAACTTATAAGTCATTTCCTTGGGGACTCCGCATACAACCGAGAACACATTAATTTGGTAACAGCCACCGGTCAGCGTATACCCGTCCGTGGAGAGAAGGAGATGGAGTTGAAGCTAGGCAACGTGATCTACCTGCATAATGTCATCGTGGCTGATATAATGGACGACTGCATCCTAGGCCTGAACTTCATGAGAAATAATTGTTGTGAGATCGACGTTAAGCAAGGTGTTTTGAAATGTGGACAGGAGGAACTTTTTATGGAAGGTGCGTTACCAGGGAACGTGTACAGCATTAAGAAGATTGTTCTTCCGCCGAGATGGGAAATGATTATTCCGGTTAGTCTTCCTCGAAACGCTGGGCAAGCTCACCGTTGTGTACTTGTGGAAAGGGTAAACAATGACCTTCCATGGAAAGTGGCCCGAACCTTGGTCAGAACCACTGACATCTCAGGAGTACGTGTGCTGAACCTTTGTGACCGGGAACAGATTATAGAAAAAGGCTGGTTGGTACTTGTGAGGAGGTGGATTGGTTAGGTCGGTGCCAATATCTATCGAGTGAGACCCCCAGCAAGGATGCGCAAACGAGAGTGACCACACTTTTGGAAGATTGTCGCAGCGTTCTCTCCCCGACCGAAATTGTCAAGGCGAAGAAGTTGTTACTCAAGTATGCCGATGTATTCTCATCAAACGATGCTGACATAGGAAAGACTGGCTTAGTTCAACACAAAATAAACACAGGAGAAGAATTGCCTATCCGTCAGCGACCAAGAAGATTGCCGGTAGCACGTGAAAAGGAAGTGGAAACCATGATTGAAGGAATGGTGAAGGATGGTGTTATTGAACCTTCCTCTAGTCCATGGTGTTCACCAGTGGTAAAGAAGAAGGATGGCAGCATGCGGATTTGTGTTGACTACCGCCGTCTGAACGACGTTACGAAGAAGGACAGCTATCCCTTGCCAAGAATTGATGACACGCTGGACATGCTTACAGGAGTAAAGTGGTTTAGCACGCTGGATCTAAAAAGTGGCTACTGGCAAGTTGAAATTGACCCTAAGGACAAGGAGAAAACTGCGTTCTCGACGGGAAAGGGTCTGTGGCAATTTAAAGTAATGCCGTTTGGGGTTGTTGCAATGCTCCAGCAACGTTTGAAAGGCTGATGGAACTTGTACTTACCGGACTAATTGGCGATGCCTGTCTGGTCTACTTAGATGACATCATCATCGTGGGCCGTACGTTTGAGGAACACCTTCAAAACCTGGAACGCGTGCTCATGAAGATTCAGAGTGCCAACCTCAAGTTGAGTCCGAAGAAATGTTCACTATTCAAACGGCAAGTTAACTTTTTGGGATATGTAGTATCGGAAGAGGGCATTCGCACGGATCCAGAGAAAATCGCCGCTGTCAAGGATTGGCCGGTTCCAAAAGACAAGACGCAGGTTAGAGCATTTTTGGGTTTGTGCTCCTATTACCGGCGGTTTGTGAAGAACTTTGCAGATATAGCCAAACCTCTGCATAAGCTAACCGAGGAGAAGCGACTTTTCCGCTGGGATGAAAGTTGCAATATCGCATTCCAGGAGCTCAAGGACCGTCTATGCAAAACACCTATTTTGGGATACCCTGATGCAAGCAAAGAATTTATAGTTGACACAGACGTAAGTGATATAGGACTTGGCGGTGTATTGTCTCATCGGAATGGTGACCAAGAGGTTGTGATAGCGTACTTCAGCAAGTCGTTGTCAAAACCGGAAAGGAACTATTGTGTCACAAGACGCGAATTGCTAGCTGTGGTAAAGTCGTTGCAGTATTTTAGCATCTTCTGGGACGAAAATTTCACTTATGAACTGACCATACTGCACTAAAATGGCTATTGCAGTTTAAAAATCTAGAAGGACAAGTTGCGAGGTGGATTGAACTACTGCAGGAATACGACTTTGAGATCGAACATCGCAGCGGGAAATCTCATGGCAACGCAGATGCATTGTCAAGCAGATCTTATCCTGAAGATTGCAAACATTGTACTAGGCAAGAGAGTAAGGAAGTGGTATCCGTGAGGATGCTCAGGGCAGACCACCTCAGCAACGAGTGGAAGGACAGCTTACTACTTGCACAGCAGGAAGATCCGGACATCAAGCTGATTCTGGAATGGATAGAGGCCAGTGCTCTCAAGCCCAAGTGGAGCGACGTCAGCGATGAGTTCGACCACTAAAAGCTATTGGGTCCAGTGGGACAGCTTGCTGCTTCAGGATGGAGTTCTGTGTCGTAAATGGGAAAATGTTCGGGAGACAGCTGTCATTTGCAAATGGTTGTCCCTAAAGCTAAAGTACCGGATGTTCTACAGCTGTACCATAATGATTGTTCAGGAGGCCATCTGGGAGTTAAACGAACTCTACTGAAGATCCGAGAATGGTTTTACTGGGTCCACTGTCGAAACGATGTCGAGGACTGGTGTCGCAAATGTACAAGTTGTGCGACTGTAAAGGGACCTCAGACTCGTAGTAGAGGTGCATTGAAGTTGTACAATGTTGGTGCACCATTGACGTGGCGGGCCCCTTTCCGGAGAGTGAAAGCGGTAACAAGAATTTCATGGTTATGATGGATTACTTCACTAAGTGGCCAGAAGTCTTCGCCATTCCAAATTAAGAAGCTTCAACAGTTGCAGATAAACTAGTTCATGAAGTCTTCTGTCGTTTTGGAGTACCTTTAGAAATTCACAGCGATCAAGGAAGGAATTTTGAGTCTCAAATATTCCAGGAAACTTGCCGAGTTATGGGTACTCATAAAACAAGAACGACTTCATATCACCCGCAATCTGATGGAATGGTAGAACGAATTAATCAGACATTGGAGAGGTACCTAGCAAAAGTTGTAGACAATCGGCAACGAGATTGGGACAAGCACATACAACCGTTTTTGTTGTCATATCGAAGCGCTGTTCACAAAAGTACATCAGTGACACCAGCTTTCGCAAACTTTGGAAGAGAATTACGGCTGCCTGCGGACCTGATCACCGGGATACCACCTGATACCCTACGCAGTATAACCGATTATGCAAATGACTTGCGGAACAAAATGAATGACATTTATGAGCACGTCAGACAATCGGGCCAGCAAATGTCTAAGAAGATGAAAACTCGGTACGACCGCAAAATGAACAATAAAGGCTTCGACGAAGGTTCACTACTGTGGTTTCACAATCCAGTCCGCGGCAAAGGGAAATCTCCTAAGCTTCAAGCTAAATGGGACGGCCCGTACCGGATTGTAACCAGGATCAGCGATGTAACCTACCTGATACAGAAAGGCGCAAGAGGGACTCCTAAGATCGTCCATGTGGATCGCCTGGCGCGTTATTATGGGACCGATAATGCTCTGGACGAGCATGTCTTAGGAGGGGGTAGTATTGCGCGGCTAAGTTGACATCTGGCAATAGCGCCATCTAGTGTCGGGTAACAGAGCGAAGAGAGAGCTTTCCAGAAAATGACATCACTAATCTTTCAACCTACAGCGCCATCTAGTATCGAATTGAAGAACTAAGCTTTCTGGAAGCCCAAACTCGAACTTTCTGCGCTTGGTCGGTTGGCGCGCGTATTTACTCGAATATTCTGGATGTTTTCGTGGAAGAGCCCTATATAAAGGCGCTGCAATACGTGATCGGGGAAGTATTGAATTTGGCGAGACAAGCGAAGCTTCGGAGCGGAATAAAGTGAATCAGTGTGATTAATTATTAGTGTTTTAAGTAAAAATTTATGTAAAGAAAATTAGTGTTAATTTAGGTAATTTTATCGGCAATTTTTATTGTCACGAACCTCAAGCTCGTAACACCACTAAGCATAAAGATAGGTTATATTTACCCCCATCTAGAACCAAAATGCTCAATTGTAGCCCATATTACATGGCAATTAAAATATTAAATAAACTACCCATAAATATAAAATCTGAAGTTAAATTGAGTTCATTCAATAAAAATCTTCATGATTAGGTATCTTATTTCTAAATGCTTTTCCACGCTCACGGAATTTTTTGATAGTTAATTACTAAGCAGCAAATTACTAGGTACTAAATGAAATTTTATTTTCAAAATAGCCAAATACATGTTACTTTACATGAGCCAATTTGCATAAATTTTATGTTATGAAGATTATAATGATGTTGCATAGTTATAAGTCCATTTAATTATTTTATTGTATATTTTTTGTATATTGCAACGCCCGACAGGGTCTATAATGGTCACAGTAACTGCTAATGTACTGTACATTATAGATGTAATAAACGATTTGAATTTGAATATATTTTGTTTAGATCGATTTCAAAATCGATACACAACGTGCGATACGGCTACATCTCTAAGAAAGTTTCAAAAAGGGAGGTCAGCTACACCGTTTGTCGTCCAGTTGTGACAGTGACGTCTACACAATGAAGAGTAGTGCTGTGGTTTACTACTATTTATTGTTATTGTTTGTTTTTTTTATTTATGCACAAAGTACATATATAAAAAGAGTGGAAGACAGCACAAGATTAAATAAAACATACCAGATTATAAAGAGTCATTCATTGCATAAAAAACCAACAAAAAGCAACCAAAAATTATTTTGTGTTATCGATATATCAACTCTTGGCAACACTATTTTTTTCGTATGTATTTTTGTTTACTTTTCGCTTTGGCGTACAGGACACGGTAATGCGTTTTTGGCGTGGCGGTCAAAAGGTTAAATATCTGTCGATGTGTGTCTTTTTGCCATACACGATATGACTCAAGGTGTTATCAGTAAAGCTAAATAATTATTTCCCTCTTACTGGTATTGATCTAAAAATGGTAGCCAGACGTGAGGCAGTCTACGTAATACTGTATATTCTACAGGCATGTTGTTTTTTTTTCAGCTTTCTCCTTACAATTGAGATGCATTCTTCAACAGGTAAACACGTGAACAGTAACTGCACATCAAAGCTGACCATAGTTTAATTGTCTGCCAGATGTAGGTCTTTAATCTCGCTGACAAAATGGTAGGAATCCTTGGTGTGTGCCCTTGTATCCCCTAAAAGCCATTCTACACGGTCGGGACCAACCACCAACCGTCGTGACCTTGGTCGAGTTGATGTAAAAATGGAAAGTGTAGACATCGGTTCTCCGACCAATATGTTGGTTGATGTCTGACGGCCTTGGTCGCGAGCGCATCCCTCACGACATGTTGGATCCGTGGTTGACCCCGACCATGTGAAAAGCTGTCGGCAAACGAGATCGCCTCAGTGCGCGCTTGGCAGTCGTCGCACGGCAATATGGATACGAACGGAAGCAAGGAGCGTCAGGTTCTGACCGAATTCTTGTATTTGTATTGTGATTCACCATATATCTTTCTATCCTCTCAACCTCTTTTATAGAAGATAGATTTGTTTTATACATTGCGGCCGTAGTTGTCGAATACCTTCGAAATGTTGCAATCAATGCTATGGGGTGACAAGCGCACTCGCCTGACTAAACCCCATAGGGAATGCATTGGATAAGCTTGGAAGACGAATTAAAAAAAGTAATCCTGCCGCCGCTAATTTGAGAGATCTTTAACACACATTACAGGAAGAATGGAATGCAGTCTTTCACGATTTTATTGATAACTTGATTAGGAGCACGCCAAGGAGACTGGCAGCAGTTCGAGGAGCTAGAAAGGACAACACTAAATACTGACTATAGCCTACGTTATAACCTTTATTAAACATTTATGAAAAAAATGTTAAGTACAAAAATGTTTTCATATAAAACATTTATTTTTTTCTTAATTTGGTTTATTGTCATTGATCGTTTTTTTTTTGGATTTTAAAATATCTAACAAGCATATTCCAAATAAATAAGGTTAATATGGTCACAAATATCCATATTTTGTTGTATACACTTTTTTTGCGGTTTTTTTTTAATTTGTTCATGAGTATAGAATGTTTTCCACCATTAGGCATATTTTTTCTTAAAATTTTACACCCCTTTGAAATTTGATACATTTTATAAAATACGAATCATTCAAACAAATGGTTCCAATCAAATATTACAGTAACTACTCGTTTTTGGGTCTCGTTTAAAAAGCCTCGTTCAATATATTTTATACAAAAATATATTCATCCTGAACAGGTAAAACTCCTATAGCCTATTTATTATATTATGATGACTGGGGTAAAACTAGATGGAGTCTCTTAAGAAGCGTAATTATCGTTGTTTTATTTTAATTTTACATCTAGTATTTATAAAGCATTATAGGTTATCCTAAAAAGCTAAATCAACGTATTATACGTTACGTGAGTAATGAACAAAGACTAAGATTTTGCTTTTAATACATTGCGCACTAAATTACGGTAAATTCACCGTAACTCCTTTAGTCGACTGTGAGCATGCGAGACGACTATGGTTCATTCGCGTTAAGAAAATAGTGAATTATCATTGTCCGCCGGCCTAGGCTCGCTCTTCCGACAAATTAGTTCACCAAAAATTAGATCGTCTAGTTCATAGTGACTAGTTGAAGTCGTATCTTCGTACGAAACGGAGTGTTCTTTGCGCGTTACCTACATTATATACTACAATACAAAACTTACTACAATACATTAAATTTTATAAATGAATACCTCACCTATTCCTAAGAAAGACGAATAATTTACAATGTTTTAACTATTTTAAACTGTGTGATTTAAATGTGATTGTGGAGAGCGCAGTATTAAAAACAGCAAGTGCATGCGGTGTATCTCTTATAAATTTATTAGGAAACAAAAGGAAAATAGCACATTAGAATCACCCGTGAAAAAAGAGCTCGATTATCCATGAATGATAAATTAGATGAATTAATTTAACTGTGCAATAAGGAGAAAAATGCAAAACTCATTTAAAATAAATACGAACGAAGAATCTAGTGATACTGATTAAAATAGAATAGGTATAAAGTAGGTAAATGGCTTTACTTTATTTTAAGGTTTTGTCTAAACTTTATCTTTTTAAAATATAAATTGTCTCAATTTTCACTCCACTGTATATACCTTTATGGTGTGTTTGCACTGATAATTATTTTATCTATCAAACTTTATCGTTTTAAAATATAAATTGTCTCAATTTTCACTCCACTGTATATACCTTTATGGTGTGTTTGCACTGATAATTATTTTATCTATCAAACTTTATCGTTTTAAAATATAAATTGTCTCAATTTTCACTCCACTGTATATACCTTTATCGTGTAGTTGCACTGATAATTATTTTATCTATCAAACTTTATCGTTTTAAAATATAAATTGTCTCAATGTTCACTCCACTGTATACACCTTTATCGTGTAGTTGCACTGATAATTATTTTATCTATCAAACTTTATCGTTTTAAAATATAAATTGTCTCAATTTTCACTCCACTGTATACACCTTTATCGTGTAGTTGCACTGATAATTATTTTATCTATCAAACTTTATCGTTTTAAAATATAAATTGTCTCAATTTTCACTCCACTGTATACACCTTTATCGTGTAGTTGCACTGATAATTATTTTATCTATCAAACTTTATCGTTTTAAAATATAAATTGTCTCAATTTTCACTCCACTGTATATACCTTTATCGTGTAGTTGCACTGATAATTATTTTATCTATTAAACTTTATCGTTTTAAAATATAAACAGTAACTGTCGTAAATGAAAATACAATTGCGTGGCATATTTACCGTGCCGGGTATCTGGCACGAGCCTGTCTACAACTGTACAGTTGTTGTTCTGAACTACCGGTCTAGTACTATACTGAGAAGTCTTTGGTAATAACATCAAATTGCGTATTTCATACCATAGTCATAAAAATTAATTGAAAAAATTTTTTAAGAGCCGTCAAAAAACATTTCCATAAAACTTGCATGAGAATATAGTGTAATGACGACATAGTTTTTACAGTCAAATTATCATCTTATAATGTATTACAATTTTAACTTTAATAAAAATTTAATACAGACAAAAAGTTTAACTATTACATATTATTTATAACAATTAAAGTTAAAATGCAAAACTTTAAGATACTACTAAGAATAACAAATTTAAATTATACGACGTAGTAATTTAAAAATGATGGTGTCAAAACCGAATTAAGATAATACTTAAATACAAAGGAACTATCAAATCAGTCACTTTTGCAACATTAATTCTTCTCAATAATTTATGATTGAATTTAACCAATAATAAATAGACTATAGTACCATGGAGTTCATATCAACTTTTAAATTGCAAACACCTCAATACAATTGAGGTCATGAATACGAATTTCCAAACTTATAACCCACGCAGGGAATATGTGGTATCAAATCTTTGATTGTCTCTCCTAAATGACAACAGGAATCTTAAATGCTGCACACTTTGAAACCAATCTTACGATTCAAAAGCTCATGGTGCCATCTTTATTGACCATTACAAGAACAATTAACCAATTAAACAACGGGATGATACCTTCTTCATCTTTCACTTTATTGTTAACTCCACAAGTGAATAACAGTAAAGAACTGCCATATCCTTTCTCACAAAATATAACAAAATGGCAGAAAAAACAGCAGATAAAAATATAAAATAAGAAATTGCGATGTAAATAAATTTTGAATATCATATTAAGCAAGACATTGCAACAAGAAATTTATCGATACAATACATTTAGAATTCAATTATTGCCAATCTTAATACTTAGACGCTGATAGTACAGTTTCATGGAAATTTTTATATATAATTATTTAAAATTTTAAACAACAATGTAATAATAAGATTATACACACACCATTACATTTTTTTATTAACTGAACCTTTGCCAAATTTGTCATATTTATGTTTAACAACCGTATCATTCATTATGTACAATAAATACAATAAACACATTTACTTTTAATTAAAAAGAAATTGTCGCATTAACTACAATGTTAAAACTGCCGAATGGGCGCTGTAAAATAACCAACCAACATAAGATTTGCACTGCACTGCAAAGCTATGCCGGTTAGTGGATTATTATTAGAAACTATTGCTGTTGATAAGTTGAAACTCACAAAGTACACTTTCGTCTTGTACAAAATGCCTTATTCTACAAAATAAAAGATCATCAAGTAACGTATTAAAACAAAATTGTTACAAATTACTTAACTTCTAATGTAAGCAGAGACGACTTAAAATCAAAATCTTGAAAAATGGTAAATAAGAATATTGCCGTCACCATTATTACTAGATGTTAAAACTCTTTTCCGCGTAGACGTGCGTCCACCTTGCGAGCCTATGGGGGGGGGGGGGGAAAAAGGGGGGGTGGGGGGGGGGGGGGGGGGAAGAAGAGAGGGGGGGCACACAACGTGTTGATTTGGCGTTAGCCAAGCCAGCATTACACTACTATTTTATGATTGATTTTATGTTGGATGAAGACAGTTTTAGCAACCTTCTACAAATTATTTCGCCACTTATAGAAAAACAAAGTACGGTGATGAGAAGCCACAAACCCAAGACAACGGCTAATTGCAACTTTACGATATTTGGCCACTGGGCCTAAAATTTAGTACTGTCATATCGCCTTACTTAATATCGATAATGATTCCCGAGACTTGTCGGGCTATCACGAATGCCTTAAACATTATATTCAGGTAAGTAAAGGCTCAGGTTCTACCAAAGCATTGATGCGTTAGAGGAGATATACTGATGTTTTAAGTTTCTGCTACCTATGCTATTTAGTTACTTCTTCTTTGTTCATTTCTGTTTGGAACATCATCTTTAATGTGGCGTTCCTTGAGTCTCTATTAAAAAAAAATTATTTTGTTTATCCCGCATATGTAGATTTAGATTAAAAATGTCTATAATTACAATCTATGCCTCCCGTTCTTCTTCAGTTAAACCATATTGCAAAGAGTATATAATCACTGTTTTGTTAACGTCCTTCCGCGAGGGCTGCCAGCAGCGACTGTCAAAAGAAATCGGGCCGATGCACCTACACACACGTGGTACGGAGGGGGCGGGGCCCCGATCTAGGAAGCATCGGCTGCATTTTTGCTCCTGCCAGCCAATTAAGGAGGCGATATCGGCCAACACTTAGGATGGCCCTACATACGACACGATTTGTAGGCAATCTAGGAGGCATCCCCACCACTCCACCCTAGATCGCCACCGATATCATCTCGTATGTAGCCCACTTAAGGCGGCCGCCCATCGCGACGGGCATGAATGAGATAGCGCGCGTAATATTCAAACGTTATGGCATTCATGGCATTTATGACATGACATTCGTGTGTACTCAAAAAAAATATTGTGGGGTTTTTTAACCAATTATTTCCCTGTTTTTATTTATTGCGTGCACACCCTCTCTTATGTTCAACATCTCCCATCTCAGAATCGGATTGTCTAGTAAAATACTAAATCCTCACCCATGGTTTGCAACAACCTGAAATAGGGTAAGCACTCCCAACAGCTTGCTCGTCACTTTAGCCTCTACACGTCCCAGCAGTCGCGCGCTTAACAGGGACACTGCGCATTCACTGTGGACGCACACTACGAGTCCGTCTCGGTAGGTACCATCCTGTTACCATTTATGCCGCCAAATAGCAACGCTTGCACTTATATAGGGTCCGCCATCTAACTTTTTTTTTCAACTAGTGCTTATTTCGTGAATGGCAACACTTAGCTCATGTCTAATTTGACAGATAATTAGTTTTATCCCTCCGCTGAACGAATATGGTTGTGTATGCGCTTGAACAACGCTGGGAAATATTGCGACATTACTTTGAAAATCATGGTAATGTTGCAGAATGTGTGCGAAAATTGCGTACGGATTTTGGAAGAAATGAAGCACCGTCAGCTCCGTATGTTCGTTACCTTGTGAAAAAAGTGAAAGAAACTGGCATCCTCATCGATAAACCAACGCGTGAAAAGCCAAAAACAGTGCGTACATCCGAGAATATTGCTGCTGTGGCCCGAAAGTGTGCGTGAAACGCCATCAACATCAGTTCACCGTCGTTCTCAACAATTGGACATTTCGGAGACATCATTGAGACGAATTTTGCGTAAAGACCTTGGTATGACGCCGTACAAAATCCAATTGGTTCAGGAGTTGAAGCCAACTGACCATCCAATGCGTTTTCGCTTCGCTAAGTGGGCCTGCGATCGACTTGCAGAAGATGCGGATTTTGCCAAAAAAATCATCTTTTCAGATGAAGCTCATTTCGAACTTGGCGGGTATGTAAACAAGCAGAATTGTCGCATTTGGGGCACAGAAAACCCGCACGCATTCATCGAAAAGCCGGTGCACCCAAAACGAGTCACTGTTTGGTGCGGATTTTGGTCCAGAGGCATAATTGGGCCATTTTTCTTCGAAAATGAGCAAGGTGTGGCCGTTACAGTCAATGGCGATCGTTATCGGGCCATGTTGAACGAATTTTTGTTCACAGAAATTGAAGAGAAGTATATTGGCAACATTTGGTTTCAACAGGACGGCGCAACGTGCCACACAGCCGACGCTACACTTGATGTTTTGCGCCCTGTTTTTGAAAATCGCATTATCAGCCGCAGAGCTGATGTCGTTTGGCCACCTCGGAGCTGCGATTTGACACCGTTGGACTATTATTTGTGGGGTGCCGTCAAAGATAAGTGTTACGCCGACAAGCCAGAGACAATTGACGCTTTAAAGGACAATATTCGTGAAGCCATTGGTGAAATACAGCTGCACACAATCGATAATGTACTCAAAAATTGGACCGATCTTGTAGGCTACTACTGCATGGCCAGCCGAGGCAGCCATTTGAATGAAATTATTTTCCATCATTAAGCGGAAGGATTGTACTTTCAAATAAAAAAAGAAATTTGAAAAAAATATTTAGTAGTTTCTTTTAATAGCATTTAAAAAAAAAGTTATTTGGCGGACCCGCTACATAATTCTGGTCTGACGTATACTGGGTTATTTTTTAAGTGTACATAAAAAATTTAATATTTAAGTCAAATATATAAAAAACAAATATGCCGTTTTTGGAGTTTTTGAAAATACGAGTAAATAAGGCTTCTACTTTTGTGATTTATGAACAACAACTACAACGTACGCGCGCTCTTGTGTTCAATTCAGTTCACAAAGTTCTTGCTACTATTTACTTTCTTAATGACACGTTAGGTACCAATGCTTAAGTTGATAACTATCCGACGCGAATTTTCAAACAAATTCTCGGTATAAGCGTGTCACATACTACACAGATACGATATCTGTATCTGAGCGCTAATATCTGTTCATACAAATATATCTGCAGATACAATATATCAGAATCGTAGTCTGACGAGCTGTCTAGCAAATCTAGAAGCAATCAAAAAATAAAATGAAATCGTCACAATAAATAAAATTAAAAAAATATTTTTGCAATCAACGACGTAACCGATGACTGTCATTATAATGGCGTATTTAATTGTAATGAAGTATTTATAACTATTTTTTATTATTTCATTTGTACCTCAAAATAAAAACCGTTTCTCTCTATGCATAGACGAGCATGTAAGTATTTTTTACACTTAATAACAGTGTTTGAGCATGGACTGCATTGAGATTACAGTGCAGATTTCGGATGTTCGTGAGGTGCACTTTGATGGAGAGAGAGTGCAACCGCTGTAAAGATTTACTTTCCTTTTATTCATTATTGGTGAAGTGAACATGTTGAGAGGCAGCAGTTGGACGAGGCGTCACACATATAACTTAGTGACGCAAACAAAGAGACAGAATCGATGATACCTAGCTTAAAGCCCCCCGAGAGGACGACCCCTGGAAATCGCCACCAGGCCTAGGCTCAGATCAACCCTCGGCCGAGCCTCTCACTAGTAGAGGCTAGAGGATAGAGAACCAACCTACTACCACAGTGTAACTTAACCTTTTTTTCGTTAAAGAATTCGCGGTTCGAATATTTTCGAAGGGCTCGGATGCGCGACAAAGTACCTAAATTTGTAACCGAGCGACACTTCCGAAGGTGTCAATGACCCTTACGAATGTTTAATTGACAATCAGTTAACTAACATACTTCCATTCTGAATTTAAAAGACAAAGAGAACAGAATATTTGAAATTTTATATTCTTTTTTTCATTGGTCTATATTACCTGTTCTGAACTACCTGTGCAAATTTAGGTATAGTGTGCAAAATAATCCTGTATAGAGGGAGTATAAATTGAAACTTTTTGGCATTTCATGTTAATCCTCATTCTCAGAGGTGACAACGCATCTGTGGCCATTCTTTTTAAAGTTGATTTCAAGTGTCCATAGATTGCAGTAGGAATTACTGCCAGATGAATTGTAAGTTTATTTGTTGCTATAATTTTTTAAGCTATTGCATAAAAGGTATCTTTCATTTCAATTTCTACAATAATACTTAGCCTTTTACACGGATAATAGCACAAATCTAGTAAGCAATATCTAACTTTTGCAGGGACACGCACAACAGTCATTTTATTCAGTTAGAATTATATACTTTGACATAAATAAAACCCACACCCTCACTCTTCCAACTGAATGTTTCAGTATAAAGGCACTGTCAGCACAGATACACCACCAGAGTTACAATTACCAATGTATTTATTTACAGGACTAAGCGGTACATAATATTGCACATAATAAATTATGTTTTAAATGATTAGATAATAATAAAATGTTAAAAGAAGATAATAATTGCCTATTTATAATAATTTTTGGTTTATTTCGGACTAAGTTAAAAATTAAATATTTAATAAAATAATATTTGAAAGGGTTCAAAGTAACATACGAATTAAAATAATTATCAAGATAAAATGCTATGATAATTATCCTAAAAATACTGTTGTAATCAATCAAAGAAAATTATAAGATAAATACCTTCTTTTACATCTCATCCTGGTTTTACATTTTAGTCATAATTGTCTGCATTGATTCGTAAAATACAGTGATGTCATATTTCCTACACAAAACAAATATTATGACAGGAAAAGACATTATCTTGAAAAGTTTAGAACCCTGATAGTAAGTAGTAGGTAGAAGTACATTTATCAATATAAAATGTCACTTCATTATTTCTCTTTAAAATATTTTTATTGGAATAATCCAGAGATTGCCATTAACTAAGGTGAGAAGATTTATCATATATGATATATGGTAAATCTTGACCATTAATTGATTTGATTCGTATGCATAAAACACTTATTTTTGTTCGTATATTTCAGTAAAAAATTAATGCATAAAAGAAACTTGAGCAAGATTTATTTAAAAAAAGAACTATAGTGTAATGTGATCTAATAGGGGCTAATATAGTCAATTCAAAGAAGGTAACAATTTGTAAACTTATAAGGAGGAAAGTTTTATATACTAGCAAATTAAAACCTATAAATATAGTGTATAAGAAAAGGTAGTTTTGCACTGCTTTGGATTTTTCTGAGTTCACATTAATTACTCCTCCTTTTGGCAGCATTTCAGGGTACAGCTATATGCCTGAAAATTAAATACAGTTTTTATGTAGACATCATAAACACAGGTACCTTCTATTGAGTGTTGCCATGTAACCAGTTTTAATTTATTTATGACTGGTGTATGTATTATTGACAACCCGACTATAGAGTCGATAATCAAATATTTTACTCATCTATGCAATACTCGTAAAGTTCGAATCAACTAGATCCCAAAAAGGTACCTATATGTGATATTCATCATCATCATTATTAGAGCCTATCAATGTCCACTTCTAGCCTAGACCCCTCCTCCCCTCCCCTTCCTATAGCTTAATTCATAGGATATTTGCCATAGTTGCTACGCTTGACAGACAGGTTAACAACCAGTTTTTTTAATATGCCTATACTCCATTTACAATAGCATTAGCATATGTTTAATAAATACTAATAGTGAGTGAGAAAACCAAGATTTTAACCAACGGACTACTCAGAACATTAAAATAGCAAATGAAAAAATTGAATATGTAAAGGAATATGTATATTTAGGACAGATAGTGTCATTCGTAAACAATACATAAAAAGATATAGAAAGAAGGATGACTCTAGCCTGGAAGAAATATTGGCGATTGAGAGAAATAATGAAAAATAAAGATATTAGTATAAAATTAAAGAAAAAACTCTACAAAGTAGCGATATTGCCATGCCTGACATATGGCTGCCAGACATGGTCACTGAGAAAAGAATACGAAGAATAAATTGCTACATGTCAACGTAAAATGGAAAGAAGCATGCTTGGTCTAAAAATATCAGATAAGGTTAACAACGTCCACATCAGGAAAAAAGCAAAAATAATAGATGTAAGAAAAAGAACAAGACTACTGAAGGGGCACTGGGCAGGACACATCTGTAGAATGAATGATAACAGATGGACCAAACGTTTAACAGAATGGATACCAAGAGACAGAAAAAGAAAAAAAGGGAGACCTAGTAAAAGATGGAGAGATATTTTTAATCAGAGTAGTGGACCCCTATGGATGCGAGTGGCTCGGGAAAGAGATGTGTGGAAAGGTTTAGGAGAGGCCTACGCCGCAGAGGCGACGACTACTAACATTAACTAAGCCATATATATACATACATAATTATACGTAAAAAATATACATATTAACTATTCTATAGTATTATTACCTAGATTAATCGTAAGTCAAGTTTGTATTATAGTAGAAATAAAGACTATTTTATTTATTTATTTATTTTAATAGTGAGTCAACTCCTTTGTTATACCGCAATATTATAATAATAATTATTATTATAACATTATATTTTATCTGTATTTGTCGTAGTAATTTATTTTTCTATACAAAGATACAAACTGAACTAGTTACAAAACTAGGTGCGTCCCGCAACTTCACACGATTCGTAATGATGGCAAAAAAGCAACCCTCTGTCATTCTTGCTACCTGCGTGAAATAATTACCTACAATCGCGAGGTACCCAGGGTAACATACGTAGTCGGGGTTAGCGTGTTGTAGGCGAATGAATGTTAAAGTTTTTTAACGCTGTTTACGTAAATAGTTTTTTTTAAATGCTTGTGGAAATAGTGTTTAGTGTACTTAATTTTAGGATAAAATAGTTGAAAAAGTTTTAATATAATTTAAAAATTATATATATTATTCATATTACTTATTTAATAAATACATATTTTAATAATACCTAAACTGCAGTGGCAAGACTTTAAGGTGCAATAAGATCGTACTGCGTAGATCCGACGAAAAATTAATAATTTTAAATTGCAGGTAGCTGTGGTTAATAATGTCCTCCAGACCGAATTTCGGCCTCGGCGGCCTGCCTCAATGGAGGTTAGCCATCGGCGCAGGACAGGATTATAGTGCCAAAGTGTATGCGCAAGCACAGGTGCACTCTCTATTCCATCACTCCGGGTTCCTGACTCCGGGCAGTTATTGAGAATTTCTTGACGGAAAAACTCAATAATTAATTTTTTCGCCTGACCCGGGATTCGAACCCAGGACCTCATGATCAGTAGTCGAAAAAATGTATATAATAGTGTATGTAAATAGTTGATTTTTGTATATACAATCAATAAATTTTTAAATACGCCTTTAATCGATTTGTAATTTACATTAAGGTTAAAATAACATTGACATCAATTATAGAAAGTCGAAAAGTATGAAAGAGTGTTCATTCGTTTTTTTACTGCTTTATTTTATTTTAGTATAAAACGCAACTCATTACGAAATAATGTTCTTATATAGCACGCGATCTATCCAACTAACGACGTGTAATGTAAAACGTACTAAGGGATATAGCGTGCTGCAAAACTTAACGCACTTGCGGGCCTCCTACACGCTTTCTTAACCTTTTGAGCGCCACGCCAAAAACACATTACCGTGTACTGTACGCCAAAGCGAAAATTGAACAAAAATACCTACGAAAAAAATAGTGTTGCTAAGAGTTGATATATCGATAACACAAAATAACTTGGTTTTGTTGGTTTTTTATGCAATGAATGACTCTTTATAATCTGGTATGTTTTATTTAATATTATGTTGTCTTCCACTCTTTTTATATAATGTACTTTGTACGTAAATAAAAACAAACAATAACAATAAAATAATAGTAATCCACAACACTACTCTTCATCGTGATGACGTCACTGTCACGACTGGACGACAACGGCGTAGCTAACCCTCCTTTTTGAAACTTTCTTATGCCGGCTGTACACGCTCGTCGAGACACCACGAGACCGGCCTAGAGGTGAGCGTTATTTAACATAATCGGTTTCAGAAACTGCTTACGAGCCTGATAATCGTATATCCAGTTTCGTGATCAAAAATGTAACGATTATTTTACGTATGCAGTTGACACACACAATGACCGGCGCTCGCGTAAGCGTTTCGTTTTGAACAGATTAATATTAAGATGAATATAGGTACGTAACACGATATACGACTCGCACATCGAGAGTAAAGAGTCCCTTCGGGATAGGTAATGGCTTAAACGCAAGATGTGGATCATAAAAATTATGTGATGTGATGGACAATAATACTTAGATACTTACATATTTTGTGACTATAAAATTGTACAAAAGTACTAATATTCGACGATGTCGCGCGCGTATTATAATACCTATAAACTTATATATATCGTAATCATATCATAACACAGATAAACTAATGTTATAATACCTATAACCTGTTAATATTTAAAACTAACCAGGCCAGGCGTCCGGATAAAGCCGGACACAGTCAAGCTTTTTGTTTGCGTGTCCGGACAAATTAAAAGATGTCCGGGCCTGTCCGGCATTTGTCAGTCTTTTTATATTTGACCATTTTTTACATTTTTCATGTACTTAAATACATACTATTGCAATTATTGAAACTATTATTGTAATGAATTTTGAATGATTAATAATAAAGTACACTGATTCTTTTAATTTAAGATTTTATGATAAATGATAATAATAATTGTTTTATTTTAAAAAATATATTATCGTGTTATACTAAGACTGAATAATTAAGGGTGTCCGGCCTTTTTACCAAAAAAGTCCGGCTAAGCTGGATGGTCTGTGCGGCTTTTCGGTTTAAAGACCTGGTAACCCTAGATGTGTGTAGCTCATGGGGGCTGAACACGCTCGTCTCGTCACCTTGTGTGCCTCTCCTCACGTAAAGGCTCGACACGAGAACACACCATGTACACACTCGTTGTATCATTTGAAGTTTGAACTCCATATGCCCGCTGAGATGGACCTAGATTAAACTATTGCTGCGTTTTGCCTTTGAGTTATTGTAATTTTTTACACATTTATTAAAAATAAAATTAATAACCCATTGCTAAGAGGGAGATGATGTATAGTTTCTAATAATTTACCGTAACAGTACCATATACGGTGAATAGAATAGTGTATAGCTTGCGGCTTGCGCCACGAAAGATGAACAGTGCGGTGCGGTATGAAGTACGGGGAAGCGAAACCATAGCAACGGGCGACGCGCTAGCCTCACGTAGTGTCTCCCTGCGTCCAGTCGCCCGCGCACATACTTGTGTCGTCTTGCGTACTATCGATATCGAAAGTGTTAGAGACTACCTGTTATAACTATATGTTAAATAAAGTAAAAAATTATGCAATAAACCTGGCACTAAAGACTTAAATATTGATATCGGCATTAAGAATATGAAATATTTTATGAGATTTGTAAATATTAGCAGGATCTATTGAAAGATGACTGTAATCATGTAAGGAAAAAGAGAGGTTCAACTAGTCCCGGAAAAAACACATGTTTCTTCGTAAATTTAAGTACATATATATTTTAAATGAAAGTAAAGAAACAATAACATTATTAAACACTGTATTTAATAAACTTTCTAACAGTGTATTACACTTCTTTATACATTATCATCAAAAAAAAGTTATTAACAATAAAATCACGTATGTCGAGACAAAACAGAAATTACAAATGCAAAATATTTTACTTCTTTAACTAAGTGTACACAAAATACAGAATATTATTTAGCAGCAATTAAAACCTAAAGATTATATATAAGTGCGTTTTCGTGGAGACTTTGATGTGTAGTTATAATGTCGTCGTTTGACTTTTTACATATTAAAATGTCATAATACTGTTGCATGAATAAGTCAACTAGCGCCATCTAGTATCAGGAACGAAAGCGAGGGGGCATTGAGAATATGACATCACAAATCACTCAACCGACAGCGCCTACTCGAATCTCGAACGCTCGGTACCTTGCGCGTGTTTACTTGAACATTCTGGATATTTCTTTGCTAATTTAAATAAGTAGGCGCTGCAAGATGCGATCGAAGTTGAGTTGAACTCGGCGACACAAGCGAAGCTTCGGAGCGGAATTAAGTGAATTAGTGTGTTTAATTATTAGTGTTTTTAGTTTTAATTTGTGTAAAGTAAATTAAAGTGTTAATTTAGGTAATTTTATCGGCAATTTTTATTGTCACGAACCTCAAGCTCGTAACAATTGGTGTCAGAAGTGGGATAAAATCATGCCGATTTTACCTAAGGAGGAAACGGAGGGTGTCCGTACCCGAAGTCAACGCCAGCAGGAGACGGACCAACGAAGATTTGGTGGTGCAACGCCGCAGACTTCGGAGGGCCAGCCACCGGCTGCAGGCCCGTCGGTAGCTCCTACATCTGCAGCACCTGACTTAGGTGCTCTGATGGTGATGCTGCAGGAGCTGAAGCGCGGACAGGAGGAACAGGCCAGTCAGTTGAAAGAGCAGCAGGAGGAACAGGCCCGCCGATTGGAAGAGCAGCTGCGGGGCGGACAGGAGGAACAAGGCCCGCCGATTGGAAGAGCAGCTGCGGGGCGGACAGGAGGAACAGGCCCGTCGGTTGGAAGAGCAGATGCTCCTCATGAAGGACCTTCACGCTACCTTCGGGAAGGAGATAAAGGAGGTGAAGGATAGGGTTGCTCAGCATGACAACCGCCTGTCGGAAGCTGAAACCCAAATCGCGAAAGCTGAAAACCGAATCGAGAAAGCTGAAACCCGAATCGACCAAGTAAACAATCGGGTTGACAACGTAATGGCTGACATGAAGAAATCACTGGACGAACTCAAACTTGGAGATGGAGCTACAGCTCCCGTAGTAGCTACAACACCTTCGCTACGTGGGTTCAAGGTGCCACCGTTCGACGGTACCTATTCCTGGTCAGCCTACAAAATCCAGTTCGAGGCTGTTATGAAGGCGAACGGCTGGAATAAAAGTCAGGCCATGACTGCTCTCACGCTAGGCCTGCGTGACCAGGCCTTAACAGTTCTGGAAGCTCTCGGTGAGGAAGTGACTTATGAGCAACTCCTTGAGGCATTGGAGGCGAGATATGGCGACGCTCACCTGGAACACGTCTTTCGTGCGCAGCTTAAAGATCGTGTGCAGCGCATCAACGAAAACCTGCAACAGTGGGCTCTAGAAGTGGAGAAGCTGGTGCGAAAAGCATACCGGTCTGTACCTGCGCTCATTGAAGGGAACCTGGTGCAGACATTCATCGACGGCATCCGCGACCTGGAAGTCAGAGCTGCTGTGAGGCTCGGGCACCACGAGACGCTTAAGAACGCCTTGGCCCATGCACTGGAGGTGGAAGCCGTGCGGCAGGATCATCGTTCCCATCGCGTCAGGGAGGTTGCAGCAGCTACAGTCCGTGACCGCAGCAAAGGATACAGCCCTAGGTGCTATGGCTGTGGGGAAAAGGGCCATCTTCGATCCAGCTGCCCTAAACGAACCGTGGAAAGGAGAGTTGATCGATCTCGAGAGGGTAGTGCAGCTAACAGCACTGCCTGGCGGCGACAGGATCATCGTTCACCTCACGCTAGGGAGGTTACAGCAGTTACGGTTCGCGACCACAATAAAAGATACAGCCCTAGGTGCTATGGCTGTGGGGAAAGGGGCCATCTTCGGTCCAGCTGCCCTAAGCACACCCTAGGAAGGGAAGGTGAACGGTCTCAGAAAGGAAGTGCGGCTAACAGCACCGCCCAGCAGCAGCAGGAATACGACTTTACTATCAGACACTGCAGCGGGAAATCTTACGGCAACGCAGATGCATTGTCAAGAAGACCTTGTCCTGAAGATTGCAACCATTGTAGTAGGCAAGAGAGTAAGGAGGTGGTATCCGTGAGGATGCTCAGGACAGACCACCTCAGCAACGGGTGGAAGGACAACCTACGACATGCACAGCAGGAAGATCCGGACATCAAGCCGATTCTGGGATGGATGAAGGCCCGTGCTACCAAGCCTATGTGGAGGGACGTCTCAGCGATGAGTTCAACCACGAAAAGCTATTGGGCCCAATGGGACAGCTTGCTGATTCAGGATGGAGTCCTGTGCCGTAAATGGGACAATGGTCGAAGAGACAGCTGTCGTTTGCAAATGGTTGTCCCTAAAGCTAAAGTGCCGAATGTTCTAACAGTTGCGCCATAATGGTCGTTCAAGAGTCCATCTGGGAGTTAAACGAACTCTACTGAAGGTCCGAGAACAGTTTTACTGGGTCCATTATCGTGACGATGTCGAGGATTGGTGTCGTACATGTGCAAGTTGTGCGGCCGTGCGGGGCCTCGGACACGTAGTAGAGGAGCACCGAAATTGTACAATGTTGGTGCACCTCGGGATAGGACAGCCCTTGACATTGCGGAGCCGTTACAGAAAGGCGCAAGAGGGACTTCTAAGATCGTCCATGTGGATCGCTTGGCGCGTTATTATGGGACCGATAATGCTCGGGACGAGCATGTCTTAGGAGGGGGCAGTGTTGCATGAATAAGTCAACTAGCGCCATCTAGTGTCAGGAACGAGAGCGAGGGGGCATTGAGAAAATGACATCACAAATCACTCAACCGACAGCGCCTACTCGAAACTCGAACGCTCGGTACCTTGCGCGTGTTTACTTTACATACATTCTGGATATTTCTTTGCTAATTTAAATAAGTAGGCGCTGCAAGATGCGATCGGAGTTGAGTTGAACTCGGCGACACAAGCGAAGCTTCGGAGCGGAATTAAGTGAATTAGTGTGTTTAATTATTAGTGTTTTTAGTTTTAATTTGTGTAAAGTAAATTAAAGTGTTAATTTAGGTAATTTTATCGGCAATTTTTATTGTCACGAACCTCAAGCTCGTAACAATACAGTTTGCATTTTTCTACTTGATTATACATGCGCAGTGGACGCTAAGTGATATCATTCGCTCTCGTTTTCATCGCGATACCTACGAGACCCTTTGACTCGAGCGCAAAAAACCGACACGCTTCCGAGAGCGCACGAGGGCCACGAGACGCGACGCGACGCGACGAGAGCATCCTGTACACACTCGTACTCGGCCTGTCTAGACATGGGTCGTAACGTCTTTTGGACGTAATCGGTTGTACGTAGTTTCGTGGATATGAGTAACTAGTTTCAAAACTACTTATTTTTGTAATTAGTTACATCTATATACAGTATAGCGTAGGTTAGTTTTGCGTTTGTGTTATGTTATGATTACGAAAATATTAACAGGTTATAGGTATTATAATATTAGTTTAACTGTGTTATGTTATGATTACGGATATGTAACAGTTTATAGGTATTGTAACATGTGCACGACATTTTCAATATTAGTACCTTTGTACAATTTTATACAGTCACAAAATATGTAAGTATTTAAGTATTATTGTCCATCACATCCATCCATAATTTTTATGATCCACATAATACACAAAAATTAACTTAATACAAAAAATATTTATTATTTATTTACACTAATTATATGTCTATTTATGTACACTAAATATATATAGACACTTTAAATGTTTATTCACAAAGAAAACTATACGTTATAATGTTTTTAAAAAAAAACGCAAAAAGTTTTTAATAACAATGTTAAATACGCTCACCTCTAGGCCTGTCTCGTGGTGTCTCAAGGAGCGTGTACAGCCGGCATTAGAGGTGTAGCCGTGTCGCACGTTGTGTATCGATTTCGAAATCGATCTAACCAAAATATACAGAGATCGACTCAAAATATTTTATATGTCGGGGGAGGCGTAGGCCAAGTGAAGCACAGAAGAAAAGTCTTACGCTCTTATGATAATGGGGGTTTGATATGGTGCTGATGCTACCAGATGATTTTGAGATAATCATAAATCAATCAATCAATCATAATCTTTATTGCAATCAAATGGTAATAATAGATGTGATTTAAAAAAAAATAGTCCGCATTTGAACCCAGTTTGAGCGTAGCAATTATAAAAATATTAAATATTATTTTTAAACTACAATATTAGATTTCATTAATAAATTACATTACTAGATTATATTATTTTAAAATTCTGTAAATTTAATTAAATTAATAATCACAATGTCAAGTAAAAAATAATAATTGAATAAAAAAAATTAATTAAATTAGATAGGCACAGGCCGAAGTTGTCCACACAAATTAAATAATATTTGTATCAAAATATTAATTTAAATTATAGAAACATTTTTCAATTAAATATAACTTTAATTTGTATAAAAATAATGTAGTCAAATAGTCAAAGTCAAAATTTTAAACTTTGTGAAGTGGCTTACAATTTTCTGGAATTTTTATGTTTGCCAAGATTCTTATAAATTTTTTTGCATTATAAATAATTGCTGTGCATCTTTACTATTTCCCCACAACATGACACCGTATGACAGCCACGAAGATGTGTATGCGTAATATGCTGACAGAGCGCTGGGGACATACGTGGTTTTCTTTATTTCTCGTAATACGTAAGTGAATTTTGATAGCCTATTTTTTACTTTATTTATATGGGCTTTCCAGTTTATATGGCAGTCGATTTCCAGGCCTAAGAAGTTGAAGTTTTCAACAGTTCCTATAGGTATATTATTATAAGTAAAAGCGATATTTAGTGGTGATTTTTGAACTGGTCGGAATTGCATAATTTTAGTTTTATGAAAATTAATCTCTAGGTTGTGATGTCAGCCAATGTATAACCTGGTTCAATACTTGATTCAATTTATTATTTAAATTCTAGTCTTTTGTATGCAGAATAAGAATGGAAATGTCATCAGCAAATATAATAGAGGTTTCAGTTAATACCCTAAATTGAAAAAGAAAATCGCACAACACAAAACGTAAAATTGCTCTTCATACCTTAAGAAAAAAAAAAACATTTTATTATTTGTAATTTTATATTATTAAAATAAAAAAATTCATCATCATCGACGCTTTACAAAATGCGAATGAGTTCTGAGGAATCGTTCATGTTGCACTGCACTACTTTTTCCGCTATTCGTTTATGACGTCATCAGGGTGTCGTCTATCCTTGACCATCACGGCGCCCAATGAATTGATAATCGATGACGCGCTAAGGATGCGCCAGAGTTGAGATATTAGATTTATTATGCGAAGTTGATTTGATGAAATTTTCTTTTATTTATGTAGCTGATGACAGTTTTATGTTTCTTACCTTTTGTTTTATTCAAATATCAATAATAATTTCAAGAAATAACACATTTGCGTTTTGTGAATAGTTTTCAATAAATCTATGCCTAACGTATTACAACACTAACATAACGACTTTGGCGTGCTGGACATAGTATTTGCTTAGATAAAAATTCCTTTTTTTTTAGTTCAACGTTTCTTAGTACTTGTGGCTCTAGGAGACTTGTTTTTTATACTCACATGTTGCTGGATTATTCTTTTTTGAGGAGTGTAAAATTAAAATACCAGTAATCTTTTTCCAATATCTATATTTCATATTTTTTGTGGGCCGGGTTTTTTGTCAACTATAGACGTCGTTGGCGCTCAGAGCTCGCAGGTGCTGGTCAAGTATAGGCGACTTTGGCGCTCAAAAGGTTAAATATAGCGCGCTATAACAAAGCGTATTTAATAGAATCTTAGAAATTTATAGTTTATAGTCTGTAGCGTGCTATTGATTTATAGACGTTTTGAACAACTTTACCGCAGACGTCGGGGGCAGGGAGGGGACTCCGCTCTACATACCGCGCCGTTGCTCCGTCTAGTCGGCGAGTTGACCCACTATTAGTATTTATTACACATATGGCATAAGACAGAAGTTCAAACAGGTTACTTTTAATGCTCGCTTTTTTATAATTGTACAATAAACTTGTTACAGTTACGATTGACGCCAAATTTATTAAAATCTATTTATATACCAGCTGTCACACAATTGTATTCGTTTTAACCATTTATCTTAAGAAATTACGTGGCTTTCATTTAAATTTATTAATTCTTTCCAATTTAAAGTTACAGTTTTAATTCAATTTAAAAAACCTAAAAAAAGCAGGGACAAACAATACCGGAGCGTTTTTCGTTTCACTATAATTCTACCGAAACTAAAATGTTACCTATTCTCTTCGCTGTGCCGGGTGTTTCTAAGGGTATGTTCCGAAATAGAACCCAGTATACTGGCCAATGCAAATGACGTCATAAATCGACGCCATACTTGTGATTTGTTATATCGAATATGGCGGTTATGGCGTCAATTAATGACGTCATTTGCATTCGCCAATATACTGTGAACATTTCGGAACACACCCTAATTATACTGACATATTATGTCATCTTTGAAATTGACGTCAATAATGTGTCAATACTATGCTTTGATTTTTGTTATTTATGTATGTATTTATCTCTCTATGTTTGTTATTGCCGAATTTTCGTGATTTAGTTGTCATTGTTTTGTCATTGTTTTTAGTAGTGTTGTTATTAAGTTGTTTGTACAAAAAGTGGCTTACAACATACAATATCTGAGTCTGACCAAAGCCAACGGCAAAAAAACGGGCCCAAAAGTTGACCACGACGACATAATAATGTCTCCCAAGAAAAAGAGAATGAAAAAAATTCCACTTCGTGCTTTAGAAAAGCAAACTATAATAAATATTTTTAAGTAAGGAGTCCTGGTCTGCAAGTACTCCTCATTATTAGACTGAGATGATAAAAAAACTGCAGAAGTAGCCGATATAGATGATTTATAAAATGATTACTGAGTAAAGAGTTGCCCACCTTAGATAAGATATTGGCAGCAGTACAGTGACGAGTCTCTGCCAGAGTTTAAAAGAAGCAGTCTATATAAAATAACTAAAGAAAAATTTAATTAATTTAACAGATTTTTTTTTTCAAATCGTTACTCGAATTTGGCCCAAAAGAGGGCTCAAGTCACTCGAGAAATGATCAAGGAATTCTTTGAACTCATTAAAATGGAAATAGATGGAGTCCCACCAGAAAATATATATAACATGGATGAGTGGGGATTTCATGATGACCCAGAAGAAAAAGTTGTTTTTTCTTCCCAGGGTTATAGGTACTCTCGAAGCGAGTCTCCTTTTTTATATTTAAAGCAAAGAAACTGTGGTGAGATTGGCATTTTCAATCTCCTTCAGGTTCAAGAATGGTTGTGTCTGAATCTGGATGGATAGATTTTTTAATCTTTGAGAAGTGGTTGGAAAGACATTTTATTCCACGCGTTGATAAGCAAGATAACAAAAAGGTATTGTTGTGCGATAATCTCAACACTCACATATCACCAAAAGCTTTTCATCTTTGCAATGAACATAACATCACATTCATTCACTTAATACGAAATTCAATCCACCTTTGAAACCACTTGATGTGGGTTATTCTTCTGGCTTAAAAACTGTATGGAAGAAAGTTCACAATGATTATTGACAGACTAGTATAGGAAAAAGGTACAAGCACTGCCAAAGCCTCTCTTTGCCCAGCTGCTCCATAAATCTCTAGATAATATTGAAGGTACGTCGTCTGATAACGTGAAAGCAAGATTTCGGAGATGTGGCTTACAACCAATTCACCTTCTACCGTTTTGAACAAATTACCAACATACACGTCTCAGGCAGATGTTTGCGATTCTAGTAAGTTTCATAAACTACATCGAAGAAATAAGGCAAGGAGATTTGAATTCTAAAGAACGGAAGAAAATTTCAATTACCTGTCACGGCAGGGAAGTGTTTCAGCTGAGGAGTTCGAAAAATATTATGAAAAAAGACACAATACAAACAAAAGTAAAGGCAAAACTGAGATGAAAGCGACACCCAATCCGAGAGAAAAGGACGACCCCTCCGTTCTAAGAACAAAAAGAAGAAGAATATTACTGATAATATAGAAGAAGAAAAAAGTAAAGAATTTCACAGTGACCTGATAGCGGAGAAGTAAAAGATACAAGTACAGAAAACAAGGGAGGCGTTAGAGTTCCGAAAATAAAAGAGGCTACATATTGTGTCTTTAGAGAACAGGGTGGTTTGTTCCCAGGAAGGATACAAAAATTTTTATCATTACGATTCTCTGTGTTCAAAAAAAACTTTTTTGGAGGTTGGTTTTGGCTGTCTAAAGCTGACATATGTCAAATTAACAAGGCTAATATAATAAGCAACAGTTATCCAAAAAAGGCGGCCAAGTTTTTATTGAAAATGACATTTTGTTCGTGCAATGGGGTGAATGACATTGTTTAAAAAAGTTGTTTAAGAAAATGTTACTTGCAATTACGATTTAGATCTCATTCGATAGCCAAATAAACATATAATTTTACTTTATCATGATCTTAAAACATCACAATCATTTTTTTCCACCAAATTGGTCCACCTTGATCCATATGGCAAGACCAAGTTATCTATCATATTTAACGTCACCATAGATGCTATTTTGATAGATTAGGCTTTTGTTAATAAAAACACATCATCTAATTTTGTAAAAAATTTAGATTCAAAGTTACAATGCTCACGATAACTTTGAATTTGACTTTTAGAGGAATTTATAGGTAGTTCCGTTTTTAGTCTAGGTAGTTGTGTTTTTTCCTGTAAATTTATTGTGTTGGAAAAATAAACCAAGTCAAAAGAACACTATTTATTCAATAAAATAAAGTGTATAAATATAAATCAGATTGTAATATCACAAATACAGTAAAAATGGTTCAAACTAACCCAAATTGACAGTAAACAAAAACATTTATTATAAAAATTGGTTGTAGATGAGATGGCCAGATAGAGAAGGGTATTTTAGTACTGCACCTTCAACCCTACCATTGCAAACTCAATCCTATAGAATTAATTTGGGCTCAAATGAGGGAAGCTCTGGATAATATTACGTCAGAACAATGGCAGTCATGCGTTGCTCTTGCAATTAAAGAACAGGAAAGGTTTTGCCAACTTGATGGCATAATGAAGATGTGGTAGAAAAATTTATTATTAACATCGGTGAAACTTCTTCACCTTCATCATCTGATAATAGCAACTAAATTAGACCTATGATGAATACCAAAAATTTTTATCAATATATTGTGTATTGTAAGTGATTTTAAATTAAAATGACTTAAAATTCATACTTAAACTTAGAACATAAACGTAATACATATATACCTAGATAAATACATGTTTTATATGAATTTATGTATTTATTGTATATGTAAGTGGTATACCACTAACTACCTGCAGTATTGTGACTTTTTCTCTCTTTAATCTATCCAAAGGTTATCTGTAAAAGATCGCTTTTAGTTTCTCCGCCCATTGTATCGCCCTATGTAAGATTTCTACATTTATATCTGTATTTTTATGGTGTATATAATAAAGAGTATTTTATCCTATTCCATGATTGTGATCCCTTGTTACGTTCATTAGTTTTGTTGTAAGTTTGTAATGTGTTATGAAGATGTTAATTTTTAATATTTCGTTTATTTAAGTATTTATAATGTTAAAACAATTTCAATTGGAATTAAAATAGTTTTAACTTAACTTTGAAATAAAATGTTTTGCACTCCTGCTTCTGCTAGCCTCTTTTTTCTAATGCTATAATAAATGGAGTATAGTTGTTTTAAAAATGCTGCTGCTCATCTCATTTCCTTTTGCCTCTGTCTCCTTTTACGACATTTACAAGATCACTCACTGTGACAACATTACGCGCACATCACACGCGGCAAAGTGTGACGTGCAATTTAAATGATAAATACTTTAAGTTCGCATTCAATTTAATAAAATAATTTTAATCAAAGTTGCAACATTAAATTTCTTCTTTCAAATCCCATAACAATTCACTACTGGACATGGGCCTTTATCATAGTAGGAAGGATTTACCATGCTAGTAAACAATCATTATCACTTCAGTCCCTAACATATCACAAATGGACATTTAAGGTCTCATCTCCACTCTTAAGAACATAGCCTTCTAACATTACATTATTAAAAAAAAATAAGCATAAAATATACCTTATGGCAATGTTACTGATGTTGACTTTCGACAATGAACATAATGGATTGATGCTGCTGACTGTCAGCGTGTATGGTGGGCACAGACCGAAGGCATTCGATCTGATGGGATGTCCAGTCCTTTTTTTGACAATAAGTAGAGCAATATGGAGTGCGCCGACACAAGGAACATTCTGCTGATGCTTCCCGGTTACAATTTGCACACTACAAAAATTATTTTAGGGTTAATATTCAACATTATTACCATTTACAACAATACTCCTCTTATGTAAAGAGTAAAAGAATTTGGTCTCTATTCTCTATTAATAGTAACAATTATTTTCTTACAATAGAATTTACTTGTTCCACCTGCCATGTCTTGTATTTTGTTTTTTTTTTTTCTACAAATATTACCTATTTTAAAACTAAAATTAGTTAGATTACCACCATTATTAGGCATTTAGTAAATAAATTTAGAGACCCTAAAAACACGATCCTTCATCTAGTTATTGAAAAAATATTAAATCAGCCCAGTTTTGGAGAATGAAGCACTTTCACAAAAATAACTTTAGAAAATTATTCCTTAATAAATTTTACTCATGCCACAAATGCTCTTTACCATACACCCATTTGAAACTCATAAAAAAACAATATGAATAACAATAAAAACAAAAAATTGTGCCTTGGCACAGTTTTGTTTCTTATTATTTTTACAACTTATACTGATAAACTAGAATGCATAAAATGTTATTAAATTAAAAAATAAGATATACCATTATAAACAGTTTTTTAGTTATTTTGAAAGGTATAATACTAACTACAGGCTATGAGACATTCAGTCTTCAGATGTCATCTGCAGCCTTCTTTATTTGATGTGTCCATGCACTGCAGGATCCACTTACCATCAGGTTGATTGTAAGTTTATTTGTTGCTTCAGTTTAAAAAAAACTAGTACATTATTTAGATGTTCCTTATGTATATTTCACTTAGCAGACAAAGAATGCTAAAGAGTAAAGTATAAAAATTAGACTTGCAACAAATAATACAGTCGATCACATGAACGAATACCACATATTCTGCGGGTCTGCCGCTCGAATAGCCGAATATTAGGCAAAGTATTCGGCCGGGAAGAAAGTAGTGTTTATTCAGAGCTTCTATTCTCTGATGCTGGGATTGTGAGTAAACTATTGTCTGAAAATACAGAAAAATTAGACTTTCTGCATCATAATCTTCCACTTTAATTAACATAATTTAAGTGCATAGACACATATCTAAGATTTTTTTTAAATTTTATAATACAGAAGTTAATTATGTACCTATTAACTACTTTAACGATTACAAGAAAAATACATTATTTCAAAATATATCAATATTTTCATTTCATTTTCAAAAATCATCTGACTAGAACAAAACAGTATTTTGTAGTATCCGGTATTTGGCTTAATAGTCCCTAGATATTCAGTATTCCACCAAATACGATAAAAGTAGCCGAAAAGGCCCAACACCAAATAATCTAAAATGTTAAAGTCAAATAAAAAAATCTGAAAAATTACAACCCATGTTACATAGTAAAAATACCATAGTGTATAAAGTAGTACTATGTTGTCACCAACAGAACTAATTGTAATGCTATACTGACAAGATAATGGAGTTTTTTTTTAAATATTAAAGGGTAATAACAGAGCAAGGAGTTCGCCTGACAGTAAGTAGATACTAGATACTGTGGTCCATAGACACATACACCTATCCTCAAATAAATACTAAAATACAAATGCTTTGTTACCCCCGAGGTCTACCATGAAATACCTCATTAATGAGGACTGAATGAACTGCCTCGTTACCAGTGAAAAGGGCTAAGACAAACTTCCTTTCAAAAGAGACAAATTATCAAGGATTTTGTGATTATCATTTATCTTAGTATTGTAACAAAACAATTAACATGCGCAGGCCCATTTACAAATATATAGTCTAAAAATTTTGATATTAAATATTAAATGTAACTACTTGTTGAACAAATGTATGCAGATTAACAAAACGAGGAATGAGATAAATTGATCACAATTACTTAGAGAACATGAACCAATTTGTTACCGTTATCATTTTATGGACTAAAAATGGGCATTATGGCACTATTTTTTGGGAAGAACTGTGGCAAAAATTGTCAAATTGTTGTACTTTTTTGTTCTCACTTTTTAATTTTAAAAATAATAAATAAATGGTTACAACTTTAAACATTGCGAGTCGTGTGCTCACATGTATTTTCAATATCAATCAAAAAATTTGCAGTTCAATTATTGAAGCATTTACAAACACAATTATAAATGCTGCAGATCAAACAATTCCTATTAAAAAAATAAAAGAGTACAAACTCCCCTTAATGTTGGGACTTCTGAATGTACTGTACTGAATCCATAGTAGAAAAGAAGCCGAAAATCATTTTTAATTTTTTGATAGCAGAGATAAGCAACTTCTTAAAGTGAATATTCCTGCACTCCCATGAAATTTAAATTATGAGGAATTTACATTACTCGTAAGTTATTCTAACCATGTGATTATTTCACTACAATATACTAAAAATTAACTGCTGAGGCACTCAATGCCATTTCTGTATCACTAACAATACATCTAAATAACTCAAGAAAACCTAGTAATACATGATAGTTTTCATACTTTATAATATTAAATAACCATAATATGTAGGTAATTAACCTTTTTTGACTCTGTATCCTCAACATTATGAAGGGAAACTTGTTCAGCATCAACATGAGCTTCTACACCTGCAGCAAGCAATGCAGATGCTCTCTCTTGCTCTAATCTTTCTATCTGCCTTGTGCTAACTATTCTAACATCTTCTACACACTGTTTCAATTCCCCAGCAACTCGTACAAGTGTTTGGCCAATATCTTCCAAACGTTTTAATACAGCACTCATATCTGGTAGCCCTGAAAATATTAAAATTTCAATTAAAGATACAACTTCAGTAGTTTGTAAATATACAACATCAGTAGGTGGTGGTGAACTGAGATGATTCCCTGTGGCTGGCCAAAGATGAAGGGGTAGCTCGAAGTGACCACTAAGTGGGCTTGTCGAGTACTTTATGTATGTATGTTGGTAGACTATGATAAAGGGTGGCCACTCCATCTACCACCACAGCCAGTGGAACCATGGGGGACGAGGAGTGTTGGTACTGCGATGACACTAGTCATATTTTCCACAACTCTTGCGAGGAATGCAACGATGATGCAGTGGTGGTAAGGTGATAGAGCGAGAAAAAGGTTGGTGTTATCTCTACCCTCTGTGGCAGAAACTAAGTAGGCAGCGGAGTCATAGGCCAGATCAGTTGCTGGAGTCAGGAAGACTGGTGCTACCAAGTGCTCGTTTTTTCCTGGTCCCACGGCTTTCGCGCATCTGACTAGGGAAGATTCGTTGTGCAGGTGAAGTTGGAGGCTGTTGAGGAATACGCGCCTTGTGTTCTGGTGCGCCTTACCAGAGAAAGCCAGGAGATGTCAAGGCAGGAAGCATTCCCATGGCCCTGCCAATATGCAGCGAAGGTGAAAGAACATGGGAGGCTTTAGTTGTACTTGCACCCGCGAGGCCAGTATGCGTATATATTATCTCATGTAAAAAAATAAAAGTTGGCATTTTACAACACCAGCCTATATATGGCAGTAAAACCCAAATGGCAACCGGATCTGCACCTTATATACTGTTCCGACAGAGGTAACATGAAATAGAAAGTGAGCAGCAGCATCTTCCAGATAACAATTCAAAACTATAAAAAACAGTGGTTTACAACTCTATGTTCAGCAATTGATTTTATAGGCTGTAATCAATGAATGGATGGATGAATACCATACATTAGACATTGTAAATGATGTAAAATAAATTCTGGTTCCTAAATTGTATCTATTCAAATGTTAGAAAGTACACCACTTGAGATGCAATGATTCACCAGGATGGCAACAAGCTCTAGAGATGATGACGATACCATCATTTATACCTATAATTTTCTTTATTTGAAGTAGACTGCAGGTGACAATGGGCCACAGTAGCCACTTGCCATCAGATAGACCGTTAATACTTTTAACAACATTATAAAATTTTACTTTCTTAAAACATATTAGCGCTCTTTGAAATTATAATTAATTTAACAACTGTAGGCAGAATACTGCTGTGAAGAATATTGTATGTGAAGAATATGTATTGTTCTCAAGGGTGACAACACCACATCTATGTCTATGGACCACAGCATTAACTTATCTTTATCATAACAGTAGACACACACACAAGTACTGTGTGCTTGTTATTCACAACTACTTCTATAAAAAAATTAAGAAGTAATTAAAATTCAAAACAAAAATAAAAATAAAATCAATATTTGGCTGGATTAAGAAAAATTCAACATAAAAAGAAAATATTTGAAAATTCGCTGACTAAAATTTCAAATAAGTAGTAAAGAAATACTGCATATTCATTTTGTAAATAAATATATTACAACTATTCCCAAATAACATTTCACTGTGCTAAATAAAAGTTATATAAACTATAACAAATAAATGAAATCTTTTAAAAACTACACAGTAGGATTATTTTTGTATGCATCTGCTTGTTGCTTACATTGTGTTACAATTCGCATTGCCAATAGCTAGCCACAAAGTGGAACAGTACTTGTCACAAATCGAATAGAAAAGAAAGAATAGAATTTTAATAGTTATGTGCCAATAAACTTTCGCATAAGCATTTACATACTCAGCATATTAAAGATCAACAAATCTTAGCAACTTCATCATGTTTTTTGTTTCTAGCAACTAAAATCTCTAAAGTAAAAAGTAAATTTAAAATTTATTATTTTCAGCCAAAATAGCAAATAAGTAATCTTAATTGAAAAAAAAACCAGATTTTTTAAGTTATTATTACTGTTTTAAAATGCAATGTGGATGTGGCTTGTAATAGTTACCATCAACATCTTAGGTATATAATTATTATTTAATTTAATGGCTTAAATCTAACCAAAAATGTAAATGTAAAAGGCAGTCAAGTTTTGTACAAACAACAATTAGAAATATCAATTTTGCAGATAATAGTTGGGATCTCAACAGATGCCAAGCTCCATATCAGTTCCTTTCTTTATTTGATTGTATAATGAACTTCAACAGGTTTTTTCTTACATTTACACTTTATTGTTTTCTTTTTCTAATAAAAATTCTTCATTTATACTGTATATATATATATCACAGAATACCAGCGTAAAATAGTGCTGCTGTGTTTCGTATGGTGAGTGTAGAGAACCGTAGACCCTTTTTACTGTAAACGAGGCATTCCATCTTAGTCCTCATGGGTGACAATGCATCGCATTTTGATTCATAATCGAAGATAGATGTAGATTTCTATGGGCCACAGCAACCATCAGGAGGACTGTGATTTCGTTTGTCACCCTATCCTATATAATAAAGCTATAATAAGAAAACTAAAAATACTCTATATTTAAAAGTAAATAGATAATATGAATACATACGCTTATCATTACCTAACGTAGGATCAGGTTTTGTTTCAGGATTTTCCAACAAATGATAATCTCCACTGGTTTCCAATCCTTCTGCTATTGTTTGCCATGCCTCCTTTGAATGGCTATTATTACTTGTCTGGTGGATATTATCTACATCACTCTCTACAAGTATGGTATCTCGTTTAGTCTTAGGTTTTTTTTCTTCAGGTTCTTGATTATTACGTCTTCTGCGTTTATAAGGAGTAAAAAGGCGGACTGGACCCATAGCTGAAATAGCAATAAAATGTTTAATTATAAATTACATTAATAATCTTTACATGGTAGAGCTATACTACAGCTATATTGTGGTTGTATCATGAATGGGTCGGCTTGACCTGGGTAGGACCATGCTCTCACAGAATACCAGCGTAAAACAGCAGCTTAATGCTGCTGTGTTTCATTTGGTGAGTGTAGAGAACTGGAGATCCTTTTTACTAGGATCGAGGCATTCCATCTTGGTCCTCAGGGGTGGCAGCTCGTTTGTCACCCTTATTCTATAAAAAAATACACTACTATGTACTATCAAAGTAAATAATTACCAGTGGGGGATTCCATGGAACTGTTTCTGTGGATTGACCCTTACTGTCATCTTATTACATGTTAGGAATAAACTTCCGAGATATTATATCAAAACAATATAAACTCACATAATATACTAAGTAGGATAAAAATATTTTGAAGTAACTGCTAGCTGGTAGATATAAAATTTTCTACTTTTTATATAAACCCCTCACCTCAAATTAAATCATTATGTTAGCACAATATACTCTTCAAAACAGCTTATTTGTTTTTTAAAGTGCTCAAATGGCAAATATCTGAGTCTGGCTATACATATATAAACAGGAGAATATTTGTAATGATTATGATATTAATTTAAATTTCTGAAAATTCAAATAGATGTTTCAAGGTGCAATATGCTTTAGAAACAAGAAAAATAAACAATGTTTACCTGATTGATCATCACAACATGCCCCGCAAGTACAACTTGTTGCATGAGGTGTTAAAATACCTTCATCGATTAATGCTTGTATACTTCTGCCACCAAATCGAATTGACCTCTTCCAGTCTTTACTAGAAGCTCGACCACATAATGCTTCAAACTCACTAGGAGTGTACCACTCCATACCATACTTGATACATCGGCCCCGACCTCCAGATCCAAATCTTTGTTTGTGAAGCTCAGCTGACGTATTTTTGCACCGTACTGGCAAGACTGGCATATTTGCAGTTTCTGCCCATGATCGAGCACTAGCTGCGCGAGTTGAAGGAGTAGAACTTGAACTAGCATCGTCGTGAGTTTGCTCACGAACTGGAGGAGATGAAGGATTTTGTATAACGATGTGTGTAGCTTTTATGTCCTCAGAAACAGGCCCGCCCGAAATAAAACCGTTGTCAACACATATCATAGGTTTAAAATGTGGCAGCTGGTCAGACGTGATTACATTGAATGTGGTGCCAGTTATAAGCGTTCCGACTGGTAAAGACACTGGTACTGTAATGACACCATTTGAATCACTGGAAAGTCGAGTGGTCTTGATTTCACTCGCTAAAACAGCACGGCCATCAGTACGATCGGAATCGTGCTCGGTCTCCGTCGCCAGCGGATCGGCTTCGGATACTTCGGTAATGTCCGGCATAACGACGTTGTCCGAAGTCCTGTTCTCCGCCATCACTTTCTTCCGCCCTCCCCGAAAATCCCCCTCTCGGTTCGACCGTATTTTGAACACTCACATGAACGAAAATAAATAAAAATGTTATTATCCGCCTTAGTCCGCCATAATGAAATTATATATTACTCTACTCTATGTACCTAACCTAATGAAGGTAATGAAAACAAATTCTTACACGTAGGTTATGGCGGAAAGTTCGAATTTTAAACCATGCAATTATGTACTCAAGAGGTAGAAACTTTCTTTTAGAACGTAGTAGTGATTATATGCTCTTTGCTTTCTTCTAAACGTTATGGCGTGTGGAGTTTTGGCGGGAACTTGGCCGTAGAAGGATTGTCGCTCCTGTTTTGTCGCTTTAATAATGGCTTGAAGTGGATTTTGATTCGTAAAAGTGATGCGATTTTGTGAAATATTAAAGAAAACGACGAAACAAGAGCTTTGACGTCGATATAAACCTTAAGTTATTTTGATCGCTTGGGCGCCTTATGAACTTGAGTGGCTGTCGTCATCAACTGTCCGCTAGACAGCTGTCGTCAAATTCTCCGAAAGAATTCGCAATAACTAATAAAATTTTTCATTCTTTGTTCTCAAGATACACGAGGCGACAATTGAATCCGAAGATACATCACAACAACATACATCTTAAAAACAATACTATTCGACTCTAATGACCTTGAAACGTGGAGTTATGTTAAAAGTTCCAATACGCAAAATCGGACCCATTACAATAACTTCTCACTGGGAAGTTAAAAAAATATCTAAGTAATAAAATAACTTAGTATGTACATATTGCCTGTATATTTAAATATACAGGTAATATGTTATTGATGGCATGATATTTTGTTTACATTTTTTTTCTTGAATAGAGAAAATAAATTTACATTGTAATATTTATTTTGTAACCTACCTAATTTTTCGTAACATTCTTTTTCGTTATTTTTATAATATTAAATATTTGAATATTAAACCAAAGGAGACGGCATGGCAAGGTATACCCTTCTGTAAAAGGTACGAAAGTCCGACTCATATCCATTATCATAGAGGTTAGAGAATAAGAGAACGATCGCTGTAGAAAATAGTGTCCCGGAAATATGGACATAATAAGTGAAGGGCTGCGATCGCTAAGTTGTCTCAATAATTTTAATTATTATAAATGTTATAAATTATTACAAATGTAAATTATTTCTTATTTATTATTTTTTATTACATTTCACAATTTTTTACTGTTTATTTTTGTCAAAAATTAAATAAAATTACTTCGCAGACAATACTTACCGACGGCAGCGCAGCTATAAATTCTACAAATTTTCAGGGACAGATGGGCTATGCTTTGGCACATAACGACCTTTCTCCTGTTTTCTAACCTCCATGTACGTTATATAAAACTAATTGCTCCGCGTCGTGTGCCATTATGCAAGTTCTCTGAGTCTTTGACTAGTATATAGTTAACTGTGATGCAAGTAATCCAATTGAGCTCCTAAAAAGAGCCGAATTGAAGTGATTATTTTTTATAGAAGAGGGGCAAACTAGCATACAGTTCACCTGATGTTAAGTGACTACTGCCGCCCATGAACATCCTCAACACCAGAGGAATTGCAGGTGCGTTGCCGGCCTTTTAGAGAGGAGTAAGCTCTTTTCTTGAAGGTCCCCAGGTCGTATCAGTCCGGAAAAATCACCGGTGGTAAATTATTCCACAGAGAGGTCGTACGCGGAAGAAAACTCCTAGTGAGACATACAGTGGTTGACCGCCAAGCATCCAGACGGTGAGGATGGTATCGAGAGGTTTGCCGCGTGGTGCGTTCATAAAATTTGGCGGCTGGGATTAATCCGAACAATTCCTCAGAGCACTCCCCGTGATAGATGTGATAAAATACTCAAAGAGATGCAACATCTCTTCGCAACGACAGTGAATCGAGCCGATCGGAGAGCTATCGGTCGTCGACGATTCGAGCCGCTCTGCGCTGGATGCGGTCAAGTGGAAGGAGCTGGTACTGGGGAGCTCCAGCCCAGAGATGGGAACAGTACTCCATGTGCGGCCTAACCTGCGCCTTGTAAAGTTGCAGGCGATGTGCCGGCATGAAATAGTGTCCCGCTCTGCTGAGCACGCTAAGCTTTTTAGAGGCCAATTTGGCCTTCTCTTCCAAGACCACGAAACTGCACGCAACTACAAGCTGAGGCAACAAGTGGAGTGCCTTGAAACTGAGGAGATAGGACAAAGGGGTTCTTTTTAGCGGTTAACGTACAAACTTGTGTCTTGTGAGGGTTAAACTGGACTAGATTTAGCCGCCCCCAATCCGGAACTTTGTTCAGTAAAGGCTCGAATTCAGACACAAGTTTGTCTCGGTACTCGGAGACTTTGTCCAGAGAAATATTGGCACGGCCGGTGTACAGAGCATTACCAGTGCGGTCATCTGCATAGCTATGAATGTTACGGGTTTGCAACATATCGTTGATATACAGAAGAAACATCGTTGGTGTGAGCACGCAGCTTTGTGGAACACCAGCATTAATAGGCTTAAAATTGAAAACATCTTATAATCAGTCGCATTATAACGCTAAATGTTACTTTTTGTGCACTCTTAGAAGTACTAAGAAATAAAAACTAAAATGGCGAATATTATTATAATATTTCAATATTGTGAGCTTAGAAAACAGAAAAAATAATGTTTTCTCTTTTTATATTAACATAATTACATAGTCGTACGATACAAAGAAAGATAATATATAATATTTTTGTTTCTGTATCGGCGGCTGTACATGCTCGTTTCGTTGCCTCATGTGCCTCTCGTCGCGTAAAGGCTTGACACGAGAACACACCATGTACATTATACTCACTCGTTGTATCATTTGATGCCGGCTGTACACGCTCGTCGAGACACCACGAGACAGGCCGAGTTCGAGTGTGTGCCCTAGCTTGCTACATATTTATTTATCTATGGTGTGCCCTCGTCGCGTCGCATCGCGTCTCGTGGCCCTCGTGCGCTCTCGGAAGCGTGTCGGTTTTTTGCGCTCGAGTCAAAGGGTCTAGTGAGTCTCGCGATGAAAACGATATCGTAGTCTATTCCATTCACCGTACATAATTCTGTTACGGTAAATATATATCATCCACCATCTCCTTCTACGCAATGACTTATTAATTTTATTTGTTAGTAAATTTGTTAGTTTTTTTTTTAGTTTATTTACCTCCTGAGCCACCTGCATCCATCGACTTCCTGCATGTCTTACCAGGTCGTTACTCCATCTAGTGGGGGTCGCCCTGCAATTCACCTACCGGTACGAGGCTGCCACTTGAGAACCTTTTTTCCCCAACGGTTGTCGGTTTTTCGAGCTATATGGCTGGCCCATTGACAATTCAGCTTACAAATCCGTTGGGCTAAGTCGGTCACTATGGTTCTATTGCGGATATCCTTATTTCTAAGTCTATCACGCAGAGAAACCCCAAACATAGCCCTCTCCATAGCTCGCTGAGCGACTTTGAGCGTCATCATACGGCTAGCAGTGAAGGACCACGTCTCGGTTCCATAGGTCATGTTAATTATGTAATAATATATTTTTTATCTCTTATATGTTTTATTACTTGTTATTGGCATGTTTAATACAATAATATTTATTCTTGTGTTTTTTAATTTAAATTATTGTTTGTTTTAGAGTCTCCATTGCCACCTGATGCAAATTTTACGAAAGAGGAGCTATCAATACTTGATGATGTTGATTTGAATGATAGCAAATATGTATTGCAGAATATCGTTTCTAACGCTTCCATATTATTCCCGGATGATATTCCTTGCTTCTAGCCTTGGATATCGAATGGTGATAATAGAATCAAAAAGGAGATTGATCACCATCAGTCGTAGAAAACATACTTGAAGATGAAAACCCGGTATGACCGAAAAATGAACAACAAAGTGGTCGACGAATGTTCACTAGTGCGGTTGCACAATCCAGTCGGCAGCAAAGGGAAATCTCCTAAGCTTGAAGCTAAATGAGACGACCCGTACCGTATTGTGACCAGGATCAACGACTTATCCTACCGGATATAGAAAGGCGCAAGAGGTACTCCTAAGATCGTCCATGTGGATCGGCTGGCGAATTACTATGGGGTCGATAATGCTCGGGACGAGCATGTCTTGGGAATTATAGCGCGCAACACTGCCCCCAGTGTTGCGCGCTATAATTAGCTCCTGGTATGTGGCGGCTGATTTTTAGCGCCATCTGATATCAAGCAGCAGAAATAGGAGCGTCAAGATCTTTCTAGTACTTTACCTCTATCGCCATCTAGTATCGAATGAAAGAACTAAGCTTTCTAGAAAGCCCCACACTCGAACTTTCTGCACCTGGTTGGTCGGGGCCGGTATTTGCTGGAATATTCTGGATGTTTTGGTGGAAAAAACCTATATAAAGCGGTTGAAAGCCGCGATCGGGCCAGTATTGAATTGTCGATACGAGCGAAGCTTTCGGAGTGAAATAAAGAGAACCAAAGTGTTAACTTTTAATAATTATTAGTGTGGTTTAAGTTTTAATTGGTATTGGTAATTAAAGTCTCAATTTTGGTAATTCAATCGGCAGTTTTTATTGTCACGTATCCTAAGCTCGTAACAATAGTATCTAGCATAGCATTTTAACTGTTCTGCTTAATTCCTATCTCTTCTGCTGAGGCTGCTTAGCGCTTAGGAATTTTAACTTCCTAGAAGGGGCGCTGAACTTGGTAAGGGCGCGTACAAACGCTACTAAAAGTTTCCCTAATGCTGGCCTCCGTCTGGAATGCCAGGATCTATCCACCCATCCACCTACCTACCTAAGCCTTGCTTGCTGCCGTGCTCTTAGCTAACGGACTGTTGACCTACTATCCTGCCAACGGCCATCATCAAAGTCGGATATGGGTTAGCATCAGCTCCCTCCGCTAGCTGTCTGTCTGCTACCTCAAAAACTTCGCCTGAACTTCGCCTCCCTACGTCAGGCCAGTGATCCCCTTCCTAAATCTAAACTTGTACGTGGGCGGAATTTCCGCGAGGCGAAGTTCAGGCGAAGTTTTTGAGGTAGCAGACAGACAGCTAGCGGAGGGAGCCGATGCTAACCCATATCCGACTTTGATGATGGCCGTTGGCAGGATAGTAGGTCAACAGTCCATTAACTTGACATTAGCTAGACGTGGTCCTTCACTGCTAGCCGTAATATGACGCTCATAGTCGCTCAGCGAGCTATGGAGAGGGCTATGTTTGGGGTTTCTCTGTGTGATAGACTTAGAAATAACAGTGACCGACTTAGCCCAACGGATTTGTAAGCTGAATAGTCAATGGGCCAGCCATATAGCTCGAAAAACCGACAACCGTTGGGGAAAAAAGGTTCTCAAGTGGCAGCCTCGTACCGGTAGGTGAAGTGTAGGGCGACCCCACTAGATGGAGTAACGACCTGGTAAGACATACAGGAAGTCGATGGATGCAGGTGGCTCAGGAGGTACATAAACTAAAAAAAACTAACAAATAAAATTAATAAGTCATTGCGTAGAAGGAGATGGTGGATGGTATATATTTACCGTAACAGAATTATGTACGGTGAATGGAATAGACCACGATATCGTTTTCATCGCGAGACTCACTAGACCCTTTGACTCGAGCGCAAAAAAACCGACACGCTTCCGAGAGCGCACGAGGGCCACGAGACGCGATGCGACGCGACGAGGGCACCATGTACACACTCGAACTTGGCCTGTCTCGTGGTGTCTCGACGAGCGTGTACAGCCGGCATCAAATAATACAACGAGTGAGTACAATGTACATGGTGTGTTCTCGTGTCAAGCCTTTACGCGACGAGAGGCACACGAGGCAACTAAACGAGCATGTACAGTCGCCAATACAGAAACAAAAATATTATATATTATCTTTCTTTGTATCGTACTACTATGTAATTATGTTAATATAAAAAGAGAAAACATTATTTTTTCTGTTTTCTAAGCTCACAATATTGAAATATTATAATAATATTCGCCATTTTAGTTTTTATTTCTTAGTACTTCTGAGAGTGTGCAAGAAGTAACATTTAGCGTTATAATGCGACTCACACCTTGATAGCCTGGATAAAATCCTTGCATCGGACATATAATGTTTTTTTTAATTAAAAAAAAAAAACCAACAGCGATTTAACAATTTTAAGGACTTGAAGTATACAGCTTAAATGTAAGGCCTATTAAAGGTTTTTTCAGTTATATAAACAAAATATATTATGGACGGTACAATTTAACTATATATATGTTCACAGATATGTAACTAAATGTTTATACTAATTACACTTTTGTATATGTGCATGTAGAAGTAATATTTTTATTATTTATTTCTCTGCAAAACTTTTAAATGCAGCCAGATATTAACATTCTTTTATGTAATTTAATTTAATGCAATATGAAATATCACACCTGTTTATTTATTTATTTTTCTAAACCGTTACTCTTATGTCAGATTTACACTCAACAATCAAGTAAGAAATGATTATACTAAATGATGCAAAGTATGAATTCATTTTCATATTATAATAGAGTTGATTTATGTTCATTACTATTTATTTATTTTTGTGTAGAGAGTCCTACTAGATGGAGTAACGACCTGGTAAGACATATAGGAAGTCAACGGATGCATGCGGCTCAGAATCGTACCTTGTGGCATTCCCTAGGGGAGGTCCACGTTCAGCAGTGGACTTGTGAAGGGCTGTAATGATGATCATCATGATTAAGCAAATCAAAATGATTTACTCGTTTTGCACCTCATTTAGAATTTCAAGAGCTTTAGCTTTAAAGGCTGGTTTACTAAAAACAAAGAGATCTATATCACTAAAGATCTCATTGTATGTCCTGAGCAATCGGTTTATAGGCGCATTACGTGCATAATTGGTGCCAGCAAACGGCATATGCAATAAAGGGTGCGGCCAACAGGCGGACATGACGCGACAGTACTTTGTATGTTATGCTCGCCACCAACTCAGGGCAGTCTACCTATCCACGGACAATATCATACAAAAAACATACGTCCATTAATTTACGTCTGTTTTCGAGTGTTAATAAATTATAAGATTGACAAGTATTTTCATAGGTTACAAGTGGTGATTTGAAAAAACGATAATTTAGATAATTGATGAATATTTCCTGTATGCGTTCTATACGATCTTTATAAGTAGCGTATTGGGGAGACCAAATTGGACTGGCATATTCTAGTATACTGCGAACATAAGCATTATACATAATTTTAAGGGTATTAATATCTTTAAAAGGCTTGCAAGTTCTCATCACAAATCCAAGATTTTTGAAATCCTTGTTAACAATTTCGTCAACATGCTCTGATAAAAGCATTTTATCTGTATGAACTCCTAAATCTCTAACAGTAGATGGTCTTTGTATTGGAATACCGTTAAAATTGTAGGAGAATGAAATAGGGTTTTTCTTACGTGTGAAGCTAATACATTCTCATTTATCAATATTAATTGTTATCTTGTTAGCAGTATAATAAGCTGATAAAGCGGTTAAATCAGTTTGCATTTGATGACAGTCCTGTTCAGTACAGATATTGTAAAAATTTTTTTTTGTTTTCGGCGTACATTAAATGTCGTGAAAACTTAAAACTAGTAGTAATATCGTGAATATAAGCGTTATATAGTAAAGGCCCCAGATGTGATCCTTGAGGAATGCCTGTTGGTATTTTGATAAAGTCCGACCTATATCCACCTATTACAACAGCCTGGGATCTGTTACTCAAATAGGATTTTATCCGTTTGAGTAAATCCCCATGTATGCCTAACAATTGTAGTTTATTCAGTAAAATGTCATGGTCCACAGGGTCGAAAGCATTTTCGAAGTCCGTGTAGACTACGTCTACCTGACCGCCTCCATCCATATTAGACAAAACATAGTTAGAAAAGCACGCCAGATTAGTGATAGTAGAACGATACCTTAGAAATCCGTGTTGAGTTTTTGGCAGTCCCTTACATATTACGGGATATATAACATCATAAATGGTTTTCTCAAAAACTTTGCCAATAGTATTTAAAATTGAAATGCCCCTATAATTTTCAATTTTAGTTTTAGTTCCCTTTTTATGTACAGGAACAATGTGTGCTCTTTTCCAGATATCCGGAAATACACCTTCGCTAAGAGACATATTAAAAATGATAGCTATAGGGACACACAAAGTTTTAGCACAGTTACGCCAAAATAAAGGGGGAATGCCGTCACATCCTGCTCCTTTAGAAATATCAAGTAGTCTAAGTCTTTTCTCAATAGTAGATGTAGGGATAAACAGTTTAGATATATCATCGTATGTAGAAGTGGCATTGCCTTCTTCTAATATTTTATCAGAAGGGTCACCGAAAACGTTTTTGAAAAAAATATTAAAAGTATCACATATTTCTTTACCACCCGTTACTTTATTGCCGAGGTATGATAATTGTTTTGGATAATTCGATCCACCACGCAAAGACTTAACGTATGACCAGAATAACCTCGGTTTCTATTTAATGGCTTCCTCGGTACGTTGAGTATATATAGCAAAGCAAGCATCCTGAACCCGATTTTGTCGTTTACGTAATAATGAAAACTCGTCATAATCTAATAAATTGCCAGACCGTTTCCATTTTTTGTGTGCTTTTGATTTTTCTTTAATTATTTTTATTAAAGCAGGACTGTACCAGATAGGGTATTTATATTTATTATGATAGGACTTAAGTGGTACGTGATGGCATATAGCAAGATGTTGTGTTGTGTCCATGTTACTTTATTTATTAAAAACAACAGTACCTAGAAACGATTGAAGAACTAGATTGATTGAAGATTGACTAGTGGAAGAACTTTTCCACAAGCCTTTTGCATTCTACTAAATGTACTTATCTAAGCAGCAGCATGTAAGTTCGATCTTGTACTGATTATTATTACGATGCATAGGCAAACCGGCGATATGCATCAGGCAGTGAGAAATAAAACAAGTAACCATGATTGATATCTGCATCTTGCCATGCCATCACATTACCCGCAAAGCAAACTTTGATGTTGCCTATTTAGTCCAAGTTTGGTGGGAAAATATACAAAGCAAAAGGATTTTAATGTTTTAGCAGCTTACAGATATATTCAATTTTGCTGTCAAAATGTTCGATCGAAATATAGAGTAGTGAGTGAAAATTCGGGACGTTTGGCGTCTCGTATCATCGTTGATCGGGACAAATCCCGCACAAATCGGGACACTTGGCGACACTAGCTTATGCTATCGTTGTGAATTAACACGTACGTGGGCTGTGGCGGAAAAAAGTGATACGTCCTATCGATGGGAATACCCGGAGCGTACTGAAGCGATCGGTGATGATTTTTAGTATTTTTTAAAATAATCATATAAAATAAATGACTAAATAAAACAAGATAATTTTTTTTGAATATTTAACATTACCTGTATTTTACATGGAAAAAATGACATTGCAAAGGACAGTTTTGTTGATTTTATAGTATTGTTTTTTAATGTTAAATCGAAATATTTTTGTAATTTAAGCTTTGCTATACAAAACTACATATTCTATTATAATAATGTTTAAAATAAAGTATTTTAGCTTATAATCATGGTTGTATTGCACCTGAAAGATAACTCTGACGCAAATTTTCGTAAAACGCTATGAAGGGATTGTCTTCGCTTTAAAAAACTGTCATTAAAAACTATGATTTTCCGTTGCAATGTACTAAATAAAGACATTATCTTTCTAAATCCGTAATTTTCTGCAAATAATTTGCTCACATGGTTACGATATCGCCCTTGAAAAAACCCTAAAACATGAAGTTTTCGACGCAAATAGTATATGCCCTCTTAAAGCAGAAAAACAATGTAGGTAGTTTTACTAAACGAGTTACTAAGATGATGCTTACAAGTTTACAAGATAGTGAGAGAGAAGAGAAAACCTAGAGGTACACGAAATCGAAGAGAGTTGAATATTGACACAGATATTATTTCTTTACCTTATCATACACCTGTTCCTATTGACTAAAATAAGCACTAAGACTTGATGGATTTATGTAAGACGCTGGTGATTCCTAAGAAGAATCATTTATTTTTTATAATTTGTAATAAATGTAATAAATTTTTACATACTTCAACGTGAGCAAATTCTAAATATGTGTCTATTGAGATCTCGGAGATATTGCGTTTCTTAGTACAAAAGCAGTAAATATTTAAGTTGATTATTTTAATCGATTATGTCAATTACGCTAGCAAATGCTAAGCGCTTATGATATATCCTCGCTATCGGATTGAATTACCATTTCGTCAGTCGTCAGCGTGATGTCATTTGCTTCAAGCCATTCTGATTCTAATTAGCTGTAGTGAACATTGTCTGTCTGTTGTTACTCTTAAGAGTTGAAGCACTGATTTTGGTAAGGGCAAAGTTTTTTTTTGTGTTTATGACGTCTACTAAATGTTATCCAGGAATCCAGGATATACAAGGATCGGATGATTCTAATGCATGGTGAAATAAGTCTAAAATTGTGGTTTTTCTGTCCAATTTCTGATGTATGGTGTTGTCTCTTGTTGTATTCTATAAATATACAGTATTAAATATTATACAGTATTAAAATAAATTACCTGCGTTATAAGCTTGATAATGAATTATTAGCTAACATTTATTCATTATCAAGCCATTTGATCAAGGGATATTATGAAAACAAAAGTGTGACAGATTTAACATACAAATAACTTGATTTCAGATTGGTCCTGCAGATGACCTACTGCCGTCGACTAGTAAGCATGGATGAGATGGCTATATGTATAGGAGGCACGTCCTATGGGATGAAACAAAATGTGTAGGTCTGGTGAAACATGGGGTAGCATTAGATGGTCTTCGTCACGCAACAAAGGCCTAAGCAAAAAAATTAGAAACCTTCATACGAAGCTTGTTTCGTTTAAGGGACAATAATGAATAAAATCTTATTATTAATAAACATGTTGTATTATTTACTCACGAAACCAGAAAATATGAAATGGCAGATATTTCACGTCACCATCATCTATCCTCACCCTACTGCCTTCCTCGCAATTTAATGTGAGTTTGGCATGTCTTCTCCCCATCGCATGCCTATACCTATCGATGATAATTGTTAATAGCAGTGTCCGCTATTAGGCTTACTTTACGTACTATTCTCTAATTTTATGACTAGTTATGGGCTAAATTTTTCCTCACACTTGTAACCCTAAATATAGTGACGTATTTTTTTCGTCTCTTTTTGCGACACACTTTTCCGGTGTCCATGGTATTCTCTGCTTATGTATCACGGAGGTTAGAAAGAAGGAGAACGATCGCTGTAGAAAATAGTTTCCCAGAAATACGGGCAAAATAAGTGAGGCACTGCGATCGCTAAGTTGTCTCAATAAAAGCGGGCTGTTGTGCGCTAGTTTGAAATGATTTACTATACGTGTAATATCATTCAAAAAAAGAAAAGAAAATAACAAAATTATTATTATTAATTAAAAAATAAATAACAAATTATGTTTTTTGTAATCATTACAAATATAAATTATTAATTATTAATGATTTATTATTATTCGTTTTAAAACAAAATACAAGTATGTCAGAGAGCAATGGAAAGGAGTATACTAAATATACAAAGAAAACACAGAAAAAGAAACAAGAGTAAGAAATAAAAAAAATATGATGCTTTGTTCCCAAATGATGGGCGGATATTGGTATGAAAGAAAAATGGACACAGAGAGTAACAAACTGGCAAGGACCACCAAACAAAAGGAACAGAGGTAGACCGAGAGAGAAATGGGTTGACGAGATAATAAGAAAAGCCGGTGAAAATTGGATCACGAAGGCAAAGGACAGACAGACGTGGAAAAAAATGGAGGAGGCCTTCACCCGTTGAGGGGTCCGTAATGAATTATGTTATGAATTTTGTATGTAAACTGATCTGAAAATTTATATTATTTAATGTTTTGAAATTTATATAAAATTTAAAAATTATTCGATTGTAAATTAATAATTCTGATAATTATGAATTGTATTATTTTGTTATATGCATGCATAATTATGTAAATCGTAATCTTAACATACTATTGGTTCTTTTTAAGTCATTCATTATGGAAATAAAGAGGCTATATTATTATTATGGGGTATCTATATAGTTTTCTCATCTGGTTGGGTTCTATAAATATATAATTATAAATGAAAATGAAAAAAATAAATATACATAAATATCATTAACATAAAATAAATATAAAAGTACATAAATAAATAAAAGCCCAACCAGATGGAGGCCCTCGGCAGGGGAGACCAAACGGCCGAGGGTTAGGGGGAAAGGAAAAAAAACCGGCGGACGATGCGGGCGGTATCGAGGAGCACCGCCTTCTGCATTTGAACCTGGAGCGGTCCGCCACGTAGTCCCAGCCGCCTCAGATGACCCGAGAGGCTGACTGGGATTAGCCCGTTTGCAGAGACGACTACAGGAATAATTTCGGTCGGCAGACCACCCCACATGTCGGTCACCTCGTGAGCCAGGTCCAGATATTTTGTTTGCTTGTCTGTTTCGGCTTTCACGAGGTTCTCGTCATACGGAATGGTAATGTCGACCAAAAATATCCTTGACTGTGCCCGGTCCATCAGCACAATATCAGGCTTATTCGCAAGAATAGTCCTGTCTGTGATGATGGCCCGGTCCCAATAGAGCCTGGCGCGATCATTTTCGAGCACGGCTTCCGGCAAGTACTTGTAGTACGGCAATTTCCGGTCCACGAGACCGTATTTCAGAGCGAGCTCCTGGTGTAGAATTCTGGCTACTAGGTTGTGCCTGTGCAAGTACTCAGAGTTAGAAAGCGCCGAACAACCAGAGATAACATGCCTAAGTGACTCACCGGGATGGCGACAAGCTCGACAGATGTCGACGGTGCCATCCTTTAGGATGTATCTCCGATAGTTGTTGGTCTTAATAACCTGATCCTGTATTGCACAGACAAAACCCTCGGTTTCCCCCGAAGAGATCACCAAAGCGTAGCCAGTGGAGGGAGGCTACTGTGTCTACGAAAGGCTCATGTAGAGCCTTGTAGAACCTCCCGTGGAGCTCCTTCTCCTTCCATACGGTCTCTCGGTCGGAAATGCTCTGCACTGCCGGGTCTTGCCATTGCTCGTTGGCTAAGGATAGAGGGGTAAGTCCTTTATCACAAGAAATGACGTCCATATAGAATGGATCATCCGATCTCGCCAGGAAGTAATCACGGAGGCTGCACACTTCGCGATTATGCATGGTGAGCGCGCTCAAGAAGCCACGACCACCATGCTTCCGCGACAAGTACAACCTCATTACCGACGATCTCGGATGATGCATCCTATGGGACGTCATGGTAGTGCGGACTTTTCTATCCAGGGCGTTAAGTTCAGTCTGAGTCCACCTGAGTATGCCAAAGGTATACATGAGGACAGGCATGACCCAGCCGTTATATGCGTGTGCCTTATTCACACCGGACAAAAGGCTGTTAAGCACTTTGGTCAAGCGTGCATAAAACACGTCGCAAACTGACTGTTTCATACCAGTCTCATCGATACCGATGTTTTGTGACATACCCAGGTATCGGTATGTTTCAGCCTCGGAAAGGGTCCTTAAGTTGACGGGCATAGATAAGTCTACGCCCTCAGAGTTAGCAACCCTTCCCCTTTCAACATGGAGGACCGCACACTTATCCGTCCCAAGCTCCATTCCAATGGAATTGCTAAATTCACAAGTGATGTATATTATTATTATTATTATTATTATTATTCGTTTTACGGAGCACGATTATTTTCGATTAAATTTTTTACTATATTATTACATTATATTTTTTACCATTAAATTTGTACATTATTCAACTAACTTCATCTAATTGTGATCATAAACAGCTAACTTCGCAGATACTACTTTTCAACGGAAACATGGCTCTAAATTCTACAAATAAAAATTCCACAAATTTTCAGGGACAGGCGGGCTATACTTTAGCACTATGGAGTGTAGAGGTAAGGAGTACAGACTCAGAATAAAAAAGTGTCCGTGGGAAAGCGCTAAATAAGGGTGGCGCCACTAGATACAGGCTAAATTTTAAAGAACTTTTTGTATTTTTTTTATTGCACAGACTTTTACCATATTTCTTCTTACAATAATTATTTTATTGCTTTAAAAATATTTATTTTCAAAATCACTCTCAACGTATTTTACTGCGATTTATCATACCCTGTAGCTACTCGAGCACTGTTGTGGAGAGTTAGAGAGTTTAACATAGCCCGCCTTCCCTAAAATTTGCAGAATTTACAGCCGCGCTGCCGTCGGTAAGTACCTAGTATCTGCAAAGTAATATTTTAATTATTGAAAAAAAAGAAACGTTATAAAATGGTGAAATATTATTAAAAAAATCAATAATCATAAATAATTTATATCTCTAATATTTTAGATCTCTAATAATTTATAATAATTAAAAATATAAAAAACATAATTTATAATTTATTTTATATTTATAATTTCGTTATTTACTTTTTTTTCTTTAAATTATATTATAATCACATCAAACTAGCGCACAACAGCCCACTTTTATTGAGTCAACTGAGCGATCGCAGCGCCTCACTTATTTTGTCCATATTTCTTGGACACTATTTTCTACAGCGACCGTTTTCCTGTGCTCTAACCTCCATGCTATGTAGCATGTAGGTTAGAGAGAACAGGAGAACGACCGGTACGTGCTAAAGTATTGCCCGCCTGTCCCTGAAAAATTTGAAGAATTTATAGCCGCGCTGCCGTCGGTAAGTAGTGTCTGTGAAGTAATTTTTTAATTTTTGACATAAAGAAACATTAAAAAACAGTGAAACATTGTAAAAAATAAAATAAATCAATAATAACTGATAATTTATATTTGTAATAATTTATAATATTTATATTAATTAAAATTATTGAGACAACTAAGCGATTACAGCGCCTCACTTATTCTGCCCATATTTCTGGGAAAGTATTTTCTATAGCGATCGTTCTCCTGTTCTTTATTCTCCATGCCATGGAGTTTAGAGGTAAGAAAATTTGTAGAATTTATAGCCGCGCTGCCGAAGGTAAGTAGTGTCTATTATGTAATTTTTAAATTTTTGACAAAAAGAAACATTAAAACGGTGAAAGATTGTAAAAACTAAAATAAATCAATAATAACTGATAATTTATATTTGTAATAATTTATAATATTTATATTAATTAAAATTATTGAGACAACTAAGCGATTGCAGCGCCTCGATTATTATGCCCATATTGCTGGGAAATTATTTTCTACAGCGATCGTTCTCCTGTTCTCTATTCTCCAGGCCATGGAGTTTAGATGTAAGGAGGACAATCTCCCATAGGAGAATAGTTGAAAATGTGTCCATCTGTAAGCAGTAAATGACAGTTCAAAAACTCTCCACAACAGCGCTTGAGTAGCTACAGCGTATGATAAATCACCGTAAAACACGTTGAGAGTGGTTTTGAAAATAAAAATTTTGAAAGAAGTAAAATAATTATTGTAAAAAGAATTATGGTGAAAGTCTGTGGAATAAAAAATTAAAAAAAAATCTTATAAAAAGACTATAGCTACAGAGGCGCCACCCTTATTTAGCGTTTTCCTACGAACGCTTTTTTATACAAAGTATGTACTCCTAACCTCTACATTCCATACTCCATGCTATAGTCAATCAAATCTAAGTAATACCTTTTGACGTTTCACATTAATCATTGCGCAACAACTCTGCACAAGCGTACATTACACGATTTAAAATAACCTTTTACGTAAATCCGAAGAATTATGAAGTTATCTATATTTCATTATTATATATTACTTTTTTATCACTAATTTAAATTGAAACCTTTCAAACAAGTAAAATATTTAAAAAAAAATAACCAGTATCAACATTGTTACTTGGCGTCGTTTCAATGATATGTTGTACCTTACGGTGGTGTTTAGATGATTAAAATTTATTGTTATGTGAATAATCGACAAAAATATTCAAATAATCGGTAAAACTATTCAAATAATCGATCAATACTTTTTAATGTAATATTTGTTTAATTAAATTTGTATTTTTAAAATTTCTTAAATTACATGAATCATGAATAAAACAAGTCATTTGTACTTTTAAATTTGTGTGGGCAAGAGCTCATATACAAGGCCGGGCTAAAGAAACCACTACGTAATTTCAATCTCCCGCCATTTAAAATTTTCATATTCAAATTCAAATTTATTTTATTTGTGAATACTGGTAATGGAACAGAATAGATCTTTTTTCTTTCAATATTTTCGCTGCATTCAACCCTTAGCTATACAAATATTACAGTTACAATTAAATATACTACATTTCCGCAATTATTTCATTTTATTATTTATATTATAATTATATAAAAAAATTCAACGACTACGACTTATAATTAAGTAGAATGGGATATTTACAATAATATATAGTCTTATCGAATGTCCAATGAATTATATTTTATGCAATGTCATTATAATATGCCTACTGATTTATCACATAAATATTCATCAATTCAATAGTAGCATTTCTCAATTAGAAATGTTTAAATTCTTTTTTAAATTTATGAATATTTTCCATTTCATGAAACATAGATGGAACCTTATTATAGATTTTAGATAATATACCGGAAACGCTTTTTCTAAGTAAAGCTGTCCTTGATGAAATTGTATGAATTTTATTTTTACGTGGATTATTTATTAATATTATTTCGGGAGCGTACTGTGCGTAATTTTGAGATTTTGTGTTTGTCTTCTTATTTCGTGACTCGACCTTTAACTTTTTGGACTGTTTCTTCTATGTATATTCGAAGCCGAAGGCCATGTCACAAACGATGATTGGGCATAAGTGGTAGAAAAAACAAAAAAATTGATTATGGATGACGTTGAAAGAGACATTAGTTTTGACTGCATTATAACATGACCTGACATGCATAAACAACGACAGCTCAACTAGTTGTACTGAAAGTGATTGAATCTAATTTCAACCTTCAATCTAGTTTCAATCTTAAATTTTTATAACTTTTTTATAACTTTGCCTCTAGAAAATAGTAGTAACAAGAAATACGAAGAAAAAGATAAATCTTGTGTTTTAAATTATCCGTTTTAAATTTATTTTGGGGTTATTCAAACCAAACTGTAAATGATTACCAACTCTAAATAATCTATATCGATTTTTTTTAAGAATCGAATAATGTACGTTCCCATTTTTTGGTTGGCATGCTTGGCACAATAAGTTTGACTGCTGTCAAAACGTATTTCTTAGATTAGGTTGACTATAACCATGGAGGTTAGAGAGCAGGAGAACGATCGCTACGTGCTAATACACAGCCCGCTTGTCCCTGAAAATTTGTAGAATTTATAGCCACGCTGCCGTCAGTATGTAGTGTTTGTGAAGTAATTTTTTAATTTTTGACAAAAAGAAACATTAAAAAATGTAAATTTTTTGATAGGGTAACTTTGCCATTTTCCTCATTAAGGATAGATGGAATGCCTCGTTTTAAAAAGCTCCTTGTTTTAATAATTTGTTTAATAATAATAATAAATCAATAATAATTAAAAGTTTATATTTGTAGTAATTTATAATAATTAACATTATTAACGTAGACAGAGAATTCTCTGGAAGGATTCTCTGTCTACGATTATTGAGACAACCAAGCGATCGCAGCGCCGCACTTATTTTGCCCACATTTCTAGGACACTATTTTCTACAGCGATTATTCTGTTCTTTAACCTCCATGGTACTAACGCTACATATTTTTTATTTATTTAACTGGCTCTTCTTTCAGAATCTTTATTTTATATATTTTGTCTTCACAATATGCTAATGCTCACAATGCGAAGTTTTTGGGAGTTTTGACGACAGCTCAATCCAGCGGTCTGTTGATGACGACACCCACTCAAGTTCATAAGGCACCCAAGGGATCAAATTAACTTGAGGTTTATATCAAAATCAAAGCACTTGTTTCGTCGTTTTCTCTAATAGTTCACACGTGCAGGCACTTAATTCACAAATTCGCATCACTTCTATGAATCAAAATCCACTTCAAACCATTATTCAAGCGACAAAACAGAAGCGACAATCCGTCGACGGCCAAGTTCCCGCCAAATGTAGACGGAGAAACCTATAGACAAATTCACGCCTTCTTTCGCATTCGCACACGACAAAATAGACTTATGCATACGTCTTTCATAGAAAAGAGACAGACAGGTGTGATTGTTTCTCCCTTTCTCCGTGCCGGTTTTTTTGTTTGCAAGCTACTAGCTAAGCAAACTACGCTTTGCTAAACAACTTTGACAGTTCGTAGCGATCTAAGGAGTTTACGAGTTGGTTTAAGTGAGAAAAAAAGTGTTTTGTGAGCTTAGGCTTGGTGAATCTTGTTCAGTTCAGTTCTTAGAACAATTAAAATTTTTATCTAAATATGTTTAAAAGTCATATAGATTATTGTATAACGTAAAACCTACGTCATCGTCCTTTCTCACTCGAGGCCACGCTAATCATTAGTAGTCTATAGGTTTCTCTGTCTACGCCGCCAAAACTCTATAATGCTACATATTTATTTAACTATCAAAGAGTATATACAGGATATAATAAGTACATACAGGAATTATCTATGGTTAAAATTATTGATTTTTGAAATTACTCTGACTTGCGCAATAATAAGTAACCAAATAAATGGTATTGAAATTAAAATAACTTCATAAATTACGTATATAGAGATATTTATTAAAAATAAATGTTAATAATTTTATGTAAATATTTGCTGTAGAAGTAATATTTATATTATTTGTTACGTGAATGTAGTGTATGTGTATTATCTATAACCGAATGCTTCCTGGATGCCAAGGAGCGATCTGCCAAATAAAATAAAGGAGGGAAATCTAAATCTTGAAATTTGTATACTCTGATATTATTGAATGTAGTGATTTTTTTTATATTATGCCCCTTGTTATAATACCAATTCTATGAAAAGATCAAAAACGTAGTATTTATGTAATAATGCGCATTAGACATTAAAAAAAATTGTAAAAAACGTGTAAACTTGTTAGTAAAATAATTTTGTAAATTTTGCTTTCACTAACTTATTACAATGGAAGAAATACGATCTAAACATAAATACGTACAAAGCGCTGCTCATCATATTGCCTTAGACTGTATACATCCTCAGGTAAGAAAACATAAATAAGTATGTTCTAAAGAAGTTGCTTTAAAACATTTATAATAACAAGTATAAAGGAAATTAAGATTTATTACTATGACAAAGAAATTGGAGACAATCTAAAGTATTGAATCTTTTTATTTGCTTAACCTGTGTCCATTTATGTATAAATATAATTGAATTTTGTAATTCAGTTTTATACCACTTTCGTATACCTCAATAACTTGGAATTGCGGATAGTAAAAAATAATCACAAAACAATTTCGTAACTGACCTAGTATTATCACTAGGATCATTACAGTTCGAGATCAGTGCTTGTTATTAAAGTTTTCTTATACTTTAGTTATTACATGTTCAGTTTCAATTTTTATATTGTAACTGTAGTTAAATTTAAATTTCACAAAATTACACGAAACATAAATAGAATCCTAATTTTAAGAAAGCTATAATAGGTAGTCTAAAATATTCTAAAGTTATGTAACACATCATTATTTAAAAATCTTTAGAGTCAGTTCTGGTGCTCTACATCTTTACAACTAAAATGTCCTGAAAAGATAATGGAATGGAGATATTAAATAAATATGCTTACCATTTTTATTTACAGATTGACATAAAATAAAAAGTAATATTATCTGAAGAATTGACAATGCAATTTTGTACACTATGTATTGTGTATTTTAGTGTAAAACTTGCTGAGTTATAAACTATGTATTATGTAGCTTTATCATTTGTTCTAAAATAATTTGTGAGTAAAATATATTGGCCAAGTGTGAGTTTGGAGTGTAAGGTTTTACAGTAGTTAAAGAAATATTTGGATTATTTCTAAAAGTTTAAAGATTACAGTATTTGCCATAATTTCAATCAGAAATTTATAAGGAGCAATGTATCCTCATATTATGCCAGAGTGATATTTTTTTTTGATTATCTGCAATTCAATTTTGCTATTTTATTAGTATTTATAGAAAATCTTGGCATTTTAGTATATAACACTTGTTACATAATATTTTTGAATACTTAGAAAACTGTTTTACTTAGATATTTAAGAATCTTACATAAATATAAAAAAATCTCAAAAGCTTCAGTTTCATTCACAGTGTGTGTAGAAAAGGCACTTGTTCACAGTTTGGTTTGTTCATCCATGTCTGTACCATTGGAACGCACAGCCGGCACATGGCTCTCCATACCATGTTCACCCTTATCCTTCTCCTGTCCGTCTACAGCATGCATTCACAGCACAGAACAGCCCAAAAATGTTTCATCCAAAGGGGCTTAAACCACATCGAGTGAGTATATAGCTTACCATTTAAAAAGTGTATTTTTTATAGTGTGTTTTTATAGTGTGATCTCTAAAGGTTTAATCTGTCTATGATTGCATTTTGAATGAAAATACAAAACTAAGGGCTATTTTTTAAACATCTGACTAAAGTTAATCTTAAGATAAATAACAATATAAACAAAAAATTACAGTAAAATAGTGAACTTGTTTCTCTTTTATTTCTGTTATAATTTATTTGATGGATAACTTAAACCAACAATTGAAAATTTAGCCTTATATGAATTTGAATAAAAATTACTTTTGTAAGACAAAAAGGTAACCCTCTACTGTATAATGTTAACTTTATGGGCTAGACAAAAATAGAACACTATAATAGTATAGCACTTATCTAAGGTTAAACAAAATAACAGTTTGCTTTTTGATTTTAGATACAGCAATAAGAACTAGGATTTTTTCAATTTAATTCTTTAATTTAATATTTATTTTATTTAAAAAAGTTAAGTATAACTTGTTAATAACATGATTAAGAAAATCGAATTTTTGTAAAATTATGTAACATTTTATCGAAATATTTATGATTTTATAAATATTATTAATTATGTTGGCATTTATGTTTTGGTAGACTATTTTTATGTAGTAAATGAGATACAGTGTTTGTTTATTTCCATTTACGGATTTTCCCATTCAATGTTTAATTGCATAAAGTACTACACTGGCACATTTTAAAATCTATATATATATATATATATATACTCTGCCGTGTAGTGGCGGTTGAGAATATCCACTACCCCATATCTTCCCGTGGGTGTCGTAAGAGGCGACAGAGGGAGACAGGCTGGAGATGGGCAGCAGCATATTCCTAATAACAACAATAATATAATAAAAAATCAACCCGCTCGCCAAGCGTGGCAACTATGGCAAATATTCCCCCATGAATAACGACAGAAACAAACGGCGGTCCCGCTATTCCTGGCTACGGTGGCGACCATGGTAACGGCGGGGCAGGGTGTGCTAAGAATCTGAAATCCGGTGGAGATTCGGTTGCCACCTACGACGACTCGACCTGGCAACATATAACGCACGCACCCTGAGGATTAACGAGAAGATACTGCAGCTGGAAGAAGAGGTAGACAAGTTGCGCTGGTATATTATTGGATTATCCGAGGTCCGAAGAGAGGGGGAGGACACGGTAATCCTCGAGTCCGGCAACTTGTTCTATCACCGGGAGGGCGACCATCTGTCCTAAGGAGGTGTCGGATTTATCGTCCACAATTCTGTCGTCAACAACGTTGTAAAGATTGGGAGTGCGTCTACGAGGGTCGCCTACCTGATACTCAGAATCACCAAACGGTATTCGCTGAAGGTCATACAGGTTTACGCACCAACCTCGGCACATCCCGATGAGGAGGTGGAGGAAATGTATGACGATATTTCCAGAGCCATGCATTCCTCCAAAACCCACAGCACGGTGTTGATGGGAGACTTCAACACAAAACTAGGCACAAGCGAAAGCGGTAAGCTGAAGTGAGGGAAATTTGGAGTAGGGCAACGGAACCGAAGGGGCCAGCAGCTGGCCGACTTTATGGAGAAAGAGGGACTCTTTATAGTGAACTCTTTCTTTGAGAAGCGGCCCCACAGGAAGTGGACCTGGTCGAGCCCCGACGGTTCGAAAAAAAAATGAGATTGACTTCATTATGACGACCAGACGCCAACTGTTCAGTGATGTTTCAGTGATCGCAAGGGTGAAAACTGGCAGCGATCACCGAATGGTTAGAGGCACACTGAACCTAAACGTTAAGTTGGAGAGGTCTCGTCTAATGAAGTCAACGCTCCGTCCCCCTCGTGCTCTAATCCAAATTCCGAAACCTTTCCGCTCGAGTTACGTAACCGCTTTCAGTGCCTAGAAGATTGCAATGCAGTGGACGATATGAATGAAATTCTCGTGGAAACTGTTCGTGCGGTCGGAGCTAAGTTCTGCAAGACCCGCCGCAAAGAACACAAAAACTCTCCGATCACACTCTTAATCTCATGGCTGTTTAACGGGAGATGAGGCTGCAATCGTCAACAGATTTGACAGCATACAAGCAACTGAACAGACAGATCTCCAAATGCATGCGGCGAGACTTGCGCAACTTCAATAATGCTCGTATTCAAGAAGCGATCGAGCGGAACCAGGGCTCCAAAGTCTTTGCCAGAGATCTGTCTGCCAGTAAGAGTCAACTGTCAAAGCTGAAGACTGAGTGTGGCAGCATCGTTTCCAGGACACCTGAGATTCTGAGTGAGATTGAGAGGTTCTATGGGCAGCTGTACACATCATCGTTGGAGCCACACGCAAGTGTGAGAAACGATCCAATAGCAGGTCTTATCCGACACTATTCCGATGATATCCCGGACGTTAGTCTGAGTGAGATTAGAATGGCTCTCCACCACCTTAAAACGGCAAGTCCCCAGGCGAGGATGGAATTACAGCGGAGCTTCTGAAAGCGGGTGGAAAACCGGTACTTGAAGTCCTTCAGAGGCTCTTTAATTCCGTCCTCCATGGTGGCACTACTCGGGAGGCGTGGAGCAAAAGTGCGGTAGTCTTGTTCTTCAAGAAAGGTGACAACGCCCTCTTGAAGAACTACAGACCGATATCCCTTCTGCGCCGCGTTTACGCGCTGTTTTCGAGAGTCATTACGAATCGTCTCGCACGCTGACTCGACGACTTCCAGCCTCCCGAACAAGCCGGTTTCCGAAAAGGCTTCAGTACCATAGACCACATACATACCCTTCGGCAAATTGTACAGAAGTCCGAAGAGTACAATCTGCCACTTTGCCTGGCGTATGTAGACTATGAGAAAGCCTTTGATTCCGTCAAAATTTGGGCGGTGCTACAGTCTCTTCAGCGGTGCCAAGTTGACTGTCGGTATATCGAAGTACTGAAGTGTTTGTACAGTAGGGCTACGATGGCTATCCGAGTACAGAACCAGAGTTCGAAACCTATCCAACTGCAGAGAGGTGTAAGGCAGGGTGACATTATTTCCCCGAAACTCTTCACCGCTGCATTGGAAGACGTTTTCAAGCTACTGGGCTAGAAAGGATACGGTATTAACATCAATGGCGAGTACATCACTCACCTCCGATTTGCCGACGATATAGTCCTTATGGCAGAATCGCTGGAGAACTTAAGCACTATGCTCAATGTCCTCAATAGTGCCTCCCAACGGATAGGTCTTAAGATGAACATGGACAAAACAAAGATCATGTTTAATGTCCATGTCACACCTATGCCGGTTGTTGTAGTTGTAGGGAGCACTAAGCTCGAAGTTGTGACAAGATATAAAATGTACAGACATCTGCAATTTACATTTTTAGTATATGTATCATCATCATCATTTCAGCCCTTCACAAGTCCACTGCTGAACATAGACCTCCCCCAAGGTATGCCACAAAGCACAGTCGTGAGCCACCTGCATCCATCGACTTCCTACATGTCTTACCAGGTCGTCACTCCATCTAGTGCGGGGTCGCCCTACACTTCACCTGCCGGTACGAGGCTGCCACTCGAGAACCCTTTTCCCCCAACGGTAGTCGGTTCTTTGAGCTATATGGCTGGCCCATTGCCACTTCAGCTCACTAATCCGTTGGACTATGTCGCTCATTCTGGTTCTACTGCGGATATCCTCATTTTTAAGTTTATCACGCAGATAAACTCCGAGCATAGCCCTCTCCATAGCTCGCTGAGCTACTTAGTACGTAACAATCGGCCCAAAACTAACGTGGAACTCTCACCTTAGCAACTTATGCCATAAGGCAAATATTGCTTTAGGCACGTGCAGTCGTTTGGTCGGGAACAACTGGGGCTTGCGTCCCAGTATGGTCCTATGGCTGTAAAGCAGCATAGTGAGGCCGATTCTCACCTACGCCTCTATTGTCTGGTGTAACAAGGCCAACCAAAAGACGACTGCGGACAGACTAAATGGTCTACAAAGGACTGCCTGCTTAATGGCAACTGAGGCTATGCGATCATCGCCTGGAGCGGCTCTTAATGCACTTCCATGCCTAACGCCCCTAGATCTCTATCTAGACAAGGAAGCGAGGGCTAGTTGGTATAGGATTAACGCCCAGGGCGGTCTGAGCTTGCTCTCCTACAGATTGAGATCCATGCTCGACTCAATTAAGGAATCACCGGTCTTATGCATTTTCTCAGATATCATGCGTCCACTACACACTTTTGATAAAAAATATATAGTGGAATTACCCTCCAGAGAAGACTGGCTGAATGGCCAGGTTATCTGAGGTCGGTAGCCTCATATGGTATACCGATGGGTCTAAAATGGGCCTCGACGTAGGCTTTGGAATTTACGGGGAACGCCCCAAATTCAAACATAGTATGAATTTGGGTATATACACCTCTATCGTCCAGGCAGAAATTTTCGTCATACTTCGGTGTGCGGAAATCAATCTGCAAAAACACTACGTTAACCATAAAATTTACATGAACTCTGATAGTCAAGCAGCACTACTAGCGCTGAGATCAAACTTAGTGAACTCAAAGCTAGTTGGAGACTGCGTGAACCGTTTAAACGCCCTGGGATGTAACAACAGGGTCGTTTTAAGATGGGTTCCGGGTCACGAGGGTATTGTAGGCAACGAATTTGCCGACAAACTTGCACGGGAGGGCTCAAAGTGCACACAATTTACACCTCAGCCATTTTGTGGAATCTTAAGAAGCCTAGCCCGATTGACCCTTGAAACTCTTTATCACAATAAATCAATTAAGATCTGGTCTGACACACCAGGCTTAAAAACATTCTAAAACCTTAATCCGGGCTTTTGATCGTAAATTCGCTTCAGAAGCCCTGGGATTAAGTAAAAATAAATTGCGCATTCTGGCAAGAGCCCTAACTGGACACTGTTGTATTAAAAAGCACATGTCCTGATGGGACTAAGCAATTCAAGGATGTGTCGGTTCTGTTCCATAACGGAACGAAACGAATCTACACATCCTAACCGATTGCGGACCCTTAATGCGCAAGCGTAACACTCATCTGGGACACTATCTACTCCGCCCAGAAGAAGTGAAATTGCTCACGGCTAAGCAACTCCTTCGATTCATTGAAGACATAGGGCTGGTCTCTTTACCTAGACCTGCATAGCTGCTCGCGTATAAAAAAAATGTTTCTTTATGAACATATTATGTATCAAGTAAACTTTTTTTTTTCAATGAAGTCGCTAAGAAAATCATTAAGCGTGTCTTCGCGTCACAATTAATCTTTGTTTTATTAAAATCGGTTAATTGTATCAAAATGTATGATATTTTCAAAAAATTGGTTCGAATTAATTCGACGGCGCCATAAAATCTCAAAATAAATAAAATTAGATAGAAAAGAAAATAAAATTATTTGTGTGTAAAATTACAAAAAAAAATGTTTTCCTTAAAGTATAAAATTATGTTCTCTGACCAACACGGCGATGGCGTTGCGCAAATGAATTCTTTTCTGATTTGCGGTGCTAAGATCCTCCGCCAGTGGATCCTATTGAGACAATAACCGCGATCTAGGATCGTGAAGAACTGATCATGAATTATACTTTTCTGATTTGGATACGATTCTGTCGGGTTCTTCCAACAGCTTCGCTCTAGTTGATTCACCCTGGATCAGTCAGTTGACTCTCGCTACGGAGTCATACGTGCAGCAACGGCGACGACGTGACAGCAGCAACCTATATTTTAAAAATATATACGACATAAATCACGAAAACCGTTAGCCTCCCGACAAAGATCTAATTTTTTCTTTAATGCCTCAACTGCGTAGTCCATTTCACGACTAATGTATCGTCAAGAATCGTTCCTCACACCTTTTTTTTGTGTAATTGGTGTTATTATGGTCCCATAAGTATTTACCGATTTTAATGTAGTTTTTTGCATTATCCATACTAATATTATAAATGTGAAAGTAAATTCGTCTGCCTGTCTGCCTGTTATGCTTTCATGCCTAAACCTTTGGATCGATTTTGATGAAACAGATTAGACCTTGGGGAAGGACATAGGCTACTTTTAACAGAGACGTGCGTTTCTACGTGAATGAAGTCGCGGACGGAAAGCTAGTATTAGTATAATTTCAAAGCAGGTTATTTCATTTTTTTTTTTTCAATATATTACAATATAATACAATTACAATAAAATACATACATAATCCATATTTTACTAACAAATATGTTATACTTTCTTTTAGGTTTTTATATATAGACAACTTGAAAGCGTAGAGGCAACGTGATTTTTCGTAAAAATAAAACAATTAGGCGTCACCCAAGGCAAAGTAACTGCATTTTATTTACTATTAACATTTTGGGTTTGCAAAACTTTTTTAATTAAAACCTTGGGTATCTCGCAGAGAACTATACGAACTGTCATTGATGCTAAAAAACTAAAATGATGGCATCGTTCCAGAAGAGCACCGAGGAAAATATGGAAATCATTGTGAATTGGACAATGAAATGATTAAAGACGTAGAAAATCATATTAAATAAATTCCTAAAGTAGAAAGCCACTATCTTAGGGACAACATAACTAGGCTATTCATTGATGGTGGTTTAACTATCGCAGAATTGAACAGAAACTATAAAGACGTTTAAAAACAAAATAACAAGCCAGCTGTTAATTACGGCGCCTAGCATCGCATTTTTAATCATGATTTTAAGTTTTTTTTAGGCCAAAGAAAGACCTTTTAGACAAATGCGTTGCATACGAAAAAGCGCTGGAGCAAGAAAAATTAAAATTATATGCCAGCTACAAGGTTTATCTAGAAGAAAAAAGGGCTTAGGTATAATTGAAAAAGATAGATATATGAAAGAATGTCAAGATCCTCAAAGCCAAAATCATATGCATATCGTATGGTATGCACCTCTGAACTAAAGAAACTCGTCGCCTTTTTTTATAAGCTTAGGCTAAATTTCTAGAATTTAACGATTTCAAATGCAAAAGATTGAGAAACTACATGCTATTTTTGGCACGAAGGCTTGGCCAACAGAGGCTCTATTGAAATAGGATCTTGTGTGTATTTATATTTATTAGAAGCTGCTAATAAATATCCTAGCTGTTTATAACATAAAAGAAAAACAGCTAATTGCAAAGAAAAACGTTCATCCCTTAAAGATATCAGACGGAGTTCATGTTTTAGTAAAATTTTCCACTGATATAAACAAACATTTTACTTACCTAGGTGTTGCTAAAAGTGATGTAGATGAAGAGGCTAGAAGTCAAGATTATGTTTTATAAGACTGTAGATAGTATTAGCAAAAGGTTCAAAGCAGTAGAGACTGATAATTCTTACGAACCCTACGGTAATATTTTTAAAATTGTTCCTAACCCAAAAACTACATAGAACGGTAAACAGGAATACTATGATTTTGATAACCATTGACCGTTTTTGAAAAATAAGACTTATTACAAAATATGCCTTATTAGTTTTTAAGATTGAGTTACGTTTGTTAATTTATTGCAGTACAACTGACTGAAAGAGACTAGTTTATGACACAGAACATGATTTTTTTAGTTTTAATTTAGTTAATGATACCAGACTTGTTAATTGAATCTATTTGAGTTATTTTATGTTATGTCAAGTCATCCAATATTTATAATTAAAGTTTAAAATTTGTTTTAACTGTTATATAATAATTTGAAACTACGCCAACGATATACATTGTACGTTTACGAAACAGCGCCATCTGTCATATAAAGTAAAACGTAGTATATTTAGCCTTCAGTAATCACTTTATCAGTTACTAATAAAATAAATAACACAAATAACTTACATCTATTATGTTTAAATAACTATATTTTTTAAATGATTTGGAACTTCTAAGATTTATTTTAAGTTTTTATTCTTTCATTTTAATAGTAATAATTTAAATAGATAATACTGAAATCTATGAAAATTCAGATGGTTTTTCGTTTTATTACTAATATATAATAATGAACTGGTTAACATTGGTTTGCCTGCGGTTATTGCAAAACTGTCATTACACTTTAGTTAAAGATATTTTTGTATACTTCGGGGCCAGATCGCAGAATTGATTTTATTATAAATAATCGATCATTACATGAAATTGCGGCATTTCGTGAAATTTAACACTGTCTGTTGATCATATCATGATAAGGCTTGACCAAATCGATGAATAAACATTGTTTGAAAAAATTAATAGCTTTAATTAAATAAATTTAAACCCAACGTTGCTTTTTCATAATATTCTAATTATATCGTAAAATAGTTCCACTATTCACTGCTAGCGGCGCCGATTGTGCATTTTTTTAACAGAAACAGAATTTATAACAGAACACATAACACTGTGCATCATCGCGAACATTTAAATAATATATATATATATATATATATAAATGTTCGCGGCTTTGGGGTAGCCCAAGGATCACGCCAGCCGCATATCAATCTACTGTCGCTGATGTTACTAGATGGTGCTTTCGTATGATATTATGGCGAAACAAGATTTGATTTCGTAGATTCAATTGTAGATTGAGGATAAATTTGACAAACGTTGACATTTATACATTGGTAACAGCACCAACTACCGAATATAAAATCTAAACTAACTTGTAAATCTAAACCATCCAGGGACCCACTTAAATACACACAATATGTGTTCTTAAAACAAAATAAAATTATTTTTTTTATTATAATTGATGTTAACGTTATTTTAACCTTAATATAAATTATAAATCAATTTCAAAAATATCAAGCGGTAATTATAATTAGTTCTAGCAGCAGCACTGTTGAGTGTAGACGTGTGACGCAAATTTAATCTAGCAGCACGCTATTCATCGCGCGCGAACTTATTTAGTGTTAGACGTTATTTAGTTAGTGTATACTGTATATATATATAAGTGATCGAAGGACACAGTTGTCTGCTACAAAAGAAGCCTAACTAATGTTTTTAAATGGAAATAAAATATAGATAAAAAAGTGTAACGTGTAATGTTTGTAAATAGTTGATTTTTGTATATACAATCAAGAAACATTTAAATACATCTTTAATTGATTTATAATTTATATTAAGGTTAAAATAACGTTTACATCAATTATAATAAAAAATGATTAATTTTATTTTGTTTCAAAAAGTACACGCCTTAAAAATATTTTTAGGATTATAGAAAGTCGTAAGCCTGAAAAGTATGAAAGAGCGTTCATTGATTTTTCTTTACCACTTTATTTTATTTTAATCTAAACACGCGACTTATTACGAAACAATCTTCGATCAACAATACCAATGATCGAAAGAAACAATGTTCTTATATAGCACGCGGTTTATCCAATGAACGACATGTAATGTAGCGTGCTCCGAGATATAGCGTGCTGCTAAACTTAACGCTCTTGCCGGCCTCCTACACACTTTTTTATAAATAGCGCGCTATAACATAGCGTATTTAATAGCGCGCTAGAAATTTCTAGTTTATAGTCTGTAGCGTGCTATTTATTGATTTATAGTCGTTTTGAACAACTTTAAATAGAACACATATTATTTGTATTTATTTCATTATTAAAAATTCGACGCAGGTGAAAAAAATATACCGTTTACGATATACTGCCATGAATACGTGCTATGAAATGCAATGAAACGCGGCTATAATATAGCCACATTTCCGTCGCGTTATTGCAAGAACATAATTATTACTGTGTTTCCGCAATAAGGCTACTGTCTATTCTATTTTTTTAAAGATAAGCCTACTTCCAAAAAATTGTTGCCGTGAAGAAAGCAGAAGAAGTATAAAGGCGGTTACTCACTTGCTGTTGCTGGGGAAATCTAGGCTCTATAGCGATCGTCGTAATATCAGAACTGTCTCTACACACATGCTTGTTGCCTACCGCTCGGTATGAGTGTATTTCTCGCTTGACACACGCGTTAAGAATGCTGTGTTTTGTGGAAAGTTTTGTGGAAATATCAATGAATCGGTATATATAGCCGTGGCTCTTTTTTGTATAATAAGGGTAAAATGTGGGTGATAAACGAGCACACAGTCCATCTGATAGTAAGTGGATACTGTGGCCCGTAGACATCCATATTCATCGATAAAACAACTAAGTAATTAATTAATAATTACAACCATAATGTAGTGCTTTTAACCTGCAGCATTTAAAATATTATCACGTTCAAAAAACGTTCTTTCTGCTGTGCTGCCGCAAAAAAGATACTGGGTGAAGAAGTCTCTCTTTATACGCTTCTTTCACCCGTGTCCAAATTTCACACTTTATTGGTATCCATTGTGACTTGTACTAATACGTGTGATCCGGGCGAAAGTCGCCAAAAAACTGAGGAAAATTGGCTGAAATTGGCCCAATTGCGCTACACACGAGACAGTGGCAGCTATGATCTAGAGAGAAAGGAAGGTCTTGCAGCCTTGCCGCATTGCCGCAGGGCCGACTTAGAATATTGCCCCTGTTTGCATACACACATCACAGTTAAGGAGGCATTTAAGGGCCATCCCAAGCAAGTGAGTAGCTGTCTTTACTTTTTAATATATTCCGTCCGTCCGTAGAGAGAGTGTGGGTAAAATACCTCTTTTCTATTTCTGTCGTCCAATGGCAGCGCTTGCACTGCTTGTGTTCCGGTCTGAGCCTTAGTGTAGTTACATGCTATGAGGCATTCCATTTTAGCTCAGCAATAAAAGATATTTTATATAACAGATGCTTAACACAAAATTGACCCCACTTTCCCTACTTATGATGATAACGTTGCGTATGTTGTAGATGCGGTAAAATATGAAAATGTATTTACTTTCCCCCTATTTCCTCCGACTGACTTGTTAGGCACCCTGATATGTATTTTCGAACCCTGTATAGTAATAGTATAGTAGAGTACATAACATCTGCTAATATTTACAGGATGGCAAGGCATTTATTACACCGACTGAGAGTCCTATCCTTGGTCGAGCTTTATGCCTTACACCACGTGGAAGTCCACTTCCAGGACGTGTGTCTCACCTAAATGAAAAGTTCCAGGACTCTCTTAATATTAATTCAGATACTGATGCATTAGTTGCCAAAATCAGCTCCATGTTTCCTACTGTTAGTGAAACTCACATTAAAATATTATTGAAAAAGTAAGTACCATTGAGTGACATTAATAGAAATGTGGTTTGAATTATATTCTCTTGGTATAGAAACTGAGTGCAAGCGTGCAGCGGGGCATTGCGTTTGGCGTATACGTGAAAACGCATGCTGTTGTAATAGAGTGAAGTGGTGAAGAGTGAGAACTCCACACCCCGTCGAACACTCGCCACTCAGGCCTCAGGACGAATCTTGGGGGTGTCAATATAAACAATTCATATACTATATTGATGTTAATATATTTTTGAAATATTTTTGACTTTGTCGTCGAAATGGAAGTCATAGGTCACTTGGTCGTCATCAAAATTGCGATCAATTCTATACGTATAGATCCTATATCTGCTATTCCAGTGTCTCTGCATTCTAGATGAGTTTAGACTCAATGCCGTATTTCCTAGTCACTATCCACTTCACAAAATCGTGAAGTGGATTGTAACCAGTGAATCAAACGTGCGAAAACGCTTTTTATAGGTATCGTGGGCTTTAACGTAAAAATATAGGTAATAATTAAGTGTAAATATATTTTAACACTTTCAAAAAAATATATGTACTTCTTAATTTTGATCTAATTTGGTCAAAGACTTTAAAATGCTGCGACACGTTAGGATTGACAGGCTGAGCGAAGGGTTCCTTGCATGACAACGGAAGCCTAAGAATTATTATCTCAACAGATACTACAATCGAGAAGCTGTAGTTATAAGCGCATTGCAAGTAGAGAAGCATCCAATAACTACGCCAGGTCCCTTCAGCATGTCGCCATCAATGACACGACTTCAAAAAAGCGCTGTCGGTGTTTATTCTGCCATACAATTTGCTAAAGGAGGATCATCTATACAAGGATCGAGTCATTTAACCCCAGTCACTGGAACACCTCAAGGTAAATATATTGCTAGGACGTTTTTTTTTCAAGATTTAAGCAATAGTGCTACTACTAAAATTTAGTACTTTTATAAGTTATACTGCAGTTGTTGAATGCAGGTGGCTCATGGCCGTGATTAATGCTATTTCTTGAGAGATGTCTATATTCAGCAGTGGACTTGTGAAGAAGTGTAATGATAATGATGATGATAATAAAGATGATAAAATGTGTTGACGACATTAATTTTAGTCGAATTTTTGTGTGCCATTATTATCAATTTTTTGTAGTCGCTGACGTACTTGTGTTTAAAAAATATAAAAAACATAATTTTATCATCATCTTCATACTCTCTCTTTCTGTTGACAGAGAATTTGTAAAGTTTCGCAATACCGTGTGTCTCTACACATTTCACGCTGATCCATTTCGTCGTTCTTTATAGTGCCTTATTTTTCAAAGAATAGCTTTTTCAAATTTTAAGCTTAAGTTCAAATATATAAATAATGATATACCGATATTGACATTTTTGAAAATACGAGTATATAAGGTGTTTATTTTACATTTATTTGGGGCTTAAAACTAGAACGTTGTGTTTCTAGGAAACATCAGAAAACAAGTTTTTATTTTTTTATGTCTGACATAATTTGGGACAGGGAAAGCAATGAATACATAATATGCAATACAAACGACATTGCAATAACTTAAAAAAAAATATATTAAAATAAAATATCTTAAACCATTCCCGTGTAAATGTATAATCCCATAAAATTGTAATATCTTAAATTTAATCTATTGGCAAAACAATAATTTTAGAAATGGCGCGTGAATGCAAATTACCATTTGCAGTCTTAATTTCTACAATTTTAACTTTTACTACCGCTACCATAAAATAACCTGCTAACTCTGCCAAATGTAGAGATGGAGTGTTAAGGTCGCTCTACTCGCGGTGTCATGTTAGCGTGGACGCACAACGAGCCTACAACATGAAAATCGACGCATGCGATGCAAATCTCCTTGTGTTCGTCAAAAAACCGACAATAGGCGGAGCACAGACACAGTCGAGCACGAACCAAATAACGCTCGAAGCTCGCTCGTTCGAGGCTTTAAGGTCGATCTACACTACAGTAATTTGTGCTCGGCTCATGCTCCGCTCGTGTTCGGCTCGTCTAGCGTAGACCCACTTTTAGGGTTTTTTAATAATACCACAGTACCTTACTTGACCTTGGGCAGTTCTTTTCCCTAGACCATGCCTTCTAGAAATGTAGCCTAACTTGCTCTTTTTTATACATCATTAAGTGACAAACGAGCACACAGTCCACCTGATGGTAAGTGGTTGCTGTGATCCATTAGACATCCACATTTATCCTCAATGAAATGAAAGTGCAAATACGTTGTCACCCCGAATGACTAAGATGGAATGCCTCGATTCCAGTAAAAAGGGTCTCCGGTACTCTACAGTGTAGAGTATGGTGAGTGTAGACTCGACTACTACTCAGTAGCAGTAGTAGTAGTAGTGAGTCTACACTCACCATACGAAACACTTCAGCATTACGCTGCTATTTTAAGCTCACAGCATTTACAATTAACATAACATTTACTTTTCCAGTTAACAAAACATAAAATGTTCTTTCGTTTTTTTGTATATATCCTGTTTGTTGTTTTCCTAATTTATGTATTTTGTTTCTAAGGGTCTCCTCTTTTCTTACGACCGGCGTCAGGTGCCTCAAGCTACATGGGTATGGCCAAGGCTGTCGACGGTCAAACAAAGCACCAATCTCCAAAGATGAAGTTGAAGTATGTAAATATATGGTTTTTCTGCTTGTCTATTATATATAATAATAGACAATAGTAAAACCAATATAATTTTTGCTCCTTTTTCTCTTACAGTTGTAGCTTACAGGATATTTAATAGTTGTAAATAATTGTTTTTAATCATGCACAGGTATATTAAAAGTATATTCCCAAAAGCAGAAGAGACATTGATTTTGGACGTACTAGCAAACAAAGATAACAATGTACAAAAAACTAGTGAAGAACTGATTAGCATGGGGTTTGCAAAGAAAGAAACTATTATGAATCAACAGAAAAAGAAAGAGAAAGAAACGCCACAACCTGCCAAAAAAGTAATGATAGTGAAAACGCTAGAAGAAAAAAATGAGTGTAAGTAACAGATACATTTTAAAGCGCTATTAGACGAGTATGATGTCCTTTGTCGCATTTTGCGTGCGTATGTCGTTGCGAAACTTTAAAATTTTTATTAAAAATTTAATTGATAAGTACGTACGTTAAATACTTACATTATTGTCAATAATTAAAATGTACATCTGCGTATTTATTTTTCTACACTATCTTCGAAAGGAAGTGCTAGTCATATTTTTAGTCATTATCTGTGTATTTACTAACCCCTAATTTTTAAGTGGGTGTATTTACCTGAATATTGACATAAATAAATAAATATTGTTTTATAGAAAACGACACGCCCAACTTGCTATTCTGTATTCACTTTTTCACACACACTTTGAATGACATGTTTCAAAACAAATATCTACCTATCCTCCGGTGGCCCCTGTTGCGCTATGGTTGGAAATAAGAGATTTTTTTTTAAATTTCGTAAGGTAAACAGAGTATAACTTATTTATAGATTTTTTTAAAACTGAATTGTAAAAGGAACTCACAGTTGATCCGATGGAAAGTGACTACTGATGTTCCTGGACCTTTAGCCGTAGACTAGTAGCGAAGCCAGAGCTCCAAACTAGGGTAAGCCCAAAATATAAATTGATAAAAATATACATTGTAGTTTTTAGCAGTTTTGTAAAAATACATCATTCTTGATCTGTTTCCACTCTTCGGTTTCATATTCAGTGCTTTCCAGGACGTGTTTAACAAAGTACACAGAAGGCATACTACTGCTAGATAGATTGTATTACATATCAGCAATTACATAGCTTCGGTGGCTCTGAAGAAAGCCGTTTGGGTTTGTTTGAGCGAAAGAAAAAGATACTTACATACAATAATATACATGAACAAAAGTAAAACATGAACAAAGTACAAACAAACTATGTACAAAATTAAAAAAACAAATTATTCACATTCTAAATGGAATCGTCTCTCTTTCGTAAGGCAAGATTTAATTACGTCCGCGTAAAATGTTGGTGAACGTTTTAATTGTACCAATAACAGTTTTTAATTGCGATAATTGATGAGTCTGAAATACACTCTTGACCTTGTGTATTATTTCAACAAAGTTTAAAGATTTTACCTTCACCTCTCCGATTAGCTTTAACACAATTCAATTCATCACAAGGAACACTATCATCCTACATTTTCACTAAAAGTCTTTAAAAAAAGAATAAATTTTCAACTCGCAATATTAAATCGCTTAAGTGTAAATAAACATTGAAATGTGAATTGAACTTGCAAACGTATTGCCCGCGCGCCTCCGCTCTTGACAACTTCATTCCTAAAGCCTGGCTTCAACTCTCTATACTAATTGATATACAATCGTAGTTATATTTCACTATAGAATATTTTGCCATAGGTTAGGAGCGATCGTCTTCTCTAAAGCCCAGTAAAAAGCCCACGCGAGCTAGGGAGACAACTAATCGCTCTATTAAAACTCATTTTTTATGACAGCAGCAGTATCGCTAAAGCGCTTATTACACTATACAATTTTTAGGAAATCTAATTAGGAACCTAAATTGGAAGCTAGTGATCACACTACACTAAATTGAATTCTAAATCGTGACGAACCGCATTCGTAAAGAAGTATCGACGGGGTTGGACGTTTGATCGATGGCGCCGTATTTATCAAAACAGCAGAAAATAGGACTTGCCTTAGCCATGGTGGGAACAATGGATATTAAAAAAAGAGAAAAGAGTACTTGTCATTGAAAAAAAAACTGTCCAATATGAATATAATTATATATTTTTAGATTCTAAGCAGTTTTTTTATAGGATAGGGTGACAAACTAGCACACAGTCCACCTGATGATAAGTGGTTGCTGCGGCCCATGGACATCTACATCCATCTCCGATTACAAATCAAAATGCAGATGCGTTGTCACCTGTGACGACTAAGATGGAATGCCTCGTTTCCAGTAAAAAGGGTATCCGGTTCTCTACACTCGCCATACGAAACACAGCAACATTAAGCTAATATTTTACGCTGGTATTCTGTGGGAGCGGGGTGTTTCCTCGGTCGAGCCGACCCATTCGTGCTACAACTATACTACTAATATAACTGCAGCATGGCTCTACCACCTATAAAACAGTTTGAATATTTGTTAAGTTTGGTATCCAAACATATTGAAAAAAGAAGTCACGATATTTCGATAAAATGTGAGTACCAAAGAATGTTTGATGGTGACATTACGTTTTATAGCCACCGGAAATTAATATTAAGATTTAAGGGGAAATATAACCTCAAATGACTTAGCAAGATCCTCCGTTATGCCGAAAGTATTGCAGCATTAATTTTGAAATAAATATATGGTAAAGTTGAGAATTAATGTTAAGGTTTATGTTAGACGAAAACACGATTCCGTAAAATTTTCTCGATAGAAAAAAAATCCAAAGTTACCTCCAAACTGAACAATAAACCGCTGTTATTCATAAAATACTTTAAATAAGATCATGAAACTTTGCATACTAACTTAACTAACTATAAAGCAGTGCTTATGTTATTTACTTTTTTAAAATACCATTATTTTCACTGTAAAAAGAAATTACCTAAACTATCGGCGCGTAAGCTTGATTCCTGTCGCCCCGTTAGTATCGCTCCGGCTTTTGAAGGGAGAAGTTGTATCGCTTACGATCAGAATACACATTACGCAACAGGACGACGTAAAATTAAAATGGGAAATAACCGTTATAAAAATAAGAAGCGACTGGGTTGGCGTTAAGAAACAGACATAAATATGATAAACCTAATGAAATAAGTGTCTAACGACCTTTCTACTTAGAGTATTAGTGATTACAAACATGTCGGTACATAGCATACGACGCGCGGGGAAGTGGGGGCGAAATTAGAATTTGAGCTGACTTACTCTAACCTCTTAAAGTACTGCTCTCTGATATCAGACTTCTATCAAAACTTCAAGACATCCGCTTGTATCAAAGCGCGGGCGCCGACTGGTTGTTCTAAATCGTAACGTTGCGATTACACTGTCCTAAATTGTAAACAATTTAGGAAGTAGAGCGATTGGGACCTCCAATTTGACTAAATCGGATCCTAACTGTTCTAACTACGATTACACCTTCCTATTTCCTAATTAGATTTCCTAAAAATTGTATAGTGTAATAAGCGCTTAAGGCAATACGAGGTCATGACCTGTGTCGAACAGTGGAGTGCGCGGGAAATTTAAAATAGTTTGAAACAGTTTACGAGTTATTTTATTAGTTGATATTATTGATTGATTCAGTTTGATAAGGCTAGCCTGGCTTTTCGGCTTCTATGGAGGCTTCGCCACTGCCGTAGACAGAGAAACCTATTCTCTGTCTACGCCTTTAGTGAATTTCAAACAAAGAAGGCTGCGGATGCGTTGTCTGCTTGTGGACCCGTTGTAGCATTCAGACTGGAACATGACAAGAGTGCAAGTATTGCTATTTCGTGGTAGACTGTTAAAAGGGTGGGTCCTACCCAGATGGACTCCTATAGTTAAAATAGGTCCTACCGCTTAGTAATTTATTGTGTAACTTAGTTATGATTTTCTCCAATCTCCAATTTCCACATTTTTTTTATTATGCAGTATACTTTTTAAAGTATAAGTTTGACAAACGAGCACACAGTCCACTTGTTGGTGTTTCTAAACCTACATCTACATCTGTCTTCGACTTCGATAAAAAAAATTGGATCTCCGAATTTACACAAAAATGGTTGCAAACTTGATCTTCGTCTTTTCCTAAAGTAAAAAATGTTGACAATTTACTAACACTTAAAATGCACTTAAATGACAAACTTACTAATATATCAGACTAGTACCTATCTGTTTTAAATAAGGTGGTGAATGTGCGACGTGTATAGTGTATGTACAAAGAGAGCACATATTACTTATTATATTCGCTTTCATAAACATTAAAACGTTATCTACCCAGAATATGATTTTGATATCATAACTCATGATTTGCAAGATCTTACATTCGATTATCATTAGAAATTCTAACGTAACTGACTAGTGTTTTTTGAACCGCGGTCATATAAACTTGAATTAAATTGTTGTTGATAAGTTCTATATAAAATATTCCATAATATCTCCTTTTACTTGAATTTTATATGGGTATCAATAACTTTATGTGGATTAACTCGATTCAAAAGTAAAGTAAACTACAATGCTAACCACATTTGAATTTTTAATGAAATTAAAAGGTGAGAAATACAGAATTTTAATATATTTGTTTACGCTATCCTCATTTTGTTCAGCCTTATCATGTGGACTTTAGGTATACTTACTTTATCTTGTTTCGTTTAGTCACTAAGAATTTATTTGTGGTCCAAAATCCAAATAAAGTAGTAAGATATGAACAATTACGGTAATAGAAGTTATATTAACATTTTATATGCCAAAGGTATTATTTAAATTTATTCATAAATAAATCAATCAAATCAAACAAACATTCACCATTGGAAATCGTAATAAGGAAATTAAATAATATTATTATAGTATAAAAGCTTGCCTAAAGAACACTACTTGCACATTAAGAACTGTTAAATATTCCCTAATTGATTTTTACAAATAGTATAAATTCGTTGAAATCTTTAAGCTATTCATTATCATTCATACATTTTTTTAGTAATAAAAAAAATTAAATTAGGGCAGTGACAACATTTCACATTATTTCCTGTATAGTTGACTTAGTCCGGGGATGACCGAGCTTTGCTCGGTTTTTTTTCTTGAAATTACTTTTAGATGCAAATTACATACTGATGAAACATAAATAATATTTTTTGATCTTAATGACATAATAGAAAAAACTGAACTGGTTATTTGAATAAAAAATCATGAGTGCAATTAGTTTAATAAAAAATTTCATATTTTTAAAAAATACTAAAAAAAGGCTCGAAATAATAGATTTTCTCACAAAAGAAGGGAACTTGAAAAAAAAAAAGAAAAAAGTCGGACCGAAGACAGGACGCGAACCAAGGCATTCCGATTCCGCGACCGCTCAATATCCACTTGAGCTATTACGATCATTAACACAGTATCAAAAATTACCTTCTTACATTGTAGCGGTTTTTCATTGCCTGAAAACACGGACAAGAAGAAATTTTCTAAAAATAAATCCTAGCTAGATCGATTTATTACCGAAACTCCCTGGACACTAAATTTTATCAAAATCGTTGGAGCTGTTTTCGAGATTCCGGGGGTAATAAATCGATCTAGCTAGGATTTATTTTTAGAAAATGTCATTTTGTCCGTGTTTTCAAGCAATGAAAAACTGCTATAATATAAGAAGATAAATTTTGATACTGTGTTAATGATCGTAATTGTTCAAGTCATGTGGATATTGAGCGGTCGCGCAATCGTAATGCCTTGGTTCGCGTCCTGTCTTCGGTCGGACGTTTTTCCTTTTTTTTTTCAAGTTCCCTTCTTTTGTGAGAAAATCTATTATTTCGAGTCTTTTTTTTTAGTATATTTTTAAAATACGAAAATTTTAATTAAACTAATTGCACTCATAATTTTTTATTCAAATAACCAGTTCAGTTTTTTCCATTATGTCAATAAGATCAAAAAATATTATTTATGTTTCATCAGTATGTAATTTGTATCTAAATGTAATTAAAAAAAACGAGCAAAGCTCGGTCATCCAGGTACTTATAATAATAAGGATAAATGACATTTATAAAATAGTTGGAAAATTGGTTAACGAACTTTTAGTTATTGAGCGTGTTCTTGTAATGTAGCAGCGTGTTCTTGTAATGTAGCAGCGTGTTCTTGTATAGACGGAGGGTGTTAATTTAAATATTACTTTTATAAGGGAGTTGCCGGAGACGCATACCCATGGGTGTACATACATATGGGGTGGTCAGATGGCTTACTACTAAAGTACTACAGTAGTAGCACAAGGTATGGTCCTATATTAGGGATTTATGATAGTAATCTGTGGTAATCTAATCTATAGGGCTATATGTATACAAAAGCATTATTATAGGTCTACATACATAAGGTCTCTATGATATATAAACATTATAATAGCAGAGTTGTGGATTGAAGTCCCATAAGTAAGGTCTATGAAATAAAGCAAATATGTGGAAGGTATCAAATATGTAAAAGCATTATATTAATAGAAATGGGACATAAATTAATTAAGGAAAACAAATATTATAGTGGCATGTAGACTGCATCACAGTGTTCGAGACCGAGGTAAACTTGAACTCACTAACCGATATGTTCTAGGCATATCATCTTAGTGCCGGTGGAAAGCGGGTTTGTTGTAGCAATACGACATGCTCGTGGACATCGCACAGCCTTCTGTTTGTTGGCGATGACTTAGTGCACAGCGTTATGATACGTCGGCTATCTTTCGGATTGAGTTGAGTGTGTTTGTTAGCACTTTTAAGCCTAACAAGCGTTCTCAAATCCATGTCTTAGTGAAATACCGCTATTATACGTTGGTGCTATTTTTAGTTAACAACAATACCAATTTGGTTGCCGAAATAGAAATCGCGCGTTGCTCCAGTCGAAATAGGTACTTATTTTTATTCCTCAGATGCAGGTTCCCTCAGCATTTTTCTTCACTGATGAATAACATATTCAGTTTTATTGGTGACGACGAGGATCGAAGTAGTAATATTTAGTTGTCATAAAAATTATTGTAATTTATTTTTATCAATTTCGCACGACGTAGCGACAATTATCAAATAATCGGAAATTGAATGCGTAAACACAGGACCATACCTTTCTGTCGCGGACGACGGATTAGTCATGTTGGACCGGACACCCATCGTCTGAAACTCAAAAACCACACGGGTTCGTCTCTTCGCACTGGCACTTAGCTCCGGCTACGGAAACACTCGCGCATTATCGCAGCTCCAACGATGTCGGCCCATATCAGGTTCTTTCTAGTAGAGTAATCGGAGCTGGAGCTCTCCACTCCTTCTTAGCTTTTTATCTTATAGCGCCAGAACATCCGTGTCCAGGATTAAGAAAGGAATGCTTCGATGGTTTGGTTATCTACGTGGTAGAGCCATGCTGCAGTTATATTAGTAGTATAGTTGTAGCACGATTGGGTCGGCTCGACCGGGGAAGGACCACGCTCTCACAGAATACCAGCGTGAAATAGTAGCTTAATGCTGCTGTATTTCGTATGGTGAGTGTAGAGAACCGGAGACCCTTTTTACGAAAATGAGGCATTCCATCTCAGTCCTCACGGGTGACAACGCATCTGCATTTTGATTTGTAATGGAAGATAGATGTAGATGTCTATGGGCCGCAGCAACCACTTACCATCAGGTGGACTGTGTGCTCGTTTGTCAGCCTATTCTATATAAAAAAAAATGTAGAAAGAATGAATGAGAAAAGACTGACAAAGCAAATATATGTTGCAGAAGTGAATGGAAGAGTCGGAAAGGGACGTCCTAGGCGGAAGTTTGTCGACCAAATTGGCGATATACTAAAAATGGGCCAAATTAAGAGTACCCTTAATCCGACGAGCATGTATGCGTAGGATGGATGTGGAAGAGGCGAGAGAGGTATGTCAGGATCGTGCTAAATGGAAGTCTGTAGTCTCTGCCTACCCCTCTGGGTGACAGACGTGAGTGTTTATGTTATGTTTATGTTTATCATCCGTGTTCATCTGCCTCTCTTTCTAGCTCAACCGCAGCAACAAAAACAACTTATGTTAACTTTTATCTATAAAGCCTAATTAAATGTGGGACAGCAAAAATCATGCTATATATTTTAAGTTATCCATTTTCTATTTTTAAACAGTAAAGCAAAGGCTGCAGAAGAAATATAACACGGTTGCGGAACGTGTAATATCAATTGCGTTAGAGAGCGTAGACTTCAATGAGGAAAGAGCTGAGCAAATCCTTTCTGCCGTTGTTCAAGAGGAGGAGGCACCGAAGGTTACAAAAACCATGGAAGTTAAAGACATACGGCGGCCACTACCGGTAGAAATTTCAAAAGGGTAGGTATTTTATTAGCATAATCATATCTTAAAGGATATTTTTATTGAAAGATAAATTAACTCAATCATCATGATACAATAATCAACCAAAAATATTAATTGGTCTTAGGTAGATAGCGACATTAGCATTTCCTTTATTCCAGACGTAAAATATTCAGCGCGGCGAATGTTTTTGTTGCTAAATCGAGAATTATTGTCTTGTAAAATGCAGATGTTTTTTAAGAAAATAAAAAGATATAAAAAGTTGGTATAACTTTAATATATATATATATATATATAACGATCACTGTAGCACTTAAATTTAAGAAAATATAGAAATATTTTACACCGTGAAACCTTAACTTACGCTTGTCCTAAAACACAGAACTAGCCTTTTTAGGGTTCCGTAGTAAAACAACAAGGAACCCTTATAATTTTCCCATGTCTCCATCCGTAATATATAGACGTCCGTCCGTCTGCGATTTTACTTAGAAACCCTTGAGGATACAAGGGTTTAATTTGACATAGCTATAGATATCAATCACTTCTACAAAGTTGTGAAATAAAATCTTGAAAAACAGTTATATTTTGTATTTTTTGGAGTCCTGTGTCGTGCCCCTCTCATCCACATATTAAATAATGTTACTACGTAACCTCTACCTACTAAACAGTTTTTTTTTTCGGAAATGTAAAAAATGTACATGGTAATAGTATATATAATGAAGTTAGAAGTAAAGCTATTACAGCTAAGTAGGTTTGACAAGTTAACGAGTAATAGTCGACCAATTTATAAAATGCACTAGGATTAGTAAAAAAATCGTTACAATTTCATAGAATGCATTATAACTTTGTAATATTATTGTAAACTGTAAAACGAATTATGCATTACTATTATAGCTTTACGTTGGGAGGATCGATTGCCAAGAAACCGATCTTGACATAACACTTAGTAGGCCTATGGTTTCATTCGTGGTAGTCTTGGTTTACGCGGGCGATGACCCTCAGGATAGTTTAGGGCAGTGATAGTTTACGAGAAGGTTAGTTATGCCGCGGACTAATAGATGAATAGGAAACTACGACCGTTTTTGTTCGGACTTGACATGTGAATGATTTAATGTAGATAGGATTATTTTTAAAATCGTTTTTTTTTTAAATCTTATTTGAATACCAATCCCTATAAATCTGCTTCGATAATAAGGACATTCAGCTACCATCGTCCTATTTGGGCCTGTTTATAGTCGTTATAGCGGTCGAACTGCGGACTTAATACGTTCGTAGTATCAAGAAGCCCTTTTCTAAGATCACATATTGTGACGGGAACTATGGAACCCTAAATCTACACTGGGCCCGAAACGCGCTTGGCCGGTTTTTATTTATATTTATTATACTCTGAATAGTTGTATTTCTTAAACTCACCTTGTTTAAACATTTACAAAAGACTTGATACTCACAAATTACAAAATAATATTTTACCCGCATGATTAGTCTGGGCTATTATTAATCCAGTAGTATAAGGTTCATTTATTGATTTTTTTTCCTTCCTCTTCTGAGAGACGAAGGAAAGTAAATGTCAATTTCCTCAGTCTCTCAAAATAATTTCATGTTTACCTTTAAAAAAGAATTCATTTTATTTATTTATTAATTTAAAACGTAGTGTACTTTAAAAATTAAATCTTTACTAATTTTTTCTTACATTCAATATCTGATACCAATGTTTTACCAAATAATATTAAATAAAAATACTTTATACGTACATTCATTATAATCATAGTTTTTTTAAAATAGCAGAAATTGTTTGTAAGAAAGAAGTAAATAAATGGTATGGTGATAACCATTTTATAGATACCTTCCAATGTTAATCTTTCGTCCAATTGCTTCTTAGCTTCTCACAATTTAACCTCACATAAATGTCGATGGTACTTAACGATTCAAAAAGGAACGTTATGGCCATCAATAAGTATGTGACTATCATTTCACAAGGACTATGTAACGATAGGGCGGTATTGATGATTTTAAAAATTGTATTAAAATTTGTATGAAAATCTTAATTGGTATTTTACATGCACTACTTGTAATAGAAAATACCTAATCAATAGAAAGGGCAGAGATTGATTATACGATTCTTGAAGGTTGCATTTCAAGCATAGCGTCTCCGGCGGCAGTAAAGCTACATGCATAGTAAAAACAGAGTAGTAGGCCATCTTCTAAGAAATGTACCGAACGCTGCTAATGTGTGCGTGTCCTGGCACGTGACAGTACGGACTCATATGCACGAGCCATAACACGCACACAACGACACTTACTAGCTAACTTATCAGATACTCTCGGGAACGTCGGGTCAAGTCGAAAACGCCCACCGCCGCGCTCCGCAATCACCTTTATTTGAGATTTTGTTGACTTTTAATAAAATTTAGCTAGCAATCTTTTTTCCTTTTATTTTCTCTTTTTCATCATGGCATCTGACATTATCAGAGATGCCAGTCCGGTCACTTTATGGCTTCAAAAGTATTTCTTTATAGCAGACTATTATAGCCACTGTCTAGCTACCATTAAAAATCTTTAATTATAAAATCTGGACCCAATAGGTGATATTGTGGTCGAGAATTCGGTGTGAAACTCATCGTAAACCGACACACACCTAGCACTTCGTTGCGTAAGCACATTAAAGTTATCGAAGCGCACGACGTGGAGAAGACGTATGTGTGAATAAAATGGCAGTTTGGAGCGTGGAGGCCCTAACCAGTTACTACAAACTAAACTCTCAAAGAAGAGAGAGAAGATTTTAACCCTTTATGCTCTTCCCATTCTTATCATGCCATTTCGACCTGTAATACGCTTGTTGCAAATATAGTTAATACGGTGGCCGTTGAAGCGTCCATCATGCAAAACAGAACTTCAACAGAAACTACAACATGAAAAATTAATGAGTACTCCCTGTGACCATGGGTGTTTCAAAACATTTATAAATTAAAATAAGTTAACTACAGCAATTTATAGATTGCCCATGGCACAAGCAAGTAAATAAAATTCGTGAACCTATTTCGATATTTATACTGCTCTTACAAGAAAATAAAAGTCATCAATACCGCCTGTTACGATATCACGTCACTCACCCGCTCCGTACGGTCAGAGCGTGCGTTGCGACGGAGCTGCAGCCGTGCCGCCCGCCCCCCGCGCCAGCCACCCGCCGCCTCAAGATTTGGACCGAGCACCTGAAGTACGTTTGCATGCTTACGTGTGCGCTTGTGTACGGCCGTCATAAGTAAAAATGGCACATTTACGTTTGCTCGTAATTGACTTATTACATATATTTGGAACCAATAAAAAGCCGTAGATGCTCGTATTTCCATGTTTTATAAGTACTAAAATACTAGAAGCTTTTGATTAAAAGTTTTAACTTAATAAAAAATATAATACGTGTCCCAAAATTCAAAGATAAACGGGCACCAGTGGGTGGACCTGCTCATGACGAGTCGAGAAAAAATAAGAAAATAAAATCTAAATCGTTTTTGAAATTACAAAAAAAAAAATTAAATTCTTCGAAAATCGATACCCCGATATGGTATTTTAACTACCATGAGCACATTTAAATTTTTTTGTATATTTTTTTGTATCGGCAACCTTAGCTACTGCTATCTACCACAACCCTTATAAATCCCAGAATACATGTAGTTTTTACACAAAAAATCAATCAAAACTATTTTTTCCCCTAAAATTTTGAAAGAATTTTACTTTGAGTCCACTTTCACTCATAGTGGTGTAAAAAAGTACTGACACTACTATGGCAAGTTTTTTTTTAAATTGACGCAACTAACCATGATTCAAAATGGTATAATACTCTTGGAAAACTAGCCACAAAAAAGCCTACTATTTCTAAACAAGAACCGAAATTTTGAACATAAATTTTTGTTGCTATAGTTAACCAAATCTAAGAAATACCTTTTGACATTATTTTATTACGTAAATCCGAAGAATTATGAGGTTATCTATATTTCATTACAACATGTATAGTTTTTTGTCACTAATTTAAATTTGAATTTTTCAAACAAAGCAAATTATTAAAAAATAACTAGTATTAACTTTTTTTACTTGACGTCGTTTCAATGACATGTCGCTATGTATATTACCGTAGTGTTTGGATGATTAAAATTCATTGTTTTGCGAATAATTTGCAAAATAATTAAATAATCGGTAAAAATATTCTAACAATCGAATCATTAGTTTCTTAAATGTATTATTTGTTTAATTTAATTTTATATTTTCAAAATTTAAGCTACATGAATCATGAATAAAACAAGTTTATTTTTTTTACTTTGTCAAAGTAAATTTTTGTAGGCAAAAAACTCATATACAAGGCCGTGCTAAAATAACCACTACATAATTTCAATATCACGCCACTCCACATAATCAGTAATTCATTTTTGAGGCGATGTATACGCTTTTATAACAAAATGCCAGAAAATATACAAAATTTGACGTAAGTACACATAAATCAAAAACTTTATTACACTAAGTTTGTATAAAAAGGGTTATTTTAATATTAAGGAATTTATGGATGATAATAAGCCCTAGGAAGGGTGATCGCTACCAAGCTATTTCTAATTTGTTTTGTTTTGTTAATTGATGATTATAAGATCTTACTTTTTTTTTTAAAAAAAAACTAGTCCCGTTGGGTTTCTTGCTGGTTCTTCCCAGGACAGAGGTTATTTTTGCGAACCAGTGGTAAATGAAAAAAGTGACTTTCAATAAGTACTATTCATAATCTATATTGAATAAAAAAGTTTCTGTTTCTGTTTCGAGAGCTTACTGTGCGTAATTTTGTGATTTTGTGTTTGTCTTCTAATTCTGTGACTCGGCTTTAACTTTTTGGACTGTTTCTTCTATAATAACTTTTTGTACGTAGTGGAGCCACGCTACATCTATATTATAGTTGTAGCACGAATGGGCTGGCTCAACCAGCGCAGAATACCAGCGTAAAACAGCAGCGTAATGCTGATGTGTTTCATATGGTGAATGTAGAGAACCGGAGACCCTTTTTACTGGAATCGAGGCATTCCATCTTAGTCCTCAGGGGTGACAACGCATTTGCATTTTGATTCTTAATTGAGGATAAATGTGTATGTCTATGGGCCATAGCATCCATTTACTATCAGGTGGACTGTGTGCTTGTTTGTCACCCAAAGCTATAAAAAACATTCGTTGAAGCATGTGCCCATGTCACAAAGGATGATTGGGCAAGTGGTAGAAAAAACAAAAAAATTGATTATGGATAACTTTGATTTTGACTGCATTATTGAAAATCAAATAATAATAATTAATATAAACAATGACATCCCTGCTAGTTGTACTGAAAGTGATTGCATAAATTTATTTTGAATCTAGTTTCAACCATACATTTTTATAACTGTGCCTCTAGAAATAAGCAGTAACAACAAATACGAAGAAACTGATAAATCTTGTGTTCGAAATCATCCGTTTTTAATTTATTCTGGTATTATTCAAACCAATCTGTAAATGATTGCCAACTCTAAATAATCGATATCGATTTTTTTAAGAATCGAATATTTTACGTTCCCATTTTTTGGTTGGCATGCTGGTGCAATAAGTTTGACAGCTGTCAAAATGTATTTCTTAGATTTGGTTGACTATAGTTAATCACTTTCACTACACTACACTATGTGCCAAAAAAGGTTTTTGTTGCAAGTTCTTAGAACTTGAATTGGAGATGTGCGTAGTCAGTAAAATTTAGAAGTTAGAGAGAGATAGATAGAGGGAGACTATACGTTAGAGAGAGATAGATGATGTTCTTTGTTTAATAACAATAGGGCAGGTAGACAAGTTGCTCAAATGCTCAAAGATATCCTGATTATCGAGTATTTATTAAAGTGCGTCAAGCTTTTGCGGAGGGTCGTTTACGAGTGTAAAACCAAGATTGGGACGCGATGAAGAAGTTCTCAATGAAATAGAAAACGATTCGACTACCTTGGTACGTGCCATAAAACAAGCTACGGGAATCCCAAAAAGTTTTTTTTTGCGCCCGAAGCAATTAAAGGGCTACCCTATACGTAGGGAGGCGGAAAATGCATTACGCATACCACGATAGCCGGTCTATCGTGGTTATGAGGGGCTCACATCCTACCGGGGACCCTAAGTGATACCCTCTAAAAACCGCCTTTGGGGACAGGCAACCGGCTGATTAAGCTTTATTGTGCCTTATCATGAGCGACCCTCTTTTGGGAAAAGAGAGCGCAGGCGGCTACGAGCCGCTGAGGGAGTGCCTACGAAGGCAAATTAATTATGTTGGCCTGGGCCGCCAGGAGGCAGTTCAGGTCGTTTGTTAGTTTATTAGGCGGGTCCGAGAGAGAGTTTCTCGGCCTGCGGACTCGATAGCGAGAGGGGGGGTGGGGCTGCATAAGTAGCTGCCTCACGAATTAAATGGTTTGCGGCTTTGAAGAAGTTCTCAGAGAGTTTTTTGAGAAATTGTTGAATTGTGGGGAGCTCTAGGTCCCGATGAAGGTCGGCATTACGGATGTACCAAGGTGCGTTCGCAGCTCGACGACAGACAAGGTTTTGAACTATTTGGAGTTCATTAATAATTTTAGGGTCGGCGTGGGCAAAAACGGGGCCCGCGTAGGACATGACTGGTCGTCCAAAAAAGTTCTGCGCATCGAATTCTTAAACGTTACAGGCTTCACCCATACCACTACAGGCCTGTGCAGACGTTATTACCGCGGGACTATCCACTACGGGTCGCATTTTTCCGTGTGATGCTGCAAAAGCACAGGGAAGATCCCCAATTGTTAGATAAAGTTCTATGGTCGGATGAAACAACCTGCAAGAAAAACGGCCATTTAAATCTTCACAATTTACATAGTTGGAGCAATGAAAATCTGCACCTGATGAGAATGTCTAATATCAATTCAAGATTAACTTATGGACTAACTTATTAAATGGAAAAGTAATTGGGCCCTTTGAGTTACAAGGAAACTTAGATGGAAATAGTTATTTGAACTTTTTACATAACGACTTGCCAGAATTATTAGAAAACGTGCCTTTGAACGACTTACAAAACATGTGGTTTCAAAATGATGGTTGCCCAGCTCACTATGTCCGTCGTGTGCGAGAATATTTGAACCAAGAGTACCCAGGACGTTGGATCGGGCGACTTGGTCCTATCTTATGGCCACCCCGTTCACCCGACCTAAACCCCCTGGACTTCTTCTACTGGGGTTGTCTCAAAGACAGGGTTTACTCAAAACCCATTTCAACATTGGATGAGCTTCGCCAAAATATCACTCAGGGTGAGGATCATATCTATGGTAGAAGATATGCACGACGAAAAAAAAGATCTTTTAAGGCGATGCCGTGCCTGTATTAATGCCGGAGGCCAACAATTCGAACTGTAACTTTACTGTAATATTAATAATACAAATCTTTGTTGCACATTTTTAAACTGACGAAGTTTTAGAGTATTATACATTTTGAAATTGTGGATTTTAGCAATCTTTCAAAATTTTAGAGGAAAAAATAATTTTGATTGATTTTTGTGTAAAAATAACATGTATTCTAGGATTTATAAGGGCTGTGGTAGATAGCAGTACTACTTAGGTTCCCGATACAAAAAAAAAATACAAAAAAATAAAATAAAAATGTTAGTTAAAAATACCATATCGGGGTATCGATTTTCGGAGAATTTAATTTTTTTTTGTAATTTCAAAACTGATTTAGATTTTTTCTTTTTATTTTTTCTCGACTGGTCATGAGCAGGTCCACCCTCTGGTGCCCGTTTATCGTTGAATTTTGGGACACGTAGTATACTGGGTGCTTATTTTTACCGTTTGTAAATAATAGGGGGTAACAGGTGAACGGATTAGAAGCCAATGGCTTGATATTTTACAATTTGCATTTTACGTTATTTATTTATTTTTTATTTTTGTATTAAACACGTAATGAAATTGATCTATCAATAAATACCACTAATTTTAAATAAACTTTCAGTACTAAAAATAACAACAATTTTTTTGAAATAAATAAATTACAAACTATCGAAATTAAAATTATACGTACCTAATTAGGTACTACTAATTAGTAGTATTTATTGATATATCAATTTTTTAATATGTTAATGTAAGATTAAAAAAAAATTTAAATATTATCAGTGCCATAGCATAGGCCCCTGTTTCGTTCACCTGTTACACTTATTTTTTTCCAGACGGTAAAAAAACAACTTCAGCAGTTATTGCGGTGCATAAAATAAAAAATATTCAGTCAAATTGAGAACAGAACCCATATTTACGTGGAGTTAATTAAAAATAAACATTTTAAATATAACAATTTTTTGCACTGGTTTCGAATACTTATAATTTCTGAGAAAATGTGGATGCATGCATTTTAGTTATGGCAGTCACCGCTGGAAACTCATTATAATCTTCGATCCCGTTTTTATTGGGCCATTGAAAACTAATAGTCGGAGAGCTGGCAACGAGTTTAGGTAAGTTGGAAATGTGAAAAAATATTATTTCATCAATTTGCGAATCCAGTTCTGCGATTCTGGGAGAGAATTTATAAATTATTGAAAAAGAATAGCATTTTATATTCTAAGGTAAGCAGCCCAGTTTCTGAATTTTTAAGAGTCTCTGTAGATTGTAATTTACGCAATGAAAAAGAACGTAGAGCCGGAACTATACTGGAAACACGCAGTTTCTTAATAACCAATCACAGCGCGAGGAACTTGAGCCCCCATCAGCTACCGGCATGCCTCGATAAGCTATCTTTTTCGCACTACGCTACACATAAGACTTTTTTGTCGCAATATTTGTCTAGCGATTTGCAGGTATTATTAAAATTACTCAATAAATACGTCATTAAAATTTGAGATTGCCAAAAGTATATCTATTTAGAAATTTTAATAAAATGGATTATTTTTTAGAATTATATAAAAACTAAATTAAAAGATCAAGTTGTCGAATCGTTTTTTGCATTTATTTTGCAAATTTTATATACTGCGCAGTAACGAAATAACTGCAAACGCTCTCCCAGATACGCGGGACTGAATTCGACAATTGACTAAATTATATTTTTTCACAATTTCAACACTCCAAAAAGACCTACCCAAAATTCGTCGCCAGCTGGACTATAAAATAACTGAATGATTTCACTGATTCATTTTCATTTCTATTTGCAATAACCAATATCTGTTTGCACTTTGTGATATTTTGAATCATGTTTTTATACACAGTATAAATAGAAAGCAGAAAAATTAAAGTAATAGCTTTATTAGAAATAATGTTTATATTTTTCTACTATACTAATTAGATCTTTGATAACCATTTTAATTGTTTCCACGCTAATTGAAACTGTGTGTCGTTATTAAAATGTTTGCTCCTATTGTGTTTTTATAAATGTTGCAAAATGACGTATTGTTAGCAGTTACGAATTGTCAACTATGGTTTACTTCCGGTTTACAGTTAGAGTATTAGTAGTCATCATTATAGCCATAATCATAATCATCGTTTTTTTAAGCATCATTAATGATTTCTTTAAGAAACCCTTTAGTTAACCTGAAGCACTTAATTAACAAGTTTATTAAAGAAAGTACCTATAGTATTATCTGTAGTATATATTTTACTAGTTGACCTAACCTTTTATAACATCTTATTATATTGATTTATTAATGTGTAATAGATTTTTTAAATTAGGGATATTTTGTTAAAATTTAGACATTTAGTAGTCAGGAGAATCTAAAACTTATTAACTTCTAAATATTAAGTGTTGATTAATTTGACTATCTTATTGTACCAAAAAATTCCAGGCCGATTTTAAAAACGAGCACCAGTGTGGAATCGAAATATAAGTCTCAATATCGCGTACCGAGTAATGGCCCTAATCCTTCACTCAGACAAGGTCCCAAGGATAGCCTTCTTCTGTAAGTAAATTTTTTAACTTAGGTATATTTTTTATTTTTACTGGGTGGCGGCTTATACAATAAATGATACGTCTAGGACATGCACTCGGGAATACTGGTTTCTGGAATCCCTGAGATATCCTGGTTCTTTTGGTATCTGGGCAAAGTGCTTTTTTCAGTGGTTCCATCGGATGCTGCGATATATTGATGTAAATGGACACTATTTTGAAAATATATAATAAAACTAATAACTTGGTAGTTTGTTCAGTTTTTCATTTTCTAAGAACTTTCAGTGTCACCCTCGTATTTTAAATTTTTATAGTTAATTGTTATGTAAAGATCGTACAAATAGTAATGTAAGTGCTATGTAAGAGTGGAGTGTCCTAACACAAGTTTTTATACTTAAAAGGAGACCTCATCCCCGGTTATAATTTATGTATGATCGTTTACTGAATAAACCAACAACAGAAAATTTTGTTACTTTTTGTAATATTTTATTATATAATCTAAACAAATAATAAAAACCTGTTCGGCAGACAAACCCGAATGGGTTAATTAACTTATCGATAGCTAAAGTTGTGGCATACATCACTACATTGCAGTACTTTCGATGCAGTGATACCAATTAATTTTACAAAAATTGCATGCATTTGCTTAATGTAATGATTATTATTCATCACAAACTGATTTAGCAGATAAATTTTCGTTAATATATTTATTTTGTATATTAAATTGTATTTCTTTTAAAATCGCTTATTTTTCACTTCATGAACTATGCTGGCAACACTTGGTATTTTACGAAAATATTCAGAAAATACGAGTTTTAACGATAATAAAGTATTTACAAATGAAAAGTCACGTTGTCCTTTTGTAGATTTGACGGTTTTGATTGTTTTTTGCATGAAAATACACTGCAATTCGGCATTTTTTTCGGAGCCCAACTGACTAGCATAATCACTTGCGTAATGGCTCAAGACGTAGAGCAACTAGTTTTATAAACGGGTATAATTTGGACTCTCGTACCTTTTACAAAGGGGTATGCCTTGCGATGCTGTCTTCTTTAGTTTAATACTCAAAGGGCCGGTTACATCTTAATTTTTAACTAACATAATATATATTATTATTACTACATTTACAGCGAGGATTATATAGTATGGAATGGAGCTAACCCCGAATTGCGTAGCGGCAACATAGTGAAGCCCGAAGGACCAGAACATCGCGAAAAGAAATTTACACTAGCCCGCGGTCCTTCAGGACTTGCAAAGGGACCCGCCGGTATTGCCAAGGGTTCTTTATACCAGGAGTTTGCTAAAAAGCCTACTAAAATGTAAGTAAATTCCATATTACAGTATTTAAAATAATCATTTTGATTTGTATATTAAATATTGCTGGGGACGAAGTTTAATATACTAGCACTATAATCTCAGACACAAATAAATTATTATATTGATAATAACAAGTAACTGTACAACCAAATTGAAATTGCCATAAGACGTATGACTTAACTTCACAATCATCATTTTAATCGTCTGATCTAATAACAACATTAAGTTTTTTGAAGGAATACATAAAATAAATAGTCGTCGCATCCTATTCTTCGACGCACATCGCGAAAAGCACAAAATATTTTTACCTTCTGAAAGGGTAGAATTTGTGACCCATACTGCACACAGTACGTCTCGTAGCAGTTCTTTTTTTTTCTAAAACTCAAAGATTTGAGCAGAAGATGCAATACGTTCTTAAAAACAGACTAAAGCCCAAAATATTACTATTTACAACAATGTTCATTCTTACTCCTTTTGGTTCAACCTTCTTCTGTAACTTGTCGTTTAAGGAAATGTCAGGAAAATCTGATAGCAAATGACGTATTATACATACTTAGCGGAACGGTTACTTAAACTTCCTTAGCCTCTTTTTTCTTTAGTTCGTAAACAGTTTACTCTTTTTTTACATATAGTAAGTTAGTAAGCCAGTGCATGCTCAAAATCGCACCTATGTTAGATTGGCGCTCGAACAGATGCATGATCATTCACGCTGCTTTCTGTTGCAATTCTGTTTGATTTATATTTTATGTAATAGTGATTTTTTTTAAAGTTCCCTTACCACTTCTAAAAAGTACCTACTTTCGACACCAAAAAATACGATGGGTTAAATAATTCTACTTCACATAATAATTCACAGCCACATCATATCACACCAAAATATCAGTAGCATCGAAGATCACAAAGGTTTGCTACTGTTATTAGTATTTCTCCGCCTCCCATGTAAGGGTATGCTAGTAGGTACATTAAACTATATTCATAGTCTATATCTAAGCGTTAACTGCAATGCCCAACCAAATAAAACAGTTAAAAATATTAATTTCATTTCATATGCGATATCACAGCGATGTTATAATTAAATATTTTTGTTTCAGTGTCATCTAAAAATTCATCGAAAACTTCAACAGCCGTGAATAGAGGAGATACAGAATATTTTTCTATAATATAAGCTATTTTGTAGTACCTCAGTCCCATATATTATAGATTTGCTAGGTGCATATAATATACTGTATTAATCGAATAACAGTTCAGATAAGTCTAGGTATTTAGTCCAGTCTAGTCTAGTCTAGGGTCTACCTATCATCAACTTCAAAAATCCACATCGATTGCTTTGTGATTAATCAATGGACTGTCCACTGTATATTAATTACAGTTTGAAGAGCTAACAGTTGTGAAACGCCCTTGATGTCAAGGGATGCCGCCGCTCGCGTATTTATTTACTATTTACGCCGTCGTGCAAATATGCTAGGGGTTATCACTAAATTGAGAATAAAATAATTTTAGATATTATAATACTCGTACCCATTATCATTCATTAACATTATGTACAAGCTTATAAGTTAAAAACGTTTATTGATCAAGATCATTTTTATTACTACAAAAAAAAATAGGTTTACAAGTGTTGCACAGCCAAATATTTTCGTAACACTTTATTTTTACAGATGTTTTCAGTTTTCATTGTTAAAATTATGTAGTGTATTCGCATTCGGATATACAATTTTGTCAAAAAAAAAATGAAAGCATGGGCGTAATTTGAATTCAACTTTACTTAGTAGCTCATATAAGTATAACACTCGCTCGCGCGCACCGATTGTATTCTACAGCCTACAGCGGACTTACTAGTGCAGTGCGCTGGGTCAAGGTCGCGCTACCCCTTGTCCCGCAAGGCCCAACCGTTGCTCTGTACAAGTACATTTGTTTGCCACACACGGTCAGTTAAACTGATCATTCCAACTGATCAGTTCAAACTAAAACTGTTGATATTTTTTTAAATATCGGATTTTCGATATATACATGAACCTTATATATAAAACTACGATATTAATATATTTATAATGATAAATATATCGAAAACCACTATTTAAAAAAATATCAACTGTTTTAGTTTGAACTGATCAGTTGAACTGACCGTGTGTGGCGTCCATTAGACTCTGTTTAAATTATGTTATTATCACATATGACGCGCATATACTCGACTCAGCGACTATTTAGTCGTGCAGAAGCCGTTGCAAGCATACATAAATGATGTTGTTATTAAGCAACTTGTCACTAAATATCGGATCTACACAATGCCTTGAGTAGTGCGTATACAATAGAGGCTATTTTTATGCTTTATACAAAGAAGAGCTTAAGGGAATACTCTCTTATTTATAATGGCAGTTGTAATTAATAAGTATAATTGTGTACTGCAAAGCAAACCGTATGGCCAATTGATGAAACTAAAGAAAACGTAATTCGATAAGTGGATCAACTGTATGAGCATAACCATCGATCAAACTAGAGTCACTAGAACACTATTCGGCCAATTTAATATTTAACAATTCATAAATTTAACAATTTGAACTTTTATTGTCTCAGGAAGAAACTTGTATCAATAATGAAAAAGGATCACATATTTTAATACGTTTCATTTCGGTAAAATTCTTAAATATGAAATATTATATTAAATATTTTTAGTATGAAATATGATTGCTCCTAGCAAAATACGGATTATCATAATATATGTACATAGACTAAAGTAAAACGTGATGTGCATGCCATAGTAATATGATAGATAGAAATATATGCGGTGCATAAATGTAAAACGTATTAAAATGAAGCTTTTAGTTCGAAAACAGTGAGCGAATTCATCAAGAATAGAGATTCGTCGTCAAGTGCATAGATAAAAAGAAAAAAAAGCTATGAATATTAAACGAACGGTTAATCTTGTGTCGACACGTCTATACCTACCCATAACTTATACGGCCTATAAGTCTATCACAATCGACTAGTTAATTTTGATGACTCCGTGGCGCAGTGTCTTTGTATTGAGTCGCTGCGCTGAGGGCCGCGGTTCGAATCCCCCACTGATGAAGCATTTCTGTGGCCTTAAAGTTATTAAAACTTTATTCGCACACATCCGCTCAATATAATAAAATGATGTGTCTTACCTACTTTAAAGAACACCTCCCGCCCTCCCTCAATTGCGTACACTAATCCCGTCACCAGTAATTCCAGCACTACTACTCCCAACACCACTACACTAAGAAGGATACACCATGGATGATAATACGACACGTGTTTCGCCTCTACATGAGGCATCCTCAGGTGATGTAGACTCTGCGGTTGCTGACCGCTAAGGTAGTGTTGGAAGTAGTGGTGCTGGAATTAGTGGTGACGGGATTAGTGCACGCAATTGAGGGAGGGCGGGAGGTGCTCTTCAATCTAGATAAAGACACATAATTTTATTTTATTTATCGGATATGTGCGAATTAATTATTAACAATTTTAATATCATGATTCTGATTCTGTTAAATATTTTTATGGCCTACAAAAATTATTCCGGCACGACATAGGAGATAACCCTAATGTAGACGAACTTTAAAAAAATATGGAACGACGCGTAACGAACGTAATCGACGTTTATAAATTTGTCTTATTTTAAATTCCTTTTTAATAGAAAGTCGTGAACGCAACTTCCACTTCATTCCAACTTCACTCAATATGAAACTTTTAAACATATTACTTTAAACTGAAGTCGAGTGTATGTGGTTTTAGAATAAGTCTTTAAGGGAAGCTCATATTAATGTAATTTAGTGGATGTGTTGTAGGCAAGAATAAACAGCAGGTTACGCTATTTTATTTTTCAAGGCTATATTAGTGCCAAAAAAGAGAATAACAAAATGTGAACACGATGGTACTAGGAGATGGTAATAAAGATGATTGTTACATTTCGACTATTAAGTGTACTAACCAATCAAGAAATTAGGATAAATTAGGACAAAATGCCAAAATTCGGGGAATATATTATTTCGTGAAAAGCTTCTTCTTTTCAAAAGTCGTTATCAGGGAGACGTTACTGCCTAATATCCTGAAACTACACCCACGGAACCATATCCGATAGTGAATGTTATAACACCACCACTTCACTGTCAGTAATAAATTTAATACAGGGTATTATATTTATTATAATATAATACTCAGTTAAAAATTACAAACATACAAATACAAATAATTCTAAAATTATTTGTATTTTTTAGTTCGTCGACCAACTTGGCGATATATTGAATATGGGCCAGATTAGGAGTACCCTTAACGGACGAGCGTGTATGCGTAGATATATGGATGTAAAGGAGCCGAGAGAGGTGTGTCAGGATCGTGCCAAATGGAAGTCCGCAGGCTCTGCCTGCCCCTCTGGGTGAAAGGAGTGAATGTTTATGGATTATAGACTATTTACGAGCAACTGCCTATAATTGCGACTTGTTATCTAATAATCCTTCGTTTTTCTTACGATATATTTTAATTTTTATTTTGTACATACACTGACCTGTATTATTATACAAGTACGTTGGACAGGCTATAAACCGTGACATAATGAGGCGATTTAATTTTCGTCATTTTGGCGCCGATAGCAGATGTGAGCGTCCACGGAAATATTTATGTACTCAGTAAATTTACGAAAATTTAAAGAAAAACAAAGGCAGTTTTAGTAAAAAAGTGATATACACTCTGTAAACACTAGGAACAAACACAAGCAAGTGATATATAGTGATTTCTCCACTCCACAGAGTCAATAATTCATTCTTGGGGCAATGCATACGCTAACTATTAAATAATGCGGTTTTAAGATGGGTTCCGGGTCACGAGGGTATTGTAGGCAACGAATTTGCCGACAAACTTGCACGGGTGGGCTCAAAGTGCACACAATTTGGACCCGAGCCATTTTGTGGAATCTCAAGAAGCCTAGCCCGATTAACCCTTGAAACTCTATCACAATAAATAACTTAAGATCTGGTCTGACACACCAGGCTTAAAACATTCTAAAACCTTAATCCGGGCTTTTGATCGTAAATTCGCTTCAGAAGCCCTGGGATTAAGTAAAAATAAATTGCGCATTCTGGCAAGAGCCCTAACTGGACACTGTTGTATTAAAAAGCACATGTCCTGATGGGACTAAGCAACTCAAGGATTTGTCGGTTCTGTTCCATAACGGAAGAAACGAATCTACACATCCTAACCGATTGCGGACCCTTAATGCGCAAGCGTAACACTCATCTGGGACACTATCTACTCCGCCCAGAAGAAGTGAAATTGCTCACGGCTAAGCAACTCCTTCGATTCATTGAAGACATAGGGCTTAGCAGTGAACTATAGCCATAGCAGCGATCACAATAGATCTTCTAGGTCGCAGTGATACTGGTCTATTTACCTAGACCTGCATAGCTGCTCGCACATTATAAAAAAATGCATACGCTATTACAATAAATTCCCAAAATATACGAGGTTTCAATTGCCAAGTTTAAATATCCAATTAAACAAAACTGTATAAAAAGGGTTATTATAATATAAATAAACACATGGTTGATAATAACCACTGGGAATGAGGTGGTCGCTTCTAAGCGGTTTCTGAAATATTTTTTTAAATGTTTTATACCATATACATTGTAAAATTTATTTAAAAAAAGTCCCGCTGGGTTTCTTGCTGATTCTTCCCAGGACGAAGGTTTTTTCCAGAACCAGTGTTACAGTAAAAAATGACTCAATAAGAATTACATTTAATCTATATTGAATAAAAAGTTATTCTATTCTATTCTGTAGACATAGGATAGTGTGACAAAATATATCGATGAAAATTCTATACTCTATAATGGCATACAATAAATAAATGTATCAATTATACTTATGTCTTAGACACAATCTTTATAACTCATATAAAACAAAAATCGATTTTGTGTTAGTCTACTTTTCTCTTTGTAGCTATAGAACGGCTTTTGTTCCGGGTTCCACCATTGGGTATGTACAAAATTGGGTGTGTTATATGTATGATACATTCGAGAGGTTTAAAAAGGTCCAATGAGTAGGAAAAACTGTGGTAGGTAACTATTAAAGAAAGATTTTAAGATTTTTAAAGAATTTATTGTTAACCATACATTTAGTCCTTTGTTATAGAGAAAATCAATTAGCTGCCAAAAAATTATACCTAATTCAACAATATCAATAGGTTCAATTAGAATTCAATAAACTTTAAATTACATTATTGAATACCACACTACAAGTCATTCACAATTTCGCCACATTCAGTTTTAGTAGAGTCATTTGAAAACCTATAAATTAATAGATATTTGATAATTATCTGTTGTCAACGACTTTCATTGTTATAAAAATTTAGGTAGAAAAAAACATCGATAAATCAACCGTATTAAATTTCAACGTTTATCAAAAATACGTAATTTAAAGCCAAAAGTGTTAGTAATCACATTTACATTTAATAAGGTAAGTGACATATTCTTAAGAACCGATATTATCAAATAGTTTTAATTTTTAATATAAACTGTAAATACCCTTCCTTGTGGAATTTTACCACACTTCCCTTCCCTTATGGTAACGAATTTTACTTTATCATTGTTACTAAAAATACTTTTTATTATATTACATGAAACGTAACCGAACTACACATCACACACTCTTTTACTTGTTTAAAATACTCATAAACGTTTTGGACAAAACAACAGCAATTTGCAAGATATGTCAAATTACCCATATTTAAGTAAATTGTTAGTTTAATCTATTTTTGGGTTTATTTCTCAGGTTTTTTAAACTCGGGGGTGTACACGTTGTAGCTATTGTCCATTCAAAAATGAAACGTCTCCTTTTATTTTAAAATTGTAAATACAAAATAATACCGAGGTTAATGTGTAGTACATGCGGAGTAAATACAGTGTAGTTGATTTTTTTATTTATTTAATCCCAAGAGCCAATCGGTCGTATTATTACGAGTATATAATATTAATTGTTAAACATCTAAAATATTGTCATTACTACATCAGATCGAATAAGTATTCTTCTTCTTAAAAGAAACTTACTTCCTTTAATTTATTAACCGTAGAATTAAGTTATATGTAATGCGAACATTATAACATAATATTTAATATTTGAGTCTTCGGGATTTTTGAGAATATTTAATTAGAAGCAAATCCAAATAAATGTCTTCCTAGTTTTAGATACACTGCACACTGCAGACTCTATTGGGCGAGAGTTTAATCAGGTTGGGCTGCTATTGCGCACACTGGGTCAATTAAACAGTCGGGTTGGCGGTGAGTGCGCACACTAGGCAACACGCGACCGATAGTTTGAGAAAAAAATTGTAGTTAGCAGCTCTTGAAGTGAATAGTCGCGCAATGAAACCAAATATTTTCCAGAAATGTTAATTATTGCTATTATTAAACGAAAGACAGGGATCAAGAAGTGAAACCAAAAATACTAGCTGCGTCTTATACAGTGACAGATTATATTGCAAAGAAAATATTTCTTTGCCCGAGTCGACCGACTAAACAATCAGCGTGTATGCGCATACGCGCGTTGAGTAGCTGACCAACAGTTTAGTCTGAAGGGAATCGTGTAGCCAATCAAACGGATTTATCGGCCGATAAACCACCATACGTGGCATGAGGGAATTTCGGGTCGAGGAGCTAATCAAATAGCCTCTTGTTTGTTTTTATATTTAAAAGAACTTCCTGAAGAAGTTTCAGAAGTAATTTTGTACTCTGATACTTGCGGAGGACAAAATAAGAACACCCATGTGGCTGCAATGTTTACCTACTTGTTGTCAGTAAAACCGCTATTAAGTTAATAAAACATAAATTTATGGTACCTGGTCATACACATATGGAGGTGGACTTGGACTTTCGTTATAATTTGCGCACTTGCATACATCTTAATACTCATTAAGAAACCGACTAAACTGTCGCCCGATAGAAAGGCAGCAGTGTGGGGTGTCTCTTATAGTATAGAAAACGGAATTAAGAGCGATGTGCGATAAATGTTTTTCGGTTTGTTCGGTGGCTAAGCCGAAGCAGCGGCAAGCACAATTGTTAAGGCGAATGCTCATTTATCAGTACGGTATGCGCCATACGCGTCGCATTTACTGATGTCTCGCACATTATCACGTACGCGCTGTACGCAAATCTTTATTGTTGCCAACCAGTTTTGCGGTTTTTTTTTAACCACTAATGTGAAACTGAAACGGTACAGTGACATTGATCGCTCGGAATCACTCGGATCGCTATGGAAAAAAATCTTGTAATAGCCTGCTTATTGACATAGGAAGAAGAAAGTAAAATTCGATGAAAAATATTCTGGATTCACAATATTAATTTAAAAAAGCAGTTTTATGGAGAAAATTATACGTTAGATAAAGACTTATTAGATGATGATGTACGATTTTTCAGATACAGTAGAACGCCGATTAACCGAATCGCCAATTATCCGAATCGGTCCTGAGCGTAATATAAAAAATTTAAACAAAGTAGTGAAACTAAGTCTTGGTTTTAATTTTGTAATGTAATTTTTGTTTTGTTTTGTTGTAACAAGTTGGAACTCGCTGGAGTCCAGATATATTTAACTGTTACAGTTGAAAGCTAGAGGCAAGATACTGATGAAATCGCAGTGAGTGCCATGTATGAACAGGATAATGAAGAGGGCGACAACGAGACCGAAGGGAAGAGGCACAAGACCAAAGTGTACCATCTCACAGCGAGGCGTTTATGTGCTTCGATAACGCCCTCAAGTGGATAAAGCGGCAACCCGAATGCGACGGTGTATAACTTCTTGCCATACGGCGACTGTGTGAGTTTGCCGCACGGAAACAAGCTTCAATGTCAAGGCAACTTACTCTGATCGAGATGTTCAATAGTGCACGTGGTTTCGTATTTTATCTGCCGCGGCGGCTGATGCTCTCTCTCTCTCTCTCTCTCTCTCTCTCTCTCTCTCTAGTGCACTACTTACGTATTGTAGAACTGTGTTTGTTAAACTTTTAATGAAGTTATTTTAAGTATGTACCAGTCTTTGTCCGATTATCCGAATTTTCGATTGTCCGAATCGACTCCGGTCCCAATTAATTCGGATAACCGACGTTCTACTGTATTTGAATTTGATGGATGGTTTGTCTTAAGCATGGCTTGTCTGACGACTAATTGTTGCCTACACAGTAAAAAAATACTCCTTAAATGAAGTAAGAATATAATTAGAAACGTGCAAGTAGGTTAACGGTGGAGTGATCATCTTGCCACAAATTGAAAACTTATTCTACTGAACGACTAGAAAAACATTAGCCACTATAAACAAGATTTCTCCATTAGAAGGGTAGTCGAAACCATCAGTTTTAGTCGAAAGTCCACTAAGTTGGCAACACTACTTCAATATTTGGATATGTACTTACCCTATTTTACAAAATACGACGCGTACGATTCTGCTGCAATGTGCGAGCTTTCATATGATTTCATATAACGAATTCAAAAAAGCGGCGCGCAAAGCGCGTGCGGCGCGAACGGGGCTGACAAATGTGGTTTCACCTTTAATCCCGTTACATAATCGATTCATTTTTCCTTTGGTCACAAAGATCGCACTAGTTCAAAGTACACAAGCGTGAAAGTAGGAAATAAAAAATAATTTGTTCAAATTATCCTCACGAAAACTGTCCTATATATAAAGCTCGTGTCGAGTTTTATCGAATACCCTATGGTATTATTTTTAATTAAGTAATAGTAAAAATACGTAAAATTAACTGTAGGATTTATGTAAACAGGAATTGTTCAAAATTGATCCTTTACTTTTAGAAAACCCTTAGAATAGATTATCGAATCGTTACTATGTACAAAGTGTAATGGACGCCACACACGGTCAGTTCAAACTAAAACTGATGATATTTTTTAAAATATCGGATTCTCGATATATCGATAAATAAACTTATATATAAAACTCCGATATTGATATATTTATAATTATCGATATATTGAAAATCCAATATTTTAAAAAATAACAGTTTTAGTTTGAACTGATCAGTTAAAATGATCAGTTGAACTGACCGTGTGTGGCGACAATTATTTTAAAAGGTACGAAATATTCTGGATCTGCGATCGCTAGTCCTTTTGTCAAGCGAAATAATTTAATCTCTATTAAATAGCTAGTCTTCCCCACAACGGAACACACCCATTTTCGGCAATAATTTTAAGGGCTGGTGAAAAATTAGAGGTAATATTTTTAATAAATAAAGGTAAGTAACGTATAGATAATATTAAGATAAAGTAAAATCACGACCTTGTGCTTGCCACAGTCTCTATCTTTTTTCACTTACTATATTATAGTTATTATATTGTGATTTACAAGGTTATTTATTTTAATATATAAATTAGTTTTTAACTGTAGTGATGTAGCTATATTAGCCATAGTAACTATAGTCTTCTTGATTTTGTAGTAGAAAGATTGATGCTGAGGCGCTTAATGTGGAAAAAAATTAATGGTGAACGGTACTCAGTAACTACTTTAAGTCTAAAACATTTATGGAACACAAGAAGCAATTAGAAGTAAATTAAAGATAACACCAAATTTTATGTAGGGGCTGTTCAAGTATTACGAAAGCGCGAGCGGAGGAATATACGAAAATCTTATTTAATAAAATTATGAAACAAAACATTTTTCAAACAATATTTATAATCTAAATTAATATAAGTACTATTTTTATTATTTTAATGTTATACCTTATTTCTTTTCATATTCTTTGAGACTTAGAGCAGTTCGCAATTTTCTTATTTTTGCTTATACAGGTTAGTGCGGGCCTAAAATCATATAAAGTTTGCTTACGTAATACTTGAACTATCCCTAATATGTAAACCAACTGCAAACCTTGTTATCAGGTTAAAACCGATTTATTGATTTAAATGGAATATCTAGACACGTCACTTTAGCTGTTGATTACTATTTCTTAGCCTAAATTATATTGGTAACGTATATTACGGCTCTCGGCTAGTTACTGTTATTTTATAGAACAGGGGTTGCCGACCGAGAAACATTTAAAAAACGGCACGAGCATTGGTAGTTAATACGTCTCTTAGAAAACACACATTAAAAAATCACATAGTGTAGAGGCAGAGATAGATTGGTTATCTCCGACCTAAAAATGAGAAAATAAAGAGTAACATGGATAAGTTATTATATTTCCTATACATGTTAAGCTTATTTATATTACACTAGTGGTCGGCCAATGGTAGAAATTCGAATACCTTAATTTACATTTCAATGTCAGTAATTATTTGTTGACACAATTTTAAAATTATTTGGCGACGATGTGCGCGACTGTGCGACTGTTTGATCACAGACTATTTTTTGTTTATCATTTCTTATATGGACGTAAACAAAGTTTTATTTTAATTAATTTAATTCTATTTCTAATATATTGTATTTAGGAGGAGACACAAATTTTAGCATAGTGCGCTCCTCCACATCAATTTTAACGATGTTAAATCTCAGCCGTGTTAGCTTAGGTGCTAAGCGCTCGTTGTAAATTTCACAGTACGCGAGTAACGCAGGACCGATCTCCGCTAGCACCAATGAAATTGTTAATTGTAATTTTAAGTGTTGATTTACCACGTCCACGGTGGTGAAGGAAAACATCGTGAGGAAACTTGCATGTCTGAGAAATAAAAAAAATTCGAAGACATTTGAAAGCCTGTTGGCGACAGGGCAGCGCGGCAGCCATTTCCGTGCCCTATTACCTTCTCAGAAATGAGAGGAGGCCTGCAGCCAGCTGTGGGTCGTATATAGGCTGTTACTTTTTTAGAATGGTCTAAGGTTACTTTACTATTTATAAATAGATAATAAAAAAACAAACATATTGAGAAGATAGACTCCAAACTAAAAGAAAACCTGCAAATCTAAGAGCTCTATTTGCTACAACACCTTTAGTAAAATATAGCCCAGGCTATCGATTATCAAAATTTCCGTAAAATACCGATACCCAAAAAATCCCCAATCAACTTGATATTCCCCGCACTTTGGGGAATTCCCCGCATGTTGGGAACGCTGCCCGCCGTAGTCACCGCGTGTGACAAGCTGACAGCGCGTACGACGTTGCGCTAAAAATTATACTAAAAAGCACATTGTATAGTATGCCTTTCCTCAATTTTCCTCACGTTATTCACCTCAAAGCATCTTGTGGTCCCTTTTGATGATGGTGCGTCAGTTTTTAGATGAAGGTATCATCTGAAATTTTGTGGACGTCGTAAGAATCAATGCCAATATAATAACTTTATAACTATGACCTAGTATTTTCACTAGGATCATCATGGCTCATGATTATTTTTTGATATTAATATTGTTAATAATCGAGCATCTTCTAATAAAAAAGAGGTATGTCGTAAAAAGCTCTCCATAGACCGTGGACAACTCTTTCAACATGGTTTGAGAAGGTTTCCCGTGTTTAGCATGGAACTTAAAGATGGCTATTAGATTTTCTTAATTTTCTAAAATTGTGTTTCCGATTTCTTGTTTAATCAACGATAGCTTTTGCTACAGTGCACCCTTCCTCCTAACCGCCCTGAACTCCATTCTGCGAACTTAGGCCCGCCTCCGTATATGGCTGTTCGTTCGTCCTCAGTCAGTGCATAAGGCGTCTCAACAGATTTTGCGGTAACTCATTTTTGTATGTGAACTATGCTAGTAATCTTCTCGAAATCCGTCCTGACTCCAGCACCCTTTAGCCCGTGCGGTAACGGATCTTTATTAAAAAGTGTTCTTGTCGTCGAAGCACTGAAATCAGGTTTGGACTATCGATCAAATCAACATAGTCATAAGCTGATTTATATGTAAGTATCAGCTTTATAAATTAGGTAAGCTTCTTCAAGCATCCTTTTCCATTAAATTAACCTCGTTCTGTAATTTTCTAGAAACATATCTAAAACCAAAAAGCTAGATGGAGTGACAACCCGGTAAGAGATGCAGAAAGTGGATGGATGCAAGTAGCTCATAACTTTACCTCGTGGCATCGAAGCAGCAGCGAACTTTTGAAGAGCTGTGATAATAATAAATAGATACCTAAAATGTGGAGAGCTGGCCACCACTTCTTTGTTCTAACATTTTATTTTAATTTTAATGGGATAACACTTACTGTTTTGGTAAACAGCAAGACTGAATTGTACTTTATGTATGAATAAATTAATATTTTCTTATAAGAATATATGTATGTACATTGTAAACTAATGTTCTAAAAAAGGACAACTGAAGTATTATTTTTGTGGGGAAGGCCTCGATTGTGTAGTTGTAATAATAATATACATATCTATTAATTTGAATATGAGGCTCAATCTTTAGTGCATAGTATTATTCTAGTCAACTAAGTATGTACATGATTATGATTCTGCATTCCATATTTTTGTGAAAATTGTAGTTCTGTAATCGTAATAAATATATTTGTTCATCCAAGTTTCTTTTTATATCATTATTCCAGTATTTTAATATCGAAAATTTTGCGGCTATTCACTAGTACTCACTGGGCACACAGCATACACTTCATAGTGAGGTAATCCCCCCCCCCTCCCAATTTCCAAAAAAGAGGAAATTTTGCCGTTATGCAATTGGTACATTTTTAAATTACTTGGTGACGTAAAAATTGACCACTAGGCAGAAACCGATCGTCATCATTACAGCTCATTCACTGCTAACAGAGGCCCTCATATGTTGCCACAAAGCACGGACCAAAGCCATCCCATTACAAATGCATGTCATCACTTCAAATAATGGAAGTCGCCCTTACGAGACTACTGCTCTGAATCCATCAAGTATCCGGCCAGACCTCAGAAAATTATTTAAAGCTTGTAATTACACTTTTACTATAAGTTTTACTAAACTTGCACCTACGTTTAACTATAAGCTGTACTAATAAAAGGGTTTTTGCCTAACAGTTTATTTATAAGTTTGTAATTTTTTGCAATCCACAATATTACGTACTCATAGTACATATATTTCAGAATAAGGATTGATACAATCACCACTCAATGATCTCAATGATGAATCACACACATTCACACATGTATAGTTATGTGTGTATAGGTATATGCTTTTATATATTATTTTGATTATAAACTTTATTTTAAAGCATATTATTGCATGTTATATGTATTCAATGTACCTTTTATTGTTAACTAGCTGTGCCCGCGACTTCTTTCGCGTGGAATCAGTACTTTTGATACTTTGCTCCCGAATTTCTCTAGCCAATACTTGGTTTCCATACAACAAATAAGAGATTGCCCTAAATAAGCAAGCACTATCACCAATTAATGATATGAAATAAAAATTTGAAATGAAAACTACAATCCAATGCCTACCTAAAACTAAGTAGGTACCTATACTAATAAAATGAAAATGCGTAAGTATCTATATTTTGTCTAATCCTGCAAACAAATGAAAAATAAAACTAAACTCAACCTACGAAAGTTTTTTGACCTTTATGTAATAGGTGTGATTGGGTTAAAAATCAGTTGAGTTATCTATCCAGAAATTCTCAGTAGTAGCCCGGAGTCAAGAGTTTGGCAGTGTTTCATCCCTATGCCTCAGAAAGCACGTAAAGCCGTTTTGTGTGTACGGATAGAGTAATCAATGGACAATTTTTGATATTTCGTACTCGTATATAATGATCAATAGCCGTAGATTTTCGTAAAGTTCTATAATAGGTATTATTCATAATAATCACAATTTCGTGTTACGGATTTCTGCGCAAACTATGTATCCTGGTTTTAATACTTATTGAAAAAATTAAAAAAAAATAATTGCATTATTTCAATCCTAAAGTATTCGTACTAATTTTGAAATTATACACGTATATAAGTATGCAATCACCTCGTAATAAAAGATTCTTAAAAATCTTATTTTATTATCTAAGGGTTTGCACCCTTGTTTTAAAACCGTCAGAGGAAAATTTTATTATTTAATTAAGTATTTTAAAGCATTAATTTTTTTCTCCCTACAAATTGAACATTATCTACCTCCTTCTTCTAAAAAAAACCCTTACCGTGGGAGGGACGGTAAGGGTTTTTTTTAAGAAATACCAAAATATTTTATCTCCATACAAAATTACACATCCTCTGCCCCTGCCTCGTCCACCATAACGGGTATTCATTTATTTTTTAAATACAGTACTCTCAGAAGTATCGAGTCAAACACCCCGTAAAATATTTTCTAATAAAATAATAAACTGTAACATCCTTATTTCATCCTCTTAGGGATCGAATTTTCCAAAATTATTTCATAGCGGATTTCTACGTCATAAAAGTTTAGATTTCTACTTCAAGCGGTTTAGGTTGAGCTTGTACGCTGCTAAATGAGCTAGTCACTCTATATTATCTACGACTCAGTATATAAAGAGTACTTATATAGAAGCTACACAGTTAGCAGTGACGTCTGTCGGTAAATGGCAAAACTAACTATACGTCAACTTACATTTTATTCTGTTCGTTTTAACTATGTCCAATATAAGTAAATGAAATTTTATAAACGCTACTTGCAAACGAAATAAAAATAACTTCTGATATAAAATAAGAATTTTGTCTAATTTTAAGTACCTATTAACTTAGCAAATAAAAACATAAATTAATAATATGCACTTTATTACTAATTCCAAATTTGAAAGTAAAGAGAACAAATGTGTCAGGACTGTACTATCGGACTCTTCCCCGCTCCAAGAAGTATGAGAATGCTTATTTTTAGTCCCTCCCAATCACTTTTGTTACAAAAATATAAAATGTACAGACATCTGCAATTTACATTTTTATTATATGTATAGATTACACTTTAGTAATCTTATATTCGATCTTCACGTGCAACGCTCACTTCATGTCTAAGTACATTATCATCAAATTGTAGTAAAGCCAAGAGGGGGAGCCAGGAGACCCATAGCATAGGGCACAAACCTAGTTTAGGCTCATGTCTCCCACAACAACTTAGAGCCCTTAAACTAAATATGAAAGAAATGTAACTATGTAAAAAGTGGGAGAAATAAATGGTTATTATTTTTAATAAAAATGATGTTTAGTCAAAAAAGGGTGATTTAGTATGGTAATGAAAACCAAAATGAAATCTGCATAATTTTTATTATATTGTATATAATTATTTAAAAAAGTGTGCGGCTACATTAGATAATAGAGGTAAATTTCCCCGAAATGGTGACAAAATTATGTTGTTCGACATTATTACTAATCATAGATATAGATGTAAGGATTTGATTCGACTAATGCTATATCCCTCTCCAACTGCCGAAGTTCCTGTTCCATTTTAGTTTTTTTGAGTATTTTCGGTATCGTATCGGTGAGCATGGGCAATTGTAAAAAAGCTTTTTGCATTAATTGCCAGTTGTGTTTTAGATCCTAAATAAAGATAACAAATATATTTAGGTGAATACCAATAAAAATAAATGTACTAGTCAACCAAATCTAAGAAATACATTTTAACAGCTGTCAGACTTATTGCACCAAGCATGCCAAACAAAAAAGGGGAACGTACAATATTCGATTCTTAACAGTTGGTAATCATTTAGTTTGGTTTGAATAATACCATAATAAATTAAAAACGGATAATTTAAAACAAGATTTATCAGTTTCTTCGTATTTGTTGGTACTGCTTATTTCTAGAGGCACAGTTATAAAAATTTAAGATTGAAACTATATTAAAAATAAATTTATTAAATCATTTTCAGTAATATACTAATAATAATAACTAGTAGATATGTCATTGTTTATATTAATTATTATTTGATTTTCAATAATGCAGACAAAATTAATGTCTCTTTCAAAGTTATTCATAATCATTTTTTTTGTATTTTCTACCACTTTTGCCCAGTCATCCTTTGTGACATGGGCACGTGCTTCAACAAATATTTCTTTATAGCATTGGGTAACAAACGAGCACACAGTCCACCTGATGGTAAGTGGATGCTATGGCCAACAGACATACATAGGTATTTATTCTCAATTAAGCATCAAAATGCAAATGCGTTGTCACCCAAGAGGCTTAAAATGGAATGCCTCGATTCCAGTAAAAAGGATATCCGGTTCTCTAAACTCACCATACGAAACACAACAGCATTACGCTAATAATTTAAGCTGGTATTTTGTGAGAGCGTGGTCCTGCCCTTGTTGAGCCGACCCATTCGTGCTACAACTATAAGATGTAGCGTAGCTCTGCCACGTACAAAAAGTTATTATAGAAGAAACAGTCCAAAAAGTTAAAACCAAGTCACAAAATAAGGAGACAAACAAAAAAATCACAAAAATACGCACAGTAAGCTCTGGAAATAGAAACAGAAACTTTTTTATTCAGTATAGATTACGAATAATAAATATTGAAAGTCACTTTTTTTCATTTACCACTGGTTTCATTTACCACACGCAAAAAAAAACCTCTGTCCTGGGAAGAACCAGCAATAAACCCAACGGGACTAGTTTAAAAAAAAATAAGAGCTTACAATCATGCGTGTTACAATTAACAACACAAAACAAATTAGAAATAGCTTGGTAGCGATCACCCTTCCCAGGAGTTATTATTATCCATAAATTCCTTAATATTAAAATAACCTTTTTTATACAAACTTAGTTTAATAAAGTTTTTGATTTATGTGTACTTACGTCAAATTTTGTATATTTTCTGGCATTTTGTTGTAAAAGCGTATACATCGCCCCAAGAATGAATTACTGGCTCTCTGGAGTCGAGTAACTGGTACCGAAATGGATATTGAAATTATGTAGTGGTTATTTTAGCACGGCCTTGTATATGAGTTTTTTTTTTGCCTACACTAATTTACATTGACAATGTAAAAAAATAAACTTGTTTTATTCATGATTCATGTAATTTGAGGAATTTTGAAAATAAAAATTAAATTAAACAAATAATACATTAAAAAATTATTGATTCGATTATTTAAAAAAAATACCGATTATTTGAATATTTTCCTGATCATTCGCATAACAACGACGTCAAGTAAAAAAGATAATACTGGTTATTTTTTAATATATTGCTTTGTTTGAAAAATTCAAATTTAAATTAGTAATAAAAAACTATACACGTTGTAATGAAATACAGATAATTCTACATAATTCTTCGGATTTACGTAAAAGGTTATTTTAAATCGTGTGAGTACGCTGATGCAAAGTTATTGCGGAATAATTAATGTGAAACGTCAAAAGGTATTTCTTAGATTTGGTTGACTATAATTATGTCATAATTGTGGATAATAATCATGATTTCGTGTAAGAAAAATAAGCAATTTATTTATATATATACCAATCTGGAAACTCACCTCCAGAAGTTTCAATCGCTCTTCTTCATTTATAAGTTTGCAAAGGCTTTCTTTATTCTCCTCAGTCTGTTTAATTTTTGCTAATTGCTTTTGTATTTTCCTATTTCTTTTCATTAAGTACTCTGGCACCTGCCCGAAATCTTGCCTGAGGCAGTATTCTGGAACTTCTCCCGAACCTTTGATTTTTTTAATATGCCCGTTTCTCGTATCCACTAACCTAATTATGATATTTATTAATTTAAAATAACACTCAATATATAGTTTATATTTATAGTTTTATTTTCATTATCAGTGCAGTCCATCAAAACCCTAACCTAACCCCCAACCCAACCAGCCCCAACCAACACATAACCGTCAACATATTATAATAAGGTGAGTCTGAACCATTTGCAACCATTAAATATCTCGACTTATGTCTTGTCCAGTTGTTATCTAGGGGAACCAGACAAGTTGTTATCTTATGCCCTACCCTACGATTGCCGAAACAAAGCTACTACACTTAATTATTTTCTTTCTATCGATAAATGGTACGAGAAGTGGTAAAAAAGTATGCAAAATTACGCAGTATTTTTTTCCTGCGTACCGCCGTAACAAAGCGCGGGATCTATCCAGCCTAATTTTTTTCAAACGCTCGTTCATAAAATGTACGGTCTTCTTATGATAAGCTGTTAGTCCTAGGTCTTCACTGATCACTCTTTTGACCTAGTTCTGCTTAAGTCCATCTGAAGAGTCAAGATTTTTTGCTTACGAACATGATTTCGTTGGATTCGCGCCTTCACTGTTTTGATGATCGCGGGCGCACCTGATCTCTAAAAATGACGGCCACTCAGCGTGCCTAGTGCGAGTTTTTTTACGTGTTCGATCCCGAGATCGTTAACTAATTTGTATGGAATAAAAAAGCGCCAACTAATGACAATAATCGTAAACACAATTCATGAATGAGAGTTTAATAATCGTCGATATCGGCCATCGAACATTGACTCGCATTCGACAGTGAGAACGTTAACGCTCGTGATTGGTTGGTTCGAGAATTTTGCGAGTGCGAGCGACAATTTTGATCGTTCGAGATGTAACCGTACGCCGTCGCTATCGAAAAAGTTTTCACATAGATTTTTACAGTGAGATAGTAGAGTGAGAATAATTGTTGAAAAGTTAATTTTATTTCTTTTTTTTTGTGAACGATGTATAGTTATGGCAGAACTTTTTTTCGCTTGTAGGATATTTGCAGCCACTAAGGCATAAATAATTAATCATCACAGACTATAATAGCATAACTCCAGTGTTGAAGCAAGAGCTCGTGCATATTTTAGTCCGTTGTTACACCCCGATGACAGGCAGTTTAAGGATAGATATCACATTTTCCAAAGTGTTAAAGTTTTGTGTAAATAGCGTTTGATAAATCTAATGTCTACCATCACTACTCAAAAATTAAGTAAATTCCTCTTCAATTCTTCGAGACCATTCTATCGCTTGCATTAGACCATGCTTTGCTGAGGCCTCTATCCCGAAAACGCGATAAATTTTCGTCCGTAAAACCTAGTTACAAAACACACGCATCAAAGTTAAATAACTTAAATTCCATTTAATTCTCCAAAAATGTCAACATAAAAGCATATTAGAAGGAAAACATCTTATGTATTTCGATTTTATTTTAAATTTTTCAATTATTAACAATTAAATGGCTAATTCACAATCTCATTATACCTACTAACACAAACTATCGAAACCTTGATCAAATTACGAAACATAAACAAATAGGTAAACAAGATCGCTATAATAACCACAAATTTGATAGACAGATACTAATATTAAGACCAATATATAAAAATGTCATTCTAAAGGTTAGTTTATTTCAGGAAGCGAATATGCTACCAACATAAGAGAAGGAATAAATGCCATTCTTCGCTTGTCGATACCGACGACGTTAACTCGGTTAACGCGATGGTGAAGTTATTCGATTAAGTTTGTGGAACTCGCACTAGGCATACAGATCCGTCTAACTACAGGCCTATCGCCATCACCTCCTTGTTTTCTAAAATAATGGAATCCATTATAAACTGCCAGCTCATGCAGTACCTCGAAAATCACCTGCTGATTAGTGATTAGGTTTTCATCGGGGTCGATCAGCTGTGATCTTCTGGTCTACCTGAGTCATAAATAGGCGGAGGCCGTATATTACAAGGCCGAGGCCGTATAGCCTTCGATCGGGTTTGGCACAAAGCGCTTCACCAGCTGTCTTGCAGATTGGAGAATCAAAATCGTTGTATACATAGTGTATGCTCCGATTCAAAGCCTATTAATGTTTTCGTCCCACAAGGCTGCGTGCTATCACCAACGCTATTTCTTCTGCATATCAATGATATGTTGTAAACTGGTAACATTCGAGCAGACATTCGAGTAGTCGACATATCGAGTAACGTGCAGTTTCTTGGTCACTTGAAAGATAACGCCAAATTGGCGTTATCTTTCAAGTGACCAAGAAACTGCACACACTGCACGAAACAGCAGAGCTGGACAGTATTTCGTGCCGGCACACTGCCTGCTAGTTTATAAGGCGAAGGTTCGGCCTCATATGCAATACTGTTCCCATCTCTGGGCTGGAGCTCCCCAGTGCCAGTTCTTTCCACTTGACCGTATCCAGCGCAGAGTGGCTTGAATTGTCGACGACCGAGTGCTTTTCGATCGACTCGATTCACTGACGCTGCGAAGAGATGTTGCATTCCTTTGAATTTTCTATCGCGCCTACCACGGGAAGGGCTCTGAGGAATTGTTCGGATTAATCCAAGCCGCCAAATTTCATGAACGCACATCGCGGCAAAACTCCCGATATCATCCACACCATCTGGATGATTGGCGGTCCATCACTGTACGTTTCACTAAGAGTTTTATTTCGCGTACGACATCTCTGTGGATTAGTCTACCAATGGCGATTTTTCCGTTTTTCCGATGTCACATCGGTTATGGACCTTCAAGAAAAGATCTTACTCCTTTCTAAAAGGCCGGCAACACACCTGCAATTCTCCTGGTGTCGAAGTCGTTCATGGGCGGCGGTAGGTGACTACCACCGCACATCGCACATCAGGTGAGCCATATGTGCGTTTGCTCTCGGACCTTCTGCTTTCTGCTTTGAGGTGACCCCTTCTAGATAGATGAAGTCGACCTGGTAAGATATTATTCAGGAAGTCGATGTATGCAGGTGGCTCAAGACTGAGTTTTTGCGGCATTCATTTCCGATAGACCTATGTTCTACAGTGGACTTTTAAAGGGCTGTAATGGTGATGATGATACTGACAAATATAGAAAATACATATAATACCCAAGACCATTCCTTTGATTATAAATACTTCCCAGGTGAGTTGCAGTTATCGAGAAGGTTGGTAGTATATATTTTGTAACATACTTTAACAAGGCTGTTATTTTTTTAAATATACAGAAAATATATTGCCAGCCAAGCCACACTCCTCAGTCAATGTCTTATTTACTATATTTGATGGGATTGCGAGAGAGGCAGACAAATTCATCTTAAATGCGGATGAATACACGAGAAAAAGAAGGTAAACACGTGTTACGCGAATTATTCATTATAATAAATATCTTTACCGCACTGATATTTTACAAAAAATAAAACAAACATTTTGAATTAAATAAACAAGTAAATCAATTAAAATCTATCGAAATTCAAATCATATCCACCCTACTTTACGAACGGCAATAAACAATAATTTAGTTATTTAGTAGGAATCTTTGTCAATGTCCTTTCGCACGATCACAGGCTTAAGGGCAAAGCCGTTCGAGCCTTTAACTCTCATTTCATTTACTTGTTGAACTGTGGTTAGCCAAGGCGTGACGTCGCGTCGGCGTCATATTGTATGTCAAGTATCTAACCAATTCGGTGATAGGTGGATGGGTCGCGGTTGACCTATGACCTAATGGCTAGTTTACACAGTGCGAGCTAGCGTACGAGTCAGCCTGCCGAGTAGCTGCAGTAACTCGCACTGTTTGAACGGCACTTACGAGTAACTCGCACGTGCAAGTTGGACAGTAGCTCACATCCGACTTACTTCAACATTTTTTGTTTTCACTCGCATGCTCACCCGCCAGAAACTCGTACATGACAGCAGCTCGGCCGTCGCTCGCATTGTTTAGACGCGTTCGGCAGTAGCTTGCCAGTGTTTTTTTTTTATAACACGTGCACTCGACATCGCGGCAACTCGCAAGACTGGACAGCAGCTACTAGTGTCTTGTAGACAGCAAAGGCGAGCCGAACTACTGGCTTAAGAGTAGACGAGCCGAGTAGCTGTCTACTGTCTAGTCAGCAGCTCGCATCGTCTAAACTAGCCATAACACTTCTAGATTTTTATTTGAGAGCCGAATACTATTATTTATTCTGTGGCCGAACTAAAACGATTAGTATACGCAGATGAAGCACAAAGTGTTAGTGATTTATAGCAGCAAATAATAGACATATTTAATATGATAAAGTGATAAAGACACGCTTCGAAATTTAACAAACAATTTACAAAGACAAGCTAGTTTGTGGTTTTGGAACGAAACTGTAGATATTTTGAACAACTACTGCAATATCGCTAAAAAGTTAGTTTTTATTTGTAGATAACAATAATGTAGTATGATTTTGTAAATATCAATCATAAAATATCAATATCAAAAGTGTAGTCTTCTGTAAATAAGTTGATTTCGATCTTTTACATACGCCAAGATGTTGCGGTATAAGGTAGGTATAAAAAATATTATTAGAAACTGTTTATCAATTCAGTATTACGCAAGATAAAGTTTAATGCGTAATTCTACTCAACTACAACATATTAGACGGTCCTAAGCCCGGAAAAATATGAAAGATCGAAATCACAAATATAATAATCTGAAACGAAAGGTAATCATGCGTCACACGACGGCATTATTAATGAAAAAGTGGCAATGAGAAGTGCTGCTATTTTAAATATTTTTCTTTTATCGACCAAATATTTTACTAATAACCAGTATATGCTGATTTTGCATTAGTAGACAGTCATTAGTATTGGGAGGTCAACTCACATCGAACGTTTTAAGGTCATTGACATTATATGCGAAAAACACACCATTAACCAACGACTTCACGTGTTTTCCGAGGCACAGGGGTGAGACACAGCCAACTTCCTGACTCCGGACAGCTACTGAGAATTTCTTGACGGAAAAACTTAATACATTGTTTTTTTTTTGTCACGACCCGGGATTCGAGCCCAGGTCCTCATGATCAGCTGTCACACTACAACAACCGCTAGACCAACGAGGCAGTCAAAATCAAAAATAAATATCAAAAGTGCCTAAACACTTATAAGATAAAAATAATTTTTGGTAACATAAGACGCGGTCAGCTGATTATAAAAGTGTGTACTGCAACGATGTGTCGGCCCTCCCACTCGGTCACCTGGAACCTACATAACGAAAAATGTGCATGCATCTGCTCGCTCTTACAACTTTCATTCAATAGAGATAGTAGCTTTTTTTTTAGTTTTACGCAAACGCCGTAGGATGAATTGATTTTACGTATTCTTTTCGATATTTGGAAATGTATCTAGTTATATTTTGTTATGTTTTTAAATACTTTCGATGATAGCTTCTATTCCATTTACACAAAGAAACCATATTATTTTCCAGACGGTAAAAATAGTCAACCATTACCTATAATTATTGATTAGACGTGATTGTCTTATTTAGTATAATTCATTAAACGAGCGATTCGTATATATATATATATAAAATATATATATTTTTTTTATCGAAATCTCGGAAACGGCTCCAACGATTTTCATAAAATTTAGTGTCCAGGGAGTTTCGGGGGCAATATATCGATCTAGCAAGGATATATTTTTAGAAAATGTCTTCTTGTCCGTGTTTTCAGGCAATGAAAAACTGCTACAATATAAGAAGGTAAATTTTCACACTGTGTTAACGATCGTAATAGCTCAATTGGATATCGAGCGGTCGCGAAATCGTAATGTCTTGGTTCGCGTCCAGTCTTCGGTCCGAATTTTTTTCCTTTTTTTTTTTCAAGTTTCCTTCTTTTGTAAGAAAATCTACCATTTCGAGCTATTAGCTCACGGCCTGCAAGGCCTGAGACAGATGAAGTTGTAAGAGTCGAATAGACTATCAGCACTAACATCTAGATAATAGTCCGTTTCGAGCCTTTTTTTAGTATTTTTTAAAAATACGAAAATTTTAATTAAACTAATTGCACTCATGATTTTTTATTCAAATAACCAGTTCAGTTTTTTTTATTATATCAATAAGATCAAAAAATATTATTCATCAGTATGTAATTTGTAATTGTAATTGTAAAATGTAATTTCAAAAAAAAAAACCGAGCAAAGCTCGTTCATCCGGGTATGTTAGTATAATTCATATATCCCGTGCTTCGGAAGGCATGTAAAGCCGTTGGTCCTGCGCCTGATCTCTCTCCGGTCGTGTCGGTTTACCGTCCCATCGGAATATGAGAATGATGGAATAGAGAGTGCAGCTGTGCTTGCGCATACACTGGGCACTATAATCCTGTCCTGCGCCGATGGCTAGTCTCCGTTGAGGCTGGCCACCGTGACCGAAATTCGGTCTGGAGGACACTATTATATTTTATATAAACAATATAAAGACTGTAGCTTTTTACTTATAATAAGACACGTGTACGTATGAAAAACGTGTCTTACGTATAAAAAATGTGTGAAACATTATGTTACATTGTAAAAATATGCAAAGCAGTAGTGTGGCCGATTTAATCTGTATTGGCCTTAGAAAAAATCTGTCTATGTCTATGTGGAACTACTATTCAACATATTGATATTTTAGAACAGTAATCTTACCTGGGTTCTACGGGTTTTGCTTTTGCTTTTATAACTTTTTTTATATTAAGCACCTTAAAGTTTACTTTTGGTTTCTCTGGTGTCTTACAAGGCGGTGGTCGTTTCGGCACTGGTGGAAGATTACCAGAAACTAGGCATTTGTGGTCAGATTTTTTACTTTGTTGACTAATACCTTCACCTTTTTTTAAAAATTGTTCAGGTGGTTTCAAGGGTGTCTCCGCATAACCAAAAGTACGCTTCAACTGAGGAATTTTGGTTTCTTTTAGCTGCCGCTCCAACTTGGATTCATACCTATGCATTTTAGAAACAAATAAACTTAGAATAAAGGTGAGTACATACTTTTCTTTTAAAAGCCATGCTTTAAATAGTCTTAATAGGCAATATAAAATAGTGTCTATTTCCCCAAATTTTCATTACTTAAAAGTAATATTGCTTTTGATAATTAATAATTATGAATGTTCATAAAAGTTAACTAAATGTGCGATTGGGCAAAGGTGAGGTAAGATTCCGTTGCGGTTGTATATTATAAGTAATCTAGACAATAAAAAATCTGTAGAAAAGTCGTTTCTGTAAATTTAATTAAAAGATACTGAAGCGAAATTAGTTGTTTTAAGATTTTTTGTCCGTTTTTCTGTCTGTCCGTCTGTCCTTCCGTCCGTTGGTCTGTCCCTCAAATCGTTCATGCAGAATTTGTATTGTGGAGTCCTGTTGGAACCACAGATCGTCCACGTTCATATTGTTTAATGTGGGTCAAAAGAAATTAGTTGACATTAGTCTGTAGCGCTCGCCATTGACAGTAATGGCCTCACCAATGACGTTTTGGAAAAAGTACGGACCAATGACGCCGCCGGTCTAAAATCTGCACCAATCAGTTGGGTAAGTTTCTGTAGATGCATTGTAATCTGGTGAACCTCGTGGGTGTCGGCATCGCCCCATATACGGCAATTTTACATAACATAGCCATTAATTCATAAATGCGCTTCATCACTAAAGATGATTTTTCGGCCAAAATTAGGGTCCTTGCGATGTTGTTTATGGTCATAACTTTAAGCTCCTGGGTTAGACGGATCATGTACGGGTGCAGGCATAAGTCCCGATGCAAATTCCGCCAAGTTGAAGTCTCCGAAGACACTGTTCCAGTGTACGGCGTAGAATTGACTGCTTCGGATTTTATTGCACACTTTCAAGGACTACGGCGATGTTCTCGGCCGATCTGGTGTTCATTTGATGTACTGTTTTACGTACCGGTCGTTTCGAATTTATCCACCAAACCTTGCAGAGCCGACTTTGAAGGGCCACAGCGCGGAAAGTTTGCATTAACGAGCACTCATTTTGATAATAAAGTTTTATCATTTGGATGCGTTGCTTAATCGTGTAACTTGCTATTATGATTTGTGATCAGTAATGAAACAATGAGCAATAGATTTCACAGATGTTGGCGAAATAACATGTCGACATTGACCCTCTCTTATCGGTAAACTGTTTATATTACATAAATGATCGCCGCTTTATTTAGTTTTTGGAGCACTACAGGCGCACCTCAACCTACTGTCGCTGATACTACTAGATGGTTGCTTTGGTATGATAAAGCCAAACATGAATGGATAAATCATAGATCGAGGGAATAAATCGACAATCATTGACATTTATTTGATAAATGGCTAGTAATAATTGGCTATATCATGAGACTTTTGCGATTTATAAAATTGTCATTTACAGTGTTCGCTTTAATCGTTTTTTTTTTGACAGCGACATTTTAGAGTGAGATGGAACCAGTATGATTACACTAAACCGGCACCGTTGAGTAGACGGCTTATGCCCGACCTGTCTGAGTCATGAAAATATCACCACGCTTGAAGCGTATTGACGCTTTGCACTATGAATTTTATAGTACAAAATGCGAACTTACGCTTAAAGCGTAGGTCGCTCTAACCTGAAAGATACTAGCTGCATAACACTGAGGTGGGTGAATATGTCTATGTTCTCGCTTAAGGGTTAATTTTCAATGAATATAACAAATATTAAAAAAAATCAATGGATAAAGAGTTGTCTCTAATACCATAGACCAAATATACACCCTTCGGTAAATTTAACAGAAGATAGGAGAACACAATCTGCCACTTGGTCTTGCGAATGCTCAGATGAAGTAAAAAAAATTTTTCTGATCTGATCTGAGTGCGAATGTGGACTATGAAACCTTTTTCTTTCGTTAAATTTAGGTGGTGTTACTCTATGCTTAGTAGTTGACTTGTAGATAATAATGATGGTGATGATAAATAATTTAAAATCTTCGATAAAAAATAACAACATACTGCAATTATTTAATCAAAATAATAAGGCAACCTACATGTGAACAATACTAAATATAGAAACATGAAAAAAAGAGATAAACTTAACACGCGAATTTGGGCGCTAAAACTAATATTTGATACAGTATGTACATAGTGTTATTGTTGTACAATGTACATTAAGGACTATCCGTTGTCTGTATAAGTCCGAACAATCTGGTTAACTATTATTAATTTCATAGTTTATGATTTATTTATTTTGAGGTTTATATGGAATAAGTCATGGAAAAAAGCATTTTATCGCCTTTCAATGAAAGCAAGTAAGAACATAATACGCCTCTCTAATTCCATGGGGGTAGACACTAGGATATAACTTTTCAGTTTGTGATCACTACTGCTGCAAGAGCGCTCCGCTATATCCGTGATGGATGTTCATCTTATTTGTTAAATATTTAATATTAATAATTAAACCAAATATTGTTTACCTAGGTGTTTTTGGTGGTTCTGGAGGAGGCTTCTCAAGAATTTTGTATATAAATTCGTCATGATGCGTAATTTGAACTAAAGACATTGGCGAAATAGGAAAGTAACAATAATCTAGACGTGATAATATAAATATAAAATGCACCTCGCGATTAATATTTGATAGACAAAATTGGTTACCATAGAAACATATGCACAAAGAATATATAATAACTACGGTTTTGGAGGCGAACTTAGAGTAATTACATCTCAATGTATTACTAGCATAGAGAGGGTCCTAAAATAAGAACAAAAGCTATTATTATTATTATTATTCGCGTCTTCTTTCTTTTACAAGTTGGTTGTGGATTACCCATTCCATAGACACCTCTATTGATGTGCCATAAGCGCACTAACCCCTTTATATGGACTGGCTATACGCCGTGACTATGGAGTATAGAGATAAGGAGGACAATCTCCCATAGGAGAATAGTTGAAATTGTGTCCATCTGTAAACTGTAAATAATAGTTCAAAAACTCTCCAAAACAGCGCTCGAATAGCTAGAGGGTAAGAAAAATCGCCGTAAAACACGTTGAGAGTGGTTTTGAAAATAAATATTTTAAAAACATTAAAATAATTATTATAAAAGAAATATTGTGAAAGTCTGTGCAATAAAAAATTATAAAAAGTTCTTTAAAATTTTAGATTTATTACTAGACTTATTATTTTTATTTATTAATTTCTATTACGTAATCCGGTTCGTATTTAGTTATTTATATCAACGAAAGTTTATAGAAGCTTCTTTCATCTGTTATCTTATTACATAACGTAGTCGAATAATGCAGAATTTCGTTGTATAATTTAAAATATATCATGAAAAGTTCAAATTGCTCAAAGAATTACATACTTACGTATGTATAGAGTGAAACTACAATTCTACATAAATTGAGTCAATATATCTATCTAGCTTTTTCTAATTTAATTTTCAAATAATGCAAAAAGAGACACATATATTAAAATATGCTGGGTGTAATTTATGTTAATAATAATATACTCTTTTTGGACTATTGCCCGCTGTCCAGTCGCCGGTGACGCTTTATCTAGTCGCCCTCTTCCGGCCGCAGTGCAGTGAGTGCTTCCATAACCTTCCTCTGGCGGCAGCAATGAGTGCTTCCCACAAGCACCCTCGCCCAGCGGCAATCCCGGTTTCTAACTACAGGTAGCAATCCCGTTTTCTATCTTCTAGTAGCTATAAAGTTCCAGGTCAATTCTTCAGTGTCTTCTTTGATTCTGCATCAGATCCGACAGGCCCTAGGGGGCCAGAATAGGTTCCGGCCTGAGTATTTTCTTCACCGTCTCTGCATCCGATTCGGCTGTTTTCTTGATCCGGTCATACGCTCACGACTACATATATTCCCGGAGGGGGTTTATCAATTATATTACCTGTGCTCTGGTGGTAAATACGTTTGTTAGTTAGTGTTTTAGATTAGTTAAGCAGGTAGTTAAGAAACCATATCTATGCTTAAATTTACGTAGTAGTAAAACAACGTTTTACGTTATAAGTATTATAACTGGGACACAATACATCATCATCGTCATCATCATTACAGCCCTTTACAAGTCTTACCAGGTCGTCACTCTATCTAGTAGGGGAGGGAACCTACACTTCGCCTGCCTGTACGAGGCTGCTACTCGAGAAACTATTTTATCCATCGGTTATCGGTTCTTCGAGCTATGTGGCCGGTCCATTGCCACTTCAGTTTACTAATCTGTTGGGCGTAAATCCTCATTTCTAAGCTTATCACGGAGAGAAACTCCGAGCATAGCCTCCATATCCTAAGATTTTGAGATATTTCTGACGAGAAGATGTGTCGCAATCTCCCGAACGCTGCCCAGCCGAGTTGAATCCGTCGATTGACCTCGGTCAAAGGTGGACTTACCTGGTCGGATTACTTGTTCAAGCAACAACTTTGAGCTTGGTGTTCCCGTCAACCAACGGCATAGGTGTGACATGGACATTACACATGACTTTCGTCTTGTCCATGTTCATCTTAAGACCTGTAGTACGTTGGGAAACACTATTGAACTCATTGAGCATAGTGCTAAGGTCCTCCAGCTATTCTGCCATAAGCACTGTATCGTCGGCAAATCGAAGGTGAGTGATATATCCGCCATTGACGTTAACACTGTAATCCTTTCCAGTCCAGTAGTTTCAAAACGTCTTCCAGTGGTTTAGAGTTTCGGGAATATTACGTCTTACACTTCTATGCAGCTGGATTGGTTTCGTACTCTGGTTCTGTACTCGGATAGCCATCGTAACCCTTCTGTACAAACACTTCAGCACTTCGATATAACGACAGTCCACTTGATACCGCTGAAGGGACTGCAGCACCGCCCAAATCTCGACGGAATCAAAGGCTTTCTCATGGTTCACATACGCAAGACAAAGTGGCAGATTGTACTCTTCGGACTTCTGCACAATGTATGTGGTCTATTGTATGCCTTTTCGGAAACCAGCTTGTTGGGGAGGCTGGAAGTCTGCGTGCAAGACGATTCGTAACGACTTTCGAAAACAGCAAGTAGACGTGGCTCAGAGGTAAAAACAGTCTGTAGTTCTTCAAGAGAGCGTTGTCGCCTTTCTTGAAGAATAAGACCACCGTACTTCTCCACACCTCAGAAGTAGTGTCACCATGGAGGACGGAATGGAAGAGCTTCTGAAGGACTTTAAGTATTGGTTTTCCACTAGCTTTCAGAAGCTCCGCTGTAATTCCATCCTTTCCCGGGGACTTGCCGTTTTTAAGGTGCTGGAGAGTCATCCTAATCTCGCTCAGACTGACGTGTGTGTGTGACGAATAGTGTCACATAAGACTTGCTCTTGCATCGGTACCGACACTTGCGTGTAGCTCCAAAGATGACGTGTACAGCTGGCCATAGAACCTCTCAATCTCACTCAGAATCTCAAGTGTCCCGGAAAGGATGCTGCCACATTCGGTTTTCAGCTTCGACAGTTGGCTCTTTCTGGTAGACAGATATCTGGCAAAGACTTTGGGGCTCTAGTTCTTCTAGATCGCTTCTTCAATACGAGCTGTATTAAGGTTGCGTAAGCCCCGCAGCATGCATTTGGGGATCTGTCTGTTCAGTTGCCTGTATGCTATCAAATCTGCTGACTCTGCTCGGCTAACAGCCATGAGATTAAGAGTGTGATAGGAGAGTTTTTGTGTTCTTCTGCGACAGGTCTTGCAGAACTTAGCTCCGACCGCATGGACAGTTTCGACAAGCTTGTCATTTATATCGTCCACTTCATTGTAGTTTTCTAGGCATTGAAAACGATCGATCGGGGCTTTAGATTAGAGCACAAGGAGGTCGGAGCGTTGACTTCATTAGACGTGACCTCTCCAACTTTACTTTTAGGTTCAGTGTGCCTCTCATAATTCGACATCACTGAACAGTTGTCGTCTAGTCGTCATAATGAAGTCAATCTCATTTTCGTCATAATGAAGTTAATTTCATTTTGTGTTGTTGCTCATGCATATTGCCATAGTTGGCACGCTTTGCGAGCGGGTTGGCAACCGCAATTTTTATTGCTGTTTGCTGTTCTCAGAAAGACGCTACTGCCAATCTTCTGCCTCAGTTTCCCTCTGTCTCCTTTTACGACACTCACGGGAAGATATGGGGTCGTGGGTATTCTTACCCACCTATACATGGGGACACAATACAATTTTGACGAATTTGGAGTCATATAACTCGAACAAATTCCTCTACAAAAAGCAGGAGTCTACATGCGTACGATCTTATTGATAAAAATCTTCATAAGATCGTATTTTTTGTCCAAGATCGTACTGACTGATTTATTTGACAAATTTAATTTTAATTATGTCGTTTTATTTATTGTAATGTTTTAAATACTTTACTAAAAATATTGTTCTGAAATTATATCTTTTGGGGGGTTCTCTCCCAATTCTACTAAGCTATTACCCGATATGACGGCTCGTACAACAGAATCCTATAATATTGTTTACTGAGTGATACCCTGCTTCTTAATTTGACTAGCAGACCGATCCAAATTTATAGCCCTGAATGCCATTAAAATATCAGTCGATTCAATAATTTATAAATAAATACCAAATCAATAGGTACCAAGTTAGGCAATATCAATTCACAGACACCAAGTTAGGTACTTAATTAAAATTTAATAATTGACATTTATGGATTTGAATAATATTATTAGACTTATTTTTGAGATGTGTTAGATAGTTAATAAAAGAAATGAGGTATTTAAAAATAAAAACTTTTCAACGACCACATATTTATTTTTAAAAGGTTATATTTTTTTTATACATGTGACTTTTTAGGGCACAAAACGAAGGATGATAAACATAATTAAAAATACAATTACAAAACCTTTTTCTTGATGCAAACTTAATAAACTGGACATTTAACGTTATCTAAATTTATAACATCATCATGATCAAATAAATTCTTAAGCAAAGTATACTTTTCAAACACTTTACAACCGTCAACCAAGAAGGGAGAAAAATTGTCATAGGGAATGGAACAATAACCCCAATTAATTTTTCAATTCCGTTCTATCCACCACACTTGTTTGTTTTCTGTGTATGTAAGGTTATGTAAGGAACCGGAAAAAGGTAGAATCTATAAAACTTGAACTCGATCATCGCAGATGATGGCGATTTCTTTAATAATAAATTCGTTGTCATCTCTTTTGAATCCATATACATCTACAATAGCCGTAGATTTCAAGATATTTTTCGTACTATGTTACTTAAAGGCTTTTTTTACAGAAGAGGGGGGCAAACGAGCATGCGGTTCACCTGATGTTAAGTGACTATCGCCGCCCATGAACAACTGTAATACACCAGAGGAGTTACAGGTGCATTGCTGGCTTTTTAGAAAGGAGTAAGTTCTTTTCTTGAAGGTACCTAAGTCGTATCGGTCTGGAAAAACGCCGGTGGTAAACAATTCCACAAAGAAGTTGTACGAGGAAGAAAACTCCTAGTAAAATACATAGTGATGGACCGCCAAGCACCCGGATGGTGAGGTGGTATCGCCAAAACGCGATGTACGTTCGTGAAATTTGGTGGCTGGAATTAGTCGGAACAATTCCTCAGAGCACTCCCCGTGGTGGATGCGATAGAAAATGCAAAGGGATGCAACATCCCTATGCAGCGCCAGTGAATCGAGCAGATCATAAAGAACTAAGTCGTCGACGATTCGAACCTCTCTGTGCTGGATGCGGAAAAGTGGAAGGAGCTGGCACTGGGGTGCCCCGGCCCAAAGATGGGAATAGTATTCCATGTCCGGCCGAACTTGCGCTTTATAAAGTTGCAAGCGATGTGCGGGCATGAAATATTGTCCTGCTCTGCTGAGCACGCCAAGCTTTTTTAGAGGCCAATTTGGCAAAGTGACCACGTAACCGCAAATTATTGAATATGTCGCTGCCGAGGATTACGTTGCTAGCTGAGGCAGCAGGGGAGTGCCTTAGCCAGTTAAAATTAATCATTAATATGTTAAAAAAAGTATGAATATATTTTCTGTTGAACTTTACTTGTAATTCCGATTATCCACCCCGTTTAGTGTGGATAAGCTTAAACGCGTTTCCGGGTATCCACCCTAGGGTCGATTTCTTAAGGTGGTTAAACGAAATAACCCATGTTGACCACCAACTGAACAGACACGAAACTTGATGACTCACCGAGATGGCAGACAAGGTGATGGATAATCATCCCAACGGGGGAGCTGTTGGCCATGGACGCTCGTCGTCTACCCCAACCGTGGCAGCGGTGAACGTCCAGCTGCTGACCCAAATGAAGACCATGGCACTGGAGCTCAAGACTGCGTAGTGAGTTAAACGCCAACAACAACTGCCGTCATAATAATGGTTACAGGCAATGGATGCGTAACCGTTCTACAATGCGATGCTACGCAGTGAAGACTGGCTGTGCAGGTACCACTTCTGGTACCGCGAGACGTAATGACGTTGCGCGTCTCCCTGCAATTGGAAGAAGACTGACAACACCAAAAAGCCGGAAAAGTGAAGAGGGTGCAGCCAGACGCTGTGGTAGCATGCGTCACGGACACTAAAAATGGTATGTATTTTCTTATTTTAAACTGTACGAATTTTATGCTGGTGCCAATGTTTCGGTCATACCGGTAACTAACACTAACCAAAAATGTTGTAATCAGGTCAGGTCGAAAGTAGCTGTTAATTATTTGCTGCAAATGGCACGGAAATAAATACGTATGGCGTCGTAACGTTAGAGCTAAATTTAGGGCTATGACGCATTTTTAAATGACCATTCATTATTTGTGACGTAAGTAAAGCAATAACAGGCGCAGATTCTTTAAAAATCACAGATTATTGGTAGACTTACATAACAGGAAATTAGTAGATTATGTAACTGATTTGTGCGTTATAAAAACCATCGTAAGCTATAGTGAGCCGACAATAAATAGCATTCAGGAATAGTATCCGTTTCGTGACTTGTTGGAGGAATATTTTGACAACAAAGCCCGTCTCATAATAAGAAATGCCGCCGACACACAAAGTTTAGGGATCACATAGATGACCGCCGGATCTATGCCAAGCCGCGATCTTTTACGAAGGTGAAGTACCAAATGGTTAGGTTATTTATAGACCATCCAGGAGCCAGTGGGCTAGCCCTCTACACGTCGCCGTACAAAAGAAAGAAAGACGGATACGACTCTGCGGAGATTTTCTTTATAGGATGGGGTGACAAACGAGCACACAGTCCACCTGATGGTAAGTGGTTGCTGTGGCCCATAGACATCTACATATATATTCGATTACGAATCAAAAAGCAGATGCGTTGTCACCCGTGAGGTTAGTCCTCACGGGTGACAACGCATCCGGATGATGAAATGCCTCGTTTCCAGTAAAAAGGGTCTTCGGTTCTCTACACTCACCATACGAAACATAGCATCAAGCTACCTTACCCAATTGAGCCGACCCATTCGTGAATCAATGCAGCGACGAACCCGGATCGGTATCCGGTACCGAGGCTCCAGAACTTTACTTTTGTGTTGACAGGTAAGACAATATAAGCACAACTTGACATTAATAGAGCTTATTATTTTATTGAGGTTGCACCAGAGGACATCAAGAAAATAGCCATCACCACCCCTTTTGGTTTGTGTAAGAATGTGGATCGAAAATATTGGGAAAAACTGGTAATGAAGACGAGTATCTCACTTTCACATATCGCTTTGTTGTTACATTGATGTCATCATAGCGTCGTGAAATGACATCATACACCGAGAGCATGTCCGAAAAGTATTCGAGCGATTCCACAGTATCGGGTTGACTATAAATCTAAGTAAGAGTTTGTTTGGAGTGAGCGGAGTTGATTTTTTAGAATACAATGTTACTCAGTCAGGAATAAGCCCTTTGCCCGACAAGGTCAAGGCTATTCTGGACTATCCAAAGCCTCAGACAGTCGACGAGTTACGACGTTTTTTAAACATGGTAATTGATACAAGTCACACTTTCAAGAGCAGCTGAATGTCATATGAGTTTAAACAAATTTTTACATAACTGAAAAAAGAAGAACAAGATAAAAATTGACTGGGACATTGAAACCGACAACGCGTTCGAAAGGTGTAAGTTAGATCTGCAAACGCCGTAACATTATCACATCCTATGCCGGACACGCAGTTATTATTGATGGCCGATGCCTCGAAAACCTGTGTAGGTGCAGTACTACAACAGAAGGTCAACGGCTTGAACGAATTAACCACTGGACCCGACATATAAGCGGGCTTACTTATACCGGTCTTGTCAGTAACCAGGAAATTCTAGCCTTGGTCGTTTGTTTTTGCGTCAGTCTCAAGCACTTACTTGTCAACAAAACATCTCCCAAAAATGACTACATGTTACAAAAAACCTTACGCAACAGACCAGACCTTACGATTCTCCGCGCAGATAAAGGAAATGCTACGGTTGTAATGGATACGTCGGATTACAATTTTAAAATACAACAACTTTTGTCGGATGAAAGTACGTACCGTAAGGTCAAAACAGACCCTACAACTAATACGCTTAAAACAACTAGCGATCTAATTAAGAAATACTCCGAGAAATTGAATCTAGACGTCAATTCAATGATACCTTCGTGTGCAAAACCTCCCAAGTTGTATGGGTTACCAAAAATACACAAACCTAACGCTCCATTATGTCCAATAGTGAGTCAAATCGATTCGCCAACGTACAGATTGGCTCAACACTTAGCCAAAATATTATCACCACTCAGAGGACACACAAGAGCACATACTGAGGATTCATACCATTTTGTCAGTGAGATAAAAGACCTATGTCTTGCTGACAATGAAACCATGGTCAGTTTTGATGTTCAGTCTCTATTTACATGCCTACCTGTTGAAGACTGCATCTCAATTATAACTAGGAAACTAGATGAAAATAACATGCCACCAGAATATGCAGTACTACTAAGACATTGCCTTACATCTGGCTATCTATTGTGGAAGGAAGAGTTTTACAAGCAAGTAGATGGTGTTGCGATGGGCTCACCTGTATCTCCCATTGTCGCCGATATATTCATGGAAGACTTTGAGGAGAAAGCCCTCCTTACTGCACCTGTTACCCCAAGGTTCTACAAGCGGTACGTAGACGATACTTTCACAATTTTACCATCAGACAAAGTAACTGCATTTTTAGAACATCTTAATTCCATAAACCCTAAAATTCAATTTACTATGGAGTTAGAGGCAAATAATTCCTTAGCTTTCCTAGATGTGTTAGTCATTAGAAATCCTAACAACACCATAGGTCATACTGTGTATAGAAAAAAGACCCATACAAACCGATACTTAAATGGTGAATCTCACCATCATCCTTCACAGTTAGCTACCGTGGGCAAATCTTTGTTTCAGAGAGCACGAGGGATCTGTGACAGCAAACACCTGGCCGCCGAGCTTCAGCACGTCAAGCAGGTTCTGCACGACAACAAGCTTCGGGTCCCGCGCAAGACAAGACAAGATTGGCTACATCTTGAAGCGAGCTTCTATTAGAACATTCTACAAGCCACCGAGAAGAATGAAGATTAGTCCGTTCTTACCATCCGTCAAGTGTCATATTCCTCTACAAGATGCCAGGAGTGTACAAGCTTGATTGTGATTGTGGTCTCTCATATATAGGGCAAACAAAGAGATCAATTAGAACCTGCGTAAAAGAACACATAGCTGACGTGAAGCATCAACGTTCCGGGAAATCTGCAGTTTGCGATCATATTCTAGATGGCCCCAACCATTACATCAGATTTGATAGACCACAAATCCTCGCGAAAGAACATCGATTCCTACCAAGGATGATACGTGAGGCTATTGAAATTAAAAAACGTCCTAATTTCAATAGAGAAGGAGGCTGGGTACTACCACCTGCTTGGGATCCTATAATTAATAAAATTAAAACTAAACCCAAGCATACCACTGCAAGACTTCAAAATACAGTTAGTTCATTCTGCGTAGATCGGACCAAAGACAATAATTAAAAAGCTGAAGGTACTCCGGGTTAACTTTGACATCGGGACGTCAGTCACCTCAGTCCCCCGTGACCATGGGTGCTGGAAAGCACCCGAAACGTCGGGTATTAAAATTAATATAAATAAAACGCGATAAAATCCGTAAAAGTAGTTTTAATCAAGATACGCCTTTTCTTTCTCAGTCGTTCATCGATATATTTTATCGACTACGTTCAAGCACTAGAAATAGAGTAAACTTCTTCGAATTTCGTATCCATGTTTATATTAACGTAATAAAATCTGTGTGTATTATTCTCCACTTGGTTGAACGAGTTTTCATACATTTGTGTTTCATGTCGAGTTCAGTGGTTAATTCGTTCAAGGTCAACGGTATTTGGAAGCCGCTTGGGTATTTCTCAATAAAAACTATCAGATGCTCAACAAAAACACAGTACGTATGGCAGAGAATTGTTGGCTGTGTACATGTCTATCACGCATTTCAAAAACATGGTAGAAGGACGGGAAATTACCGTGTACACAGGCCACAAGCCTCTGACATACGCACTTACAAAGGTAAATTCCAGTAAATAGATTCCTCGACAAATTGACAGTTGTATATTAGCGAGTATTCATTATTAGTTACATGAATAGGTTCATTCGAGCCCAGTGAACGTTTTGATCACATTCACGTATACATTGTAGGCCCGTTGTCGATTACGCGCCATAGTACGTAGTACTATTATTTATTCTGTGGCCATAGTAATAAGTATTGCGTCACAATTAAAGACCGTTGTACACACTGGCTGGAAACAATACCCGTTGAAAATATCACCGCCGTAGTCAAGGTTATTTATGAGACACTCCCATACCCAGTGTATGTAAATTCGGATGCCCTAGTAGGTTAACCAATGATCAAGGTAGGCAGTTCGAAAGTACTCATTTTTCAAACCTATTAAAGTTACTAGAAGTTCATAGGATTCGAACCACACCTTACCATCCTCAGAGTAATGGGATGATAGAGAGGTGAACCCGTTGTTTGAAAGTCGCTTTAACATGCAGGTTATCAAAAAATTTATCATGGTGTAATTGAAAATGCATGGTGAATTCATCACAGTTTACATGAAAACACAGTTTTACTCGGATTACGAGCCCCAGTCGGTGTGACACAGGCTGTAGTGCGGCCGAAATGGTCTACGCAAATTATTACGCTTACTAGGCGATTTTTACCGTGAGGCGAGTCCAAAGTACAACAGGGACGATTACACGTACATATTATGTTGAACGATTACGAGAAGTTATAAGTAATCTCCGTCCACAGTCACAAAGCGGAAGTGATTCGCTGAAATTATTTCTCTATAAGGACTTAATAGTTAATACCTAATTGCAGTCATTTTTTATAAGAATTGATGCGGTTAAAAAACCTTTGACACCTATTTGCGATGGCCCCTACAGCGTACTAAGCAGAAATAATAAGGTATTTAAGGTACAACTTCCTAATAGGCAAGTTAATATTTCAATTGAAAGATTGAAACCAGCATATATAGTCGAGTTAGAAACTATTGCTTCGAGTACAAATAATAATGAATGTTAGAATGCGAACACAAAAAGTAAAGTAGATAATAAGTTTGTTCCTTGTACCACACGTAGTTGCCGAGTAGTAAGGCCAACTGTGCGTTTTTTGTAAACTAGGTCTTAAGCAAATTTAGTTAAATGTACCTAACTGCAAATTTTCGTAAAAGTTAACTTAGAAAGTAGAATAATTACAAACAATATATGTACAATTCCAACCGATTGACAACTCTTTTATGTAAAAATAACGTTTAAAATTTTATATGTCTATTTTTAGTAACTTGGACAAGCAACAGGTGAGGTGGTATCGTCACAACGCGATGTACGTTCGTGAAATTTGGTGGCTGGAATTAATCGGAACAATTCCTCAGAGCACTCCCCGTGGTAGATGCGATAGAAAATGCAAAGGGATGCAACACGGCACGCAGCGCCAGTGAGTCGAGCCGATCGGAAAGCACTCGGTCGTCGACGATTCGAGCCGCTCTGCGCTGGATGCGTTCAAGTAGAAGGAGCTGGTACTGGGGAGCTCCAGCCCAGAGATGGGAACAGTATTCCATGTGCGGCCGAACCGGCGTCTTGTAGGTAAAGTTGTAGGCGGTGTTCCGGCATGAAATACTGTCCCGCTCTGTAATGAATAGTAAATTAAATAGAATGAATAATATATTAATGACCTAAGTAAACGCTGGAATCGTAAAACAGCAAAACTGTGATAAGATACGTGACATTTTTATCAAAAATAAAAATGACTTAGTATAATAATACCTTAACCTAGTTTTTATCAACCAGGCTGGGAATCGAACTTAAACAAAGTCGTCCATCAAAAAAAATCTTAAAACCCAGATAAAATAATTGTAACAAAAACTTGGAATAGGAATACATACATACCTACTTGCTAATGCGGCTTCAAATGTTACTAAAAATTCAATAATAATTTATTCACACATGTCACTACGAGATTGAAAGGAATACAATAAGACAAGGAGCTACTTTATACATCCGATATATAAAGATTTGATCACAATTGTTATTCTAGGATGCATAGATTTTATGATTATAGTACATAGAACCTATTATTCAAATTTGATATTTAATTTTTCTACTTTAGTATATGTGCTGCTTAATGTTCCCAGATCCCTGTAATAGAAACGAGGCGTCGTAATGTCGCGTCATTTGAAACAAAATTTTAGAAAGATGAGTTTTATGCTATAGCTATATATAGAAATAAGCTATGATGTTGCTTATAATGGTTTCTGTCAATATTTAATGCAAATTCTTTCTGAAACCCAAATAACATTGAACACCAAGCAACATAATATCGTTAGAGGTCATCACAATAAGGATTCAGGCTTAAAACCTATGATGTTCAGTATAAAACGAATAACACCTACATCGCGTTATCTCAGTTTTACATTCTTTAAGTATATAAGGATTTTAAGTTAAACTACTGTTAGACTGGTCTTGTGTTAGATGCTTTGGTTGAATTGGCCCGATTGACTAACGCTCTCATACTTGTTCCATTGTCAACCATGAACGTATGTATGTTCTCTGGGTGTCAATTAGGGCTTGGGCAACCCGAAAGTAACTTTAGACATAATTGCATGGGTAAACTACCAACAATTGTGTCCCCTGCTTCCTGGCAATCCTCCTCAGGACTGGGCAGCGGCGATCGTTGGCCATGTGGTTTTTTGCGCAATTTGCGCACTTTGGCTCTTCCTCTCTACCCCTTGGGCAAAGGCTGACAATACGCTCCCCAGCACAGCGAACGCATTTCACTGGCCTGAAGCAGTTTGCGGAGGCATGTCCGAAAGCCTGGCAACGGTGGCATTGTGCCGGTCCCGTCTTTCTCTGCCAGGCTTCGATGACGACTCCTCTCATGTAGAGGAGCTCGTCGATACGGTAGAGATCTTGTAGCCGCTCCAGGCTCAGATGCTCCAGCTGTGCGTAGTAGAGGTAGCCCAGTCTGCTTCTACCGGGTGGTATGGCTTTCACATAGGTGATGGGGAAGCCTTTTGCCCGGATAGCCTCCTCAATCATCTTGGTATCTGTGCCCATTGGCAGGCCCCGGATGCCCACTTTAGTGGGCTTCTCCTCTGCCGGGGTATAACAGTACCACGACATGGTTGGGACTTTCTCGGAGAGCTCGAACATATATCTCTGTATGGTAGAGTGTGCTCCATAGCCAAGTCATTGTATTTGAGCAACAAAATAAAGACGGCTTCTAATAAAATTAAAATGATATGGAGTATAATTAATAGTGAAATTGGGAAGGTTAGCTCTCGCAATTCGAACTATCAGTTAAGTTTTAACAATAAATTAATTGAATCAGATCATGACGTTGCAATGGTTTTCGAGAAATATTTTACTGATATTCCTATCTTAACCACTAAGTCACTGAATTCTTCTCCTGCCGTCGCCGAATCATTACTTAAACAAAATGTAAATGCGTGTACAAACAATTTTACATTTCATTAAGTGTCATCAAAAGATATTCTAAAATATTTTAAGACTATTGATATTAAGAAAATCGCCGATCTGTGGGAGATTTCCGTTAAAGTTATTGCGTCTATAATAGATGCAATCGCACCTCAACTATCTATTATTTTTAATACTAGTATCAAATCTGGTGTGTTTCCTGATTTAATGAAGCATAGTAAAGTAATACCTTTATTTAAATCTGGCAGTACATTGGACCCCGCTAATTTTAGACTTATTTCTATACTGCCAACACTTAGTAAAATTTTTGAAAAAATTATTCTTGATCAAATGTTAAATTTTTTTAATGTAAATAATTTACTTCATAAAAATCAATTCGGTTTCACAAGGGGTCGCTCAACAACTGATGCTGGTGTTGAGCTTATTAAATATATCTTTAATGCATGGGAGAATTCACAGGATGCTTTGGGTATATTCTGTTACCTATCCAAGGCCTTCGATTGTGTTCACCATGAAACATTAATCAGGAAACTTCAACGCTACGGTGTAAGAAGTGATGCTCTTAAATTAATTATTTTATATTTAAGTGACAGAACGCAAAAAGTTGTAATTAATAGTTTGAGTTCTTCCGGGTGGACCGGGGCGTGCTTCAGGGCTCAATTCTCGGCCCCTTTTTGTTTCTTGTATATATTAATGACTTACCTTACATAGTAAGGGATAACCATGATATAGTATTATTTGCTGATGATACTTCATTAATTTTCAAATTAAAACGGCAGTTATTAAATTACGACGAATTAAATAATGCATATAGCTAAGGTAGTCAATTGGTTTAATTTAATAATTTGATTTAAATGGAACTGAAACTAAATGTATGAAATTCGTAACTCCTAATGTCGAACATGTTAATACAAATGTAATTTTATATGGGGAAGAACTGAGTCTTGTTGATACCACCATTTTTCTTGGAATCACACTAGCCTCCCCCAACGGGGGACACGCGACTGACACTGAAATTATATTTATTTTACAGAAGAGAGCCATTAGAGCAATATATAATTTAAAACCAAAAGAGTCACTGAGACAAAAATTTAAGGTAATTAATATACTAACTCTGGCCTCTCAATATATTTATGAAAATGTAATGTACGTACACAAGAATAAACGTAGTTTTGCAAAAATAAGTGATATTCATTCTGTAAATACTAGGAACAGACACAAGCTAGTAGTACCAGTTACTAGACTCCACCGAGTCAGTAATTCATTCTTGGGGCGATGTATACGCTTTTACAACAAAATCCCAGAAAATATACAAAATTTGTCATACGCAAAGTTCAAATTTTATTAAACTAAATTTGTATAAAAAGGGTTATAATAATATTAAGGTATTTATGGATGATAGTAAACCCTGGGAAGGGTGGGTGAAAATTAAGATTCCGAATGAAACGATGACATGGCTTAAAGAACAAGTATCCAAGCCAAATATCTTAATAATTAAAATACATAGTAGAATTGTGTGTGAAATTTTCTAGTACTACGTATTTATTGGTATTTATTTATGTGTGAAATGTCAAAACAATTTTTTGATTCTAAAAGTAATCTGCAATAAATATTTTTAGATTTTTAATACCAAAGAGAATGTTACAGAATTATTGACGGAGTTTGAAGTGTTAATGTTAAAGTAGCGTTCTGTATCTGCGCAGTAACGCATAACGATGCTCGCCAGTCGATTTAGTCGATTTAGGGGTGGTGCTAATAAATATAAGGTGTATAGCTGTATAGGGATTGGAGCTAGATCGTTATCTAGTCTGGATGTTTTAGACCACCATGAGACGCTAAGTGGGTGTTTGTCTGCTCTTCCGACAAAAGCAAAGGTTGTGATATGTGGTGGTGGAGTTATGGGAGCCGCTGTTGCCTACCATCTAACGCGACGAGGGTGGGGAGACAAGACTTTACTTATAGAAAAAGAAAAGTAAGATATTTTTATGCTTATTATATTTGTAGACTAAAATAATGATATGGAAATAGTGGCTTTATTTTTTTAAATTATCAATCATTAAAACATAAAGCCAATAACATGACACCTTTTTTTAAAATAAGTACATTACATAATATAGCATAAATTTCCTTGAAAATTAAACATTATGTAAAGGCTGGTTTTACAGTTCAAAAACAGAAAATACTTACACTATCAAATTCCATAAGATAGTTGAGAGAATGTGGATTATTATAAGGATAGTACATAATACGATTGGAATCCAGAGTTGAACTAAATTTCAGTTATTGTGTTGGTTTAGCTTTAGTATCCTGAGGTCTTAACTAATGTACAATAATCCTCTAATGCATGCCCTTTGTATTTACATGAGAACATGTAGTTTTTAAGAAATTTTTAAATGACAATCTTTAGAATTGTTGTGATTTGAAACTCTATTAAATGAAAAGCGACACTAAAAAGATACATTTACATCTATAGGATTTAACCTGTGATAGAATGAGATATAATATGGTGTAAACTGAAAACTCAAAAGGTTGTGGGTTTAAATCTGCCATCGAGTACTGTCTTTTTCTTTAAAAAAATACTATTGCTATTATTATTGTGAAGTGACAACTACTTTAGAATCAATGTGATTAGAAATACAATGAAAGGAAAAGCTACACTAAAGAAGAAATTTGGGGCATTCCCCATAAATTCAAAATTCGAGGCCTATTTTGGAAACATTGGTATACCATATGGGGCTACCGACCTAAAGGATAACTTGGCCATTCAGCCAGTTTTCTTTGGAGGGTAGTTTCACTATATACTTTTATCAAAAGTGTATAGGATGCATGATATCTGAGATCATACATAAAACCGGTGTTTCCATAATTGAATCGAGCATGGATCTCAATCTATAAGAGAGCAAGCTCAGACCGCCCTGGGTGTTAATCTTACACAAAATACAAACTAGCTTTCGACTCCTTGTCTAGATAAAGATCAAGGGGCGTTAGGCATAGAAGTGCATTAAGAGCCACTCCAGGCGATGATTGCATAGCTCCAGTTGCCAGTAAGCAGGAAGTCCTTTGTAGACTGTTTAGTCTGTCCGCAGTCATCTTTTCGCCTCACTATGTTGCTGTACAGCCACAAGACTATACTGGGATGCAAGTCCCAGTTGTTCCTAACCAAACAACTGCATGTATCTAAAGTAATTTTTGCCTTATGGCATACGTTGCTAAGGTGAGAGTTCCACATTAGTTTATGGTCGATTGTTACGCCCAAGTATTTCAGTGGAAAATGGTACTTCTTTACCATTGAGTTTTGGTGTGACTAATTTGTCCAACTGACTCTTTTTAGTAAAGGGTATTATAACAGTTTTATCAGCATTAACTGATAAACTGTTATCCCTATACCAGGTATTTATGGAGTTTAGGGCTAATCACAAGGTCAGCATAACCCAGTGTGTCAATGCATAGGTCTGCCATTTTCTACAAAAATTGGTCAACCGCAAGAGTCCAAAGAAGGGGTGACAAAACACCTCCTTGTGGGCAGCCTCTTGTAGTTGCAACCTCAATCGAAGTTTGAAACAGCATTATTTTGCCTTTCTGTTTGAGAGCATCAACTTCACCCATCTGATGCTTGTGGGGTACATTTTTGGATGTCAAGCCCCCAATCAGCAGTGATGTAGGGCTACTGTTGAAGGCGCCCACAATATCTAGAAACGCACAAAGAGCTATTTCTTTGTCTTCCAGTGCTTTTTCGACCCTGTTAATAACACCGATCAGGGCTGTTTGCATAGATTTGTAAGCATGCTAGTTGTAATGTATGGTCCTTGTAGCTAGAGCTGTATCCCTTATATATCTATCTATAACCTTTTCCAATGTCTTAAGAAAAAAGGAAGTTAGGCTTATAGGTCTAAAGGACTTTGGTGAAGCGTAGTCCTTTCTACCAACCTTAGGTATAAATAGAACTTTGACAATTGTCCATTGTTCTGGAATATATCCCCATGCAAAACTTGCTCTGAAGATTTTTACCAGATAGGGAAGAGAGATCTCGATACCCCTCTGTAGTTAGATGGGAATTATTCCATCCTCCCTGCTTGTTTTCAAAGGTTTAAAGGAGTCATAAGCCCACTGCACTAGGTTTGACCTTATTATCTATGCAGCCCTACACCAGACCTCATTACAAGGCCTACGTAGTAGGGCTTTGAAAGAATTCAAGGCGGAAGTCTTATGTGACTAGGGAATGGGTTAACGATAGTAACTCCAATGTTTCTGTCTCACTGTTAGTGAAGTTACCATCAGGCTGTTTGAGAAGCCTCATCTGGTTAGGTTTGGCTTTCGATTTAGTTAGTTTAGTTAGTTTTAGTTTTCGATTGCATTTTGTGTAGTCTCGCAATGTTGGGCAAAGACTTAACTTCCTCGCATAGCTTTCTCCATGATGATCTCTTGGCAACTCACATGACGTTCATCAGGTGATAATGCATCCTCAAAAAATTACCGTTTGGTTTAGATTTTGGGCCGACGGCGTCATTGGTCTGTACTTTTTAACTGTACGGACCTAGATGACATGTGGTTCCAGCAAAACACCGCTACGTGCTACACAGCGGACGTCACGATTGACATTTTTCATGAGCGATTTGAGGTAAGCTTATTTCACGAAGGGGTGATCTAAGTTGGCCACCAAGGTCATGCGTTTTTCCTTTTCCTGTATGGTTTCTTGAAGTTGCAGGTCTATGCAAACAAACCACAATGGACTGATGCCCTAAAGGTGAACATAACACAGGCCATTCCTCTAATTAAGTCAGATCTATGTAGAAGAGTCATTGAAAATTGGACCACTAGGATCCATGCCACTGTAAGAAACCGAGGTGGGCATTTGAACAATGTCATATTCCACACTGAATTGCACAAGTGGGCCTTTCAAATAGAAAAAGAAACTTGGTGCCTCACACACTCAGCTTGTTTTATTTCATTTCAACATCTACCCGCCCTTATTGATAAACCTTTTATCTCGGTCTCTTATCCTGAAGGTTTCACTTCTACTGCGTGTGAACTACAAACATGTTTCTTTTTTGTAAAGCTTAGTATGTTATATGTTTTAGCACCCACTAGCAAAAGAAGGTACCATTGCAATCAAGACAATGTTTTCAGATACATTAGTTAGTGTTTCATGCTAGTCTTGTAACAGTGATATTGCAATTTAGTGACAGTCTTGTTATTGTGGCTTTGTACAATTACAATTTATGTATTATTTATGTATTTAATGTAGGATGTTTTCAATTTACGTATTTAATGTAGGATGGTATGAATGCTCCCCGAATGAATGCCTACAATCTTTTTGATGTCCGTATATGTGATTTGTGGGTCTTCTTGCACCAACATTTCAGTAGTTCATACATTTTCTGCAGTTACTGCTGTTTGTGGCCCTTTAGACATCTTTAAGGTTAATTTTACCCCTTTTGAATTCAGTAAACCACTAAAAATTGTTGCGCGTTATGGAGCTGAGTACCCTAGTGCTGATTGTAGCCGTTGTAAACTTAATTGTTTGGTTAAACCAAATTTAAAATCATAACAGATCATAGCACACAAATGCTCATCATCATTTTAAATGAAAAACGCAGGAGGCATTGCAGGAAAATTAATAAAACTCTGTTTTTTTATTTATATTGAGCAATTGGCTTATGGAGTTCTATTTTTAAATAAATTTCCTTTTTAGAAACATATAATCCATCCATTTTTAAATTTCGAGCACCACAAAACTTATTGAGTGATCTACATATGACATAATATATAACATGTTATGCCACAATTACATTTTAATGATATTATTTGAACATTGCAAAAGGTAAATATGTAATATATAACAAATATCAATATTACAACATTTTATTTATAAATATGTTGAATAGGAAAAACAAGTCAAATATGCAACATAACAGGTGGCTCTATAAATTGGGCCTAATGAATTATTGATGAAAACAAAGTAAACTAACGAGTACATAGTTTAAATGATAATATTAACTTAACTTATTTGCTGCGTATAGGGGAAAAAATAAAAGAAAAATTAAGGTATGCATACCAAAAGTATAAATTATTTTATCACGATTATATTTATAATGAATTTCTGATATTTATTTTATATCTTATTTTGACTAAAACATATTGAATATATTATTCTTGATTACATCGTCAAAAGTGCCACATCTCTCCACGAGTGACAATTAAAAAATGTAATTAAATTTCGTGTATTTTATCGGTAATACAGGGAGCTTAAGTGTAAATAGTCACTTCATGACCTTAACTTTTTTTTCTCGAGTGGTTAACACAGCACCTCAGTACGCACGAAGGCATATTTATTAGGCATACGTTACATTTAAAGGTGTACGGTTGCGATAAGCGCCTGGCACAGACTGAGTAAAGTGCTCATTACATTATCCAATTTGCAGAGTGCTAGGTGAACTAGCGTACTAAATTTGTATTGTGTAAAGGCAGTTAGACAGCTAGTGATCTAATCTAGTGAGATTGCATGGATTCTGCCGCGCTAGCTCATATCATACACTAGCTAGCGCACTAAATAGCATGGTGTAAAGCGTTCTAGCGTGCTAAACACTAGCTATGCTAGATCAGTAAGTCAGTTGGCGTGCGCTCGAACAGGACGTATTTTTGGTATAAGATCAAAGTGACGTGACGCAACCATCGACTAAGGAAAAGGAAATGCTCTTAAATGGGAAATAATGAATTAAATAAAACATGCCATTTCTTTGGGATAAAAAACATAAGGATTATAAATACAAAGATGTAAGAAATTATGGAAATAAAGTGCTTCTCGAAGTTTACAAAGGATTTACATTGTTCCTATTTGACCACAAACTAATAAGAGTACCAACCTAATATTTGACATTTTTTGTCTCAGCAATAAATATTCTTTCACCCAACATTTTTTGCGTTTTTTTTTCAAATTCATTATCATTAAACTTGACACCATTGCTAAAGCAATGCTAACTTTCTGGGGGTTTGATAGTACCATATTAGGTTAGCGCTTTTTGAAAGATGCTCTTTGGACGACGATCACTACAGAAATGAAAGGAAAATAAACTAACTAGCTTCGCTAGTTAGTCTAGTGTAATGAGTTAGCTCTTTTTATAGTTCGCTGCGGCACTAAATTTAGCGCTCTGCAAATTGGATAATGTAATGGGCGCTTTATAGCCCGTGTACTCTAACACGTGTTTGTTTGCAACAAACAACGTCTTGGTATCTGTTCTAGTTCCAAAAAATGTTTTGACTTCAATGAGTACTTGATTAGTTAATAATAAGAGCGAACAAACAAACTAAATGAAATTAATTAGATTTATTTATTTACTTCTCTGTGTAGTTTTTATGTTTCAGTATCCAATTCTTTCACCCTAGAAACCGCCAAAATTGTCAGGGAAGAAAGAATTGCAACCCTAGATTCGTAATTCGTATTTGCGAATCTAGGCTTGCTTAGTTAAAAAGAGAGGATGAGAGGTTTGAGTTGCGAGGTATTTTTAACTTATAACTTTGTCAAATCAAATAAGGTTTACGAAAGAAATTGTTTATAAAAAATTCTTGATATTTGACAGTTTCGTCGTTGTATTGTTTTTTTTTGTTTGCGGCTCATCAGTTAAACATTACGTATACATATAATAGATTCTACTAGATTCAGTCTTGAGATGTCTAAATAAGAGAGTAAAAGAAATAGTTAAAAGGAAAACCAAGAAAGTACAAGTATAAGAATGCTAGGAGAATATCTGAAAATTTCCAGGCAAATATTAAAGATGTTCTGGAAACTCGTAAGAACTGCCTGGGGAAATTATTAAATACGAAACGAGAATAGCTGTATTTTGAATGATGAAGTTTTGAATTAAAGAGATGGAGGGGAATACTTTGAGAGCGTGTCTATGAGAAATTAACAAGTAAAAACTACCTTAGCATCAGCCTGCTCAGCATTGTGTTATAAAAGAAACTGACGGAAAAATTTGGGATGTGAAAGCTGGAATAAAAAAAGGAATGGTGTGTAGTGTCTACGGAATAATCGCGGTCAAAAACCAAAAGTTTTTTGTGCGTTCATGGAATTGAAAAAGGCTTATGTCAGAGTGCACAGGAGTGATTTATTGCAAACACTGAACTCATTTGAGTTGAGCGCTTTGTTGATACAGGCATTAAAATATGGAGCCTACTAGGATTGGTTTGGCATTCATAAATGGAAAGGGCTGTGTAGCTTCACCGTGGCTATTCAACCTATTTATGGGCAGTTGTTTGGAAATATTGAAAGTTGAAGAATGTGGGTTAAGCATGGGTGATTTACTGTCATATGACTTGTACCCCGATGATCTAGTCATATTCGCGTCCATGGTGGCCGTATTGCAAATGATGGTTAAATTAATGAAAAGGTCATTAAAAGTAAGGGAAATGAGTGAATGCAAGTAAGACGAAAGTGATGGTTTGTGGAATAGAAGAAAGTAAAAAAATATGTGAAATAAGAATAGAAGGAGAGTTTGCTGAGTAAGTGGATGAGTTTGTGTATTTGTAATGTGTCTTATTAGTTTTCCCACAATGCTAAGCAGGTTGATACCACGGTAGCTTTTACAGTCCTGTTGTGCCCCTTTTCTCTTATACAGGGTTATTTTGCAATAACCAACAAAATTTGCAGAGGAGGTTCAGAATAAGTAATATAAGCATATGGTAAAAAAATATAATTTAAATAATTTACTTTTAGCAGGGATGGTAAATATGATAAGGATAAAGAGCGACGAGTGAATGCAGAATATAGAGTAAATGGGGTTTGTCACTCTATTGTGTGTCAAAAGGCACGTATGACAATTCACAATACTGTAACTAATACATTAATAGTATTTAAAGTAGAATAAATTCTGTTGAAATGCGGTCATTAAGGAGTATATTAGGGCTGAATCTGAATGACAGGGTGAGAAATGTGTGATAAGAGAAAAGTGTGGTTTGCAAGATGAAGTTGTGACGAGGTTTAAGAAAGGAATGCTTCGGTGGTTTGGTCACGTTGTTACAAAAGTGAACGGCAAAGTCGGGAAGGGATGCCCTAGAGGAAAATGTATCGACCAAATTAGTGAGATATTGAAGATGGGCTAGATTAAGAGTACAATTAACCGACGAGTGTGTATGCGTAGGTATATGGATGTATTGAGGCGAGAAAGGTGTGTCAGGATCGTGCTAAATAGTCGCCCGTACCCCGTAGTCTCTGCCTAACCCTCTGGGTGATAGGCGTGAGTGTTTATGAGTATAATTAATTATATTTCTTTTTACTAATTTCTATAAACTCGTTAATGTTTTTTTAAATTACAGTACGTAAATATAAGTTAAAATTACAGAATTCGAACCCACCCCACCCCTCGTTGGGTGCCAAACTATCACGTAAAACTATCACGTAGTGTCAGCTACCTCATATTAGGGGCCAAATTCGCACTACATGATAGTTTGGCGCCCAATATGAGGTAGAGTATTAAAATCATTTAGAAGTTTTTGATACACGAGGCAGGAGTCAAAAGGGTTGATGCCAATTAATAAATATATATGTATACTTATATTTAATAATAAAATTACCAATTTGTAAATATAATTATATTTTTAAGGGTTTCCTTATCAACCCTAATAATTTGTTCTTTCTTAGGAAAATTAACGCATTTCTCAGAAATCATCAATATTATTATTTTTATCTTAAAAACGTTACCGTCAATACCAGTACCCACTAGTATTCACCCTTTATCGTGGAGGCATAAATCATTTCCAGGATATACAATTTCTTGTGGTATTTAAATCCTCGTTTTGCACCACTGCAGCAAAACTATGTTAAGTTTATTTATTTATGTATATATTTGCAGGGTGTCCCAAAAATATCACGTCAGAGTGACATGGAAGATAGGTTAGCCTTAGATCTTGCAGTTGAAAAAAAATTACTTCAGTAAAAGTTTTTTAGTTTTCGAGATATCGTCAATTATTTTATTTTCTCAAAAATCTCTACTTTAAGTTAGTGTTTCTACCGTTGTTGTTAGAAATACATCGAAAGTTGTTGGTTTTTATATTTTTTTCATGGAACAGTTGTTCCATGTGTTGAAAGTAAATTTGTCCCAAAATCTAGTGTATTTTTTAATAAAAAATGATTTGTGTTACTTTTTAACCTTTGAAAAAATTGAACTCCAACTTTGATGACCTACCGTGAAAAAAAATGTACTGACGTAAACTGGCAAACTTACATCAATTGTTTAAAAAAATGTCGAAATTACCATTTTTATCATTAAGGGTAGCGCTAAAGCCGAACTTATTGGCTTAGTTATGGAATATTGTCAAAAAATGGATTAACGAATTTATTAAATTTAAAGCAGATGCTCGAATTGTTTGCCTCTAGTTGGAATACATAATCTACATCTTCTGATAAAATTATTTCTTCTTAAACTTATTTGGGCCGCCACTATGGTTATTCAGTTACGGAGTTCCCTTTCGTTGTGAATTGGTTTTAGGTGCACTTTATCCTTGAGACAACCCCAATAAAAAATCCAAAGGATTTAAGTCAGGGGAAAGTTGTAATGATCTTATGGACTTTGTTGTGCGAAAGTGATCCAACCCATAAACTGGCCAACATAATGATGCAGAGGCTCTTTTTAGATTAATTCAAAGTATATTTAATTATAAATTATATACATAACTTGTTATAAGGCTCCTGCCACAAAAATGCATTTAAATTTCAAATCTGAATAACTTTATGATTTTGTTGGTTAAAACATATCTTTACAACTACACAACACGGTCCATTTTTGGCCTACGTGTATGGTGTATGACTTTTGTAATGGTAATGAAAATATTAAGAAATATCGTGATTGTCACTACTGCCACTGCCTCCTCACATCTCCACAATAGTAAAATTCACGCCAACGTATTTGCTAGCATAGTTAACAGCAAATAGAAAATCCGATTAAATTATTTGTTTATGTTAAATATAGTTCATTGGTATTTTTTTTGTTTAGAATAGGTGCAGGTAGTCGCTGGCATGCCTCAGGACTTGTTGGCGCTTTCAAACCATCTTTGGCTCAAGTTAAGCTTGCACAGTCTTCCATTCGCCTCTTGCAAGAGTTAGAAGCGCGTGGTAGATCCACTGGCTGGAAGCAATGTGGCTCTCTATTACTAGCCAGAACTCGGGATAGAATGACTGTTTATAGAAGAATGAAGAGTCAGTCAGTGTATGTATCATTACGTTTACTATCGATATTGATTACTTACGTGTCCTCGTGATTAGAGTACTACGCCGCGCATCCTTCTTAGTTCAAAGTCGAGCCTCCACGCATTCGAAACTAACATTTCTGTATTAAATCTTACGTCTAATCTTACTTATTTAAAACGTGACTTATTGATAGTTTCGATCTTAAAGAAGAATATTTCTCACGAAAGAAATCCCATGGCCGCGACGTTACAGTCTGCTTGAAATTTTACATTTGCAGTAATTTTCTACATTCGCATACAGGACTCCTTTATTGAAGAAGACTAGTTTAGAGCCTGAAACTAATTATACTTAGTCGGGTCATAAGTTCTGTCAAAACCTTATTATTTAAAATGTTTGAATACTGGATAGATGAAATTCACCAATTTTAAAAATATAACGTTTGCGCTTGCCGAAAATAAAAAAGACATTAATTTTCATTTATTCTCAAATATGGGGCGGTCAAAGAAAGAAGATAAAGTAGCGATTATTGCGTCAAAAGAGATTTTCAATATTCTACAAACATTGAAAATAGCCATGCGATACTTTATCGCACTATCAAACGATTCACTGAAGATTCAAGCTTCGAAGATCGTAAGAGGACCGGCAGACACCCGCGATCATCAAAGCAGTGCAGTCGCGAATCCAACGAAATCCTGTGCGTAAACAAACTTCTTAGCTCTTCAGATGGGCCTAAGCAGAACCACGGTCAAAAGAGTGAGACAATGAAGACCTGGGACTACGAGCTTCTTCCACGAGCTAAGAAGACCGGACATTTTTTAAAGAGTGTTTGAAAAAATTTAGACTTTATAAATAAAAACTTGCGCTTTGTTACGGCGGTACGCGGGAAAAAATTACCGCGAAATTTTGTTTTCGCATGAAAAAAATGTTTAAAATCGAAGAAAGTTATAATAAACAAAATGATAAGGTGTATACCCACAGCAGTGAAGAAGCCAGCACGCATATTCCAAGGGTTCAACGAGCACATTATCCTTCGTCACTCAAGGTTTAGCTTGGAGTGTCATATTCGGGCTTAACTTAGGTGTTTTTCTGTGAAAAAGGTGTAAAAACCAATGCCGAGGTGTACTGTCCGTCAAAATACCGTCCTAACATAGTGGAACCACTTTCTCAAACATTGTTCAAAAACAGAAATTGCATATTCCAATAGGACTCTGCACCAGCTCATAGGGCACTAAGCACGCAAAACTGGTTGACCGCCCTTATTAATTGGACTTTATGGGACATGAAGACTGACCCTCTTCTAGTCGAGATTTAAGCCCACTGAATTATAAGATATGGCAACATTTGGAAGAGAAAGTCTGCCCTAAACCTCGTCAAAATTTGGAATCTCTCCGAGCATCTTTGGCTATAGCGGCAGAAATAGATATGAGTGTGGTGCGTGCTGCGATTGATGATTGGCCGCGTCGATTAAGGGCATGTGTTCAAAATAAGGGAGGGAATTTTGAATAATGTAAATAAAATTGTATTCAAAATTAAATTACCATTCATTTCATATATAATTTCTATATAATTATCAAAAAGTGTATCATTAATTTTATAAAAAGTTTTTGACAGAACTTACGAGCTGATTAAGTATACTACTTTTGTAATAAAACGGCTATAGGTTAGTATTCCGGTCTGATGATATTATGTTTGCCACATTGTTTCCCTGACGGTAGGTTTGGTTTTTCATTATTGCTAGTGAAACAGTTGTATTCAATTAATAGAATATCGGAAATTTTTGTCGGTTTTGTAAATAAAATAATCAATTATATATTGTCATTTTCATCATTATTATATTCTTCCATCGGCCTACCAGCTTAAAGATGCTAGTCCAATTAAACATTTCCTTTTCGACGTAGAATATTGTTCTACGGCCATTGACTGAACTTTCTAGCGCTATTCACCGGACTTTCCATCCTAATTCATGAAATTTATTTTATTGTTTTAATCGTGAGTTTTTTAGTTAATTGTTTTAATTGTAATGTCTGAATTTTGTAGTGACGCAGATTTGTAAAAAAATTACAGTTATTTATCGGGAAAAACGTGTTTTCGAACATCTACATCTTTATACATTCAGGTTCAGGTTTGACTGCCTCGTTGTTTTAGTGGTTGTAGTAGCGCGACTGCTGATCATGAGGTCCCGGGTCCGAATTGCGGGTCGGGTTAAAAATATCAGTTATTGAGTTTTTCCATTAAAAAATTCTCAGTAGCTGCCCGGAGTCAGGAAGCTGGCGGTGTCTCGCCTCGGTGCCTCGGAATGCAAGAAATGCCGTTGGTCCTGCGCCTGATCTCTCTCCGGTTGCGTCAGCTTACCGTCCCATCGGACCTCCACCTCCCATGGCCCCACCAACCTTACAGTTATACGGGCTGAATCTCGAGAGATGCACGCGGTACTTGCTCAGGGCTCTTTCCCGTGTGCACTTTCTTGACTCTCTAAAAGTTATTTATTCTATTCCTTGTTCCTTATCCACTCTCCCCTTCTGGGCTGGACGAACACACCACGCCTTCGTTTCCGAGCAGAACTCTCCTTTGCCTCTCCATCACCGTTCTCCGCGCATTCCATTCATGCGCAAACTCCCGCAGCCGGCTAAAACTGTCCTTACCGTCCACGCGTCCCATCGGACCATAAGAGTAAGGTAATAGAGAATGCACCTGTGCTTGCGCGTATACTTGAGCACTATAACCTGCCCTGCGCCATCGTCTAGACTGGCCATCGTCTCCGTTGAGGCTGGCCGCCGTGACCGTAATTTGGTCTGAAGGACATTTTTACGTTCAGGTACACTGTCGAGCCCAAAACTACACAAATTCCTACGGGCGCAGAGCGTTATTTCCCTTCCAGAACTTAAGTATATAATGCTTTAAATGTTTGTTGATACTAATTTTGACACCGTAGTTGCTCTAGATTAGATGACAACTAATTGAGAAACAACATGCTTGTTTACTATCCAAAGGGTAGAAAATTTAATGCAATTGGATTCTTATAAAAAGTAGTATGGAGAAAAAATTAAATATTTTTCTGTACTACAAAAACCGACAAAAATGTTTGATAGACTTGAAAACCTACGTAACGTGAAGGTCTGGTCAACTTTTATACTTTTAAATAAGCTCACAAAGATATTATTAGATATTATTTTATACTTTTAATAAGCCTGGTGGCCTAACACACAATTCGTTGAGACCGTCTGGCAGTTATCGATCGGGATGCGCGGCCGATGTGCGTGTCGCGGCCGTTAACAAATTTGCAAGCATATCTCTTTCAGTTTGTAAGATGGTGTCCCATTAAATACACGTTTTTGTTAAACAAAAAAGTTAAACAATGTTAGTAAATTTTGTACAGAATGTCCTTGTGTCTCCTGTTATTCAGACGAAACATGAGTATGGGAAAACAAATGAGACACTTTGTCAGACTTCGGTTGTTGATCGTTTTTGGCCAACTCGCAGGAAGATAGATAGTTTTCAATATATTCAATGGTTACAAGCAGAAATTATGCCTTCAGAAACTTAAAAACGAATCCCTTTGTAACTTGGTTATTTTTAATCTTCAAAAGATAGTAGTTTCCTGTATAATGTGTGTCTTTAGAATAAAACATATTAAATTTTTCTAGATAGTTCATGGGGTATACCGTGTGAACTTGTTACTCCGAAGAGATGTCAAGAATTATGGCCTTTGCTCAATGTGGACGATATTCTCGGTGGATTATGGATTCCTGGCGACGGTGTCGGAGACCCTCATTTATTTTGTATGGCTCTAATGCGAGAAGCCGTCGATAATGGCAAGTAACATGTTATTAAAAGACTATATGAGTTTACATTTGAAAATTTACATTAATCACTAAAAGTAAATTAAAATTTAGGCGTAGGTGTGATGGAAGATTGCGCGGTGACATCAGTACTATCTAAGGACGGACGCGTATGTGGTGTAGAAACTAGTCACGGAGCTATCGAGTGTGAATATTTCGTCAATTGTGCAGGATTCTGGGCTAGACAGGTAAGTTTATATTTTTTTTTTAAATTAAAATTTAACAATGGATTAAAACAAATTTTACGGATTTTATCGCGTTTAATTTATAGTTTCGACGTTTCTGGTGCTTTCCAGCACCCATGGTCACGAGGGACTGAGATGACTGACGTCCCGATGTCAATGTTAAGCTAGAGTACCTTCAGCTTTTTAATTATTATTTATCGTCCGAACTACGCAGAATTAACTTACTGTGTCTTGAATTCTTGCATTTGTATACTTGGGCTTAGTTTTAATTTTATTAATTACAGGATTCCCAGCAGGTGGTACTACTAGTACCCCGCCTCCTTCTCTATAGAAATTAGGATGTTTTTTTTTAATTTCAATAGCATCACGTATCATCCTTGGTAGGAATCGATGTTCGCTCTCGAAGATTTGTGTTCTACCAAATTTGATGTAATGGTGGGGGCCGTCTAGGATATGATCACAAATTGCAGACTTCAGGAGTCTACGTAGATAGGTACGTAAATTAAAACTAAACCAAAGCATAAAGCATACCACTGCAAGAATTCAAGACATAGTAAGTTCATTCTGCGTATTTCGGACCATATATAATAATTTAAAAGCTGAAAGTACATCGGGTAAACATTGACAACGGGACGTCAGTCACCTCAGTTCCCCGTGACCATGGGTCCTAGTAAGCACCCGAAACGTCAGGGATTAAAAATCAAATAAATTAAGCGCGATAAAATCCCTAAAAGTAGTATTAATTAATGTGCAGTGTTCGCGTAAACTTAACAAATCATTATGTAAAATTTTACTATATTGAGTAATGTTACTATGTAATACCGAGATTACCATGGTGACAGACCTCTGCTAGAAATTTCTTAGAATTCCAAATGATATCTTTTTTAAGCCATTATAAGTCAATGTTTGACTGCTACCAACAAGTGGGATCACTTGTTGGTAGTAGGTCAGCAAGGCAAATATATTTTTGACCATTATCTTTTTTCTTCGTTTGCTATTAACATTATCGGAAATTTCTATTTCTCCATGTTTGACATTTTACCTTACTCTCACTTATGTTGGAGGTATGGTAACAGGCTTAATATAACCTCTAGGGGGTGGGTTTTCATACAGGGGTGAAAACGAGCTCACACTCCACCATCTTAATCCTTAAGGGTTAAAGCACATTTTGTGTTGTAACTAGGCCTTGCATTCGAATATTCGAATAATTCGAATATTCGAATAATATACCTTGTCCAAATATTCGAATATTGAACCCATTTTCTAAAAGCCAAACTCGAAATATTGATGTGTACAAAATATTACTTTGAAGATTCGCGCGCGATATTTCGGTTATAGGAAGCGCCGCGCCGGTGTTCCAGTGCGGAGGTGTTGGTAGTTTGGCGCCTTTGCTCGTGCATCATTTGTCTGCCATCTGCATTTTGTGCGCGTGCAGTGCGGACGGCGGAGCGTGGTTATAATTTTGTTTATCATCGAGGTTTTAGTCTTTTTGAGTGAGTTTTACGGCCTACTTGTCTACGAGTACTCATCTACTATCCAGAAAAAGAATTACTTAATATTTTGAAGGGCAAGTTAGCATCCTAAGATCTATCTTTGGAAAAGGACATAACATTCGTAGTGACCGTAAGAGTGATGTGTGCATGAGAGAGTGAGTATAAGTCGACAAGTGCCTTTGTATCATCAATTATGTTTTGCACATGGTATCCAATGTGCAGTGCTGGATGCTATTTACAAAAGGAATCAAGATAAGCAAGAATAAGAAGGGGAAGAATCTGAAGGTACCAAAGAGGAAGCAAATGAGGATACTGCCTCTAACCGTGATAGTGAGGGAGGAGAATTTGCAGTTGAGCAACATCTGAGCAGAGGCCAAGACCTACATTTATACGGGGATGTAAATTTAAAAATGTAATAGAGAAAGTGCGAAAATAGTTAAATTTTTTAGGAAGTCACCCACCAGATAAGAGATTCCCGATATTTATCTTCAAGAAGAGTAGAATAAAATGGGTTTGATCTTAGACTGTAAAACCAGGTGGAGCAGTTTAGCCGATATTATCACAAGATTTTTGGCAATAAAAGACCCTATTTTAAAGATACCACGTTTAGTTTAGGTGAGCTAGCTTTGCTGCAGGAATTGTCCACTTCTTTGAATATTGTAAAGGCAACAGTAGAGGCGCTGTGTCAAGAAAATGCAAATCTGCTTACTGCGGAAACAGCCCTTCAATTTATGGTAGCAAAACTTGAAAAGGCGAACTGATTTATCAGTGACAGGCAACTTGAAGCTCTGAAGAATAGAATTGCTCAGAGACGCCTACCAAATTTAATCTGCACATTAAAATATATTCACAATCCCAGTAAATATTACGCAGAGCCCTTCCTTATCCTTCCTTCGTCTAACTTTCCATTACCAGGCAATAACATTATTACATAAGTAACAACTGAAATTCACGACAGATATTTTTCTAAAAGACAGAACTCTGATAACGACGAAGATGACATAACCTTAGTTCAACTTCAGCAGCAGCAACGCCAGCATCAGCAACAAAACGAGTCACACCAGGTAACATTTGTAATAAGTTTTGTAGAAGAGTTACAAAAAGCGATATATGACACTAATTCCGCAACCCCTTTGAGGTCTATAGCAAACTTATCAGATAGAGAAAAGTTAGAAACGTCGGTGCGAATGCAGATGGCGCTATTTGACAGGGGAGGTCCTAGACAAGTTCATTTGAGCCAAGCGTATGACTTTCTCATCTGTATACCACCTACAAGTGTAGAGTGTGAAATGGTGTTTTAATCAACAAAATACATTTGCAACCATTTAAGATGTGCTATAAAAGATGATTCCCTAGATGCGCTAAGTTTTCTTCGGTCCCACTTACAAGGAGAATGTTAAAGATGTTTTTTTTATTGTAGAATATGCTAGCACTTGACGACAATCATGCTTGAAAGAAACCAGTGGTGAGGTCTAAGTTGAAACGCGCTTGACTAGAAGATACCTATTCACTTTTGCCTTGAAGGTACGGTTGTACGTGTAACTGTAAGAATAAGCCAAAGTTAAATGATAATATTAAAACGTATTTTTACTTTTGTACAATGTGGCGTTGATCTGATTCTGATCTCATAAATTCTAATACTGATTCATTATTATTTGTATTCTATCACAGTTGAAAATCTTTCTTTAAAATCTTTTAAGTTTTGTAAGTAAGCAATATATAAGTTTGTAGTGATTTACTTATTATATAAATATTATCACAATACTCAGAACTCGATTTATAAGACTGTTGTGTAATTGTGTTGTGGTTGTCTTGTTAAGCACTAATTTTTTATAGTTTTTATAGGCCTGCATTAGGGCTATAACAGTGAAATTCCAAGCAGTTCTTTAATTCCTAACTATGATTTTGTTTTGATTCAATGAAATTAGACTCTAAGTAAGAGAATGGCAATAAAAATATGATTATTATAACAGCTTTTGATTTTTCTTTAATTATTCGAATATTATTCGAATAATATCCGAAAAAAAGTCTAATATTCGAATACCAAAAATTTTCGAATATTTGCAATCCCTAGTTGTAACCCCTGAGGATTCAGAGTAGTAGCCTTTGTTAGAAGGTACCTTCGACGGGAGTACGTTATTAGTATTATAAACTTATTTTTTGCCTTTTGCCTGCTTTATTAATATGAAGAATACCGCAGTAGAACCATAATAATCGACATAGCCCAACGGATTAGTAAACTGAAGTGGCAATGAGCCGACCATATAGCTCGAAGAACCGACTACCGATAGGGAAGAAAAGTTCTACAAATGCAACCTCGTATCGATGTGTGGAGTGTAGGGCGGCTCCCCCACTAGAAGTAGTTACAACCTGATAAGACATGCTCATGCAGAATGCATGCAACAACAGACAACAACAAACAATGCAATATGCAGAAGTCGATGCATGCAAGTGGCTCAGGACTGCGTTTTATGGCATTCCTTGGGGGAGGCCTATGTTCAGTGGTGGACTTGTGAGGGCTGTAATGATGATGAAATTTTATTGCGTTTTTTTATATAGGATAGGGTGACAAACGAGCACACAGTCCACCTGATGGTAAGTGGTTGCTGTGGCCCATAGACATCTACATCTATCCTCAATTACGAATCAAAATGCAGATGCGTTGTCACCCGTGAGGACTAAGATGGAATGCCTCGTTTCCAGTAAAAAGGGTCTCCGGTTCTCTACACTCACCATACGAAACACAGCAGCATTAAGCTACTATTTCACGCTGGTATTCTGTGAGAGCGTGGTCCTTCCCCGGTCGAGCCGACCCATTCGTGCTACAACTATACATCTAATATAACTGCAGCATGGCTCTACCACGTATGAATCTCCTATTTATCGTCGTTATTCTTGCTACAACTCGTCATAGTGGCTGAGGAGAGCCATTTACATCCTTAACCACTGCACATACTGCAATCCTAAAACTCCAGTTCGTACTACAGTTAAACCATGTGTTGGTTGATTGGTTGTTGTTACGTATTGTTATAGTTAAGAATTATTTTTAAAAAACTAAACTCCGGAACTTACATTTTCTTTATTCTTTAGGTCGGTCAACTAGCCAAACCTCAGGTGAAAGTGCCATTGCTACCCTGTGAGCATTATTACTTACACACGAAACGTATTGATAATCTAGATCCTATGACCCCAGGTAGGTTTATGTTTTTATCATATTATATTCACTCTTCTATCTGAAATAATATTTTTAATTTATATAATTTCATTTTCTTATTTTAGTTGTAAGGGATCCTGATGGATACATTTACCTTCGAGAACGCGATGGTTGCCTAATAGCTGGTGGTTTTGAACCTGTTGCTAAACCGGTATATGAAGAAGAAAGTTAGTATAAATCTATAGTTTGCTTAAAATATTACCTTCTATTGTTCTCTGTTAAAATTAAATATTTTAATACTGTCTGTAAGGTTCGTATCATGTTGGATTGTGTTACAAAAGTCACCGAAATGGTCGGGGCTGCTACAGATGGCAAAACAATTACCACAAATAGTCATCGTCAAGCTCACTCCGCTGCTGAACATTCTCCAAGGCATCTTAAAGACGTCCTTAAATATTATTATAAACAATGCATACATATGGGAAGGACTGTGAATATGTTTACGTATTTTAATAGAATCAGACTTCGGACTGATCTTCCGACTTTTGTAGTTGCCTGCAGATGTCCATGGACTGCTGTAATCACTTGCCACCAGGTGGACACTAAATTTTGGTCACCTCAGCTTTGTAAAAGCAATCTAAAGCGAACTATGACTTGTTTACGTACTTTTGATTGTCATTCTTAAATTGACCTGGTTACGAGAGATGCATTTGCAAAGGACAGTGTCCAAAATCATCCTGTGCAAGAAAACCATCGGATATACACAATAAATAATTATCGATTTTATTATATTACTTACAAATACTTTTACAACATGGACTAGCTGCATACGAAAATGAACATTAAAAAGTATTCTATTCGACTAATAAAATTAAACGCCGCCATCTTCGCCAAACGTCATGTGGTGTGTAAAATTGACTAGGGATGCCCTGCTGCAGCTGGCACCGCACGCGCCGCGCGTCGAGAGCCATGTATGTAATTACTCTAAGGATGTCCAACCGCTTGTAATCGATCTTTTAAATTTTTAATGAACTGTTGCTCAATTTTTTTAATCTGAAGCACATTTTGATTTTATTTCTATTAAAGTGCAAATAGAATGTATATAAAATAAAAACAGTCTATCACCATTCCTTTTTGTTATTCCGTAAAAGATGTAACAACAGGGTCGTCTTACGATGGGTTCCGGGTCACGAGGGTATTGTGGGCAACGAATTGGCGACAAACTTGCACGGGAGGTCTCAAAGTGCACACAATTTACACCTCAGCCATTTTATGGAATCTCAAGAAGTCTAGCCTGATTGACCCTTGAAGCTCTTTATCACAATAAATCAAGTTTTAGAATGTTTCAAACCTGGTCTGACACATCAAGCTTGAAACATTCTAAAATCTTAACCCGGGCTTTTTATATTAAATTCGCTGCAGAAGCCCTGGGCTTAAATAAAAATAAATTGCGCATTTTGGCAAGAGCCCTTACTGGAGACTGTTGTCTTAAAAAGCACACGTCCATCCTGGGGACTAAGAACAAGATTGGTTCTGTTCCATAACGAAGGAAACGCCTCTACACATCTAAACTGATTGCGGACCCTTAATGCGCAAGCGTAACACTTATCTGGGAAACTATGTACTCCGCCCTTCTTCTTCTTCTTCCGTTGGCGCTACAACCCTTTGTGAGTCTTGGCCTCCTCCACAATCTTCCTCCAGTTGTCACGCTGCCTGGCTACCTTCTTCCAGCTGGTAAACTTTCCCATCTTCCTGAGATCTTCTTCCACACAGTCACTCCAACGCTTTTTTAGGCCTGCCTCTCGGTCTCTTTTGTTGCGGCGTCCACTTTGTCATTATTTTTACGGCTCTAGTGTCCGGCATTCTTTCAAGGTGAACTGCCCACCTCAGTCGCTGCGACTTATAAAACCTGACGATGTTCTCGTGCCCGATAAGTGCGTCCAGTTCATGGTTCATGCGTTGACGATAGATACCGTCACGCTCTTTGATGGGGCCATAGATTTTTCTCAGCACTTTCCTTTCGAACACGGCAAGCTTCAGTTCTCTCTGGGTTAAAGTCCAGGTTTCACAGGCATAAGTCACAACAGGCCTGATGATGGTATAGTAGGTGGTGAGTTTCGATTTCACACTAAGCAGCTTAGAACCCAAGAGTTTGGCACACGCGTAAAAACATTTGTGCCCAGCAACTATCCGTGCCTTAATCTATTCGTCAGATCTATATGTACTCCGCCCAGAAAAGTGAAATTGCTTACGGCTAAGCAACTCCTTCTATTCATCGGAGACATAGGGCTTAACAGTGAACTATAGCCATAGCAGCGATCACAATAGATATTTTAGGTCGCAATGATACTGGCCTCTTTCCCTAGATCTGCACAGCTGCTCGCACATAATAAAAAAATCCCTAAAAGTATAATTTATAAAAGCTACTATCCTTATTGAATATGGTCATACTCGATTTTAAATAAGTAGTTAGAATAATGGTGAACTTTTCAAATAATGGTTTAGAAAAGTATGTGGTTTACTTATAACTAAACGAGCACTTACGAGTTTACGATAATTAATATTTAAAAAGAACCCTTATCGTAACTGCAGGAATTATGTCATGTAAATACGGATGTTATAATTAAAAAAGTTACAAGTATAGAAGAAGTAGAGAAATATAGTTTAATTGATAGAATCAGGCGTTACTTAGAGACCGCTAACAGAGGTCAGCCACCGCAGAGTGTACATCACCTGAGGAAGCTTCGTGTAGAGGCGAAACACGTGTCGATTTATTGTCGATGGTGTGTCTTTCCTAGTGTAGATATTTGTTCACTTAAAAGCAAATGAATACAATCAATGTTAAAGAAAACCAATATCTTTACCTCTTTTTATATAAAAAAGCTAATACTAAAAACAAGAATCCAGGCGCAAATTATTTATTATACAGTATGGAAACACTTGCTCAGTTCGGGAACGAGTCCTAAGTTCTGCAATTCTGCAGCCAAACGGTCATTAATTTTTACTTAATTAATTGCTAGTATAATTACGTATTGTTTATTTTATGTTTATTTTATACGTATCTTTGTACCTAATAATTGTAGAGATATAATAACAAATTGCTATGTGTGTATACATAATTACACTTACTTATACTACACTTATTACAAATACATTGATTTTTATTCTCATCGACATTTTTACTCAATTCCCACGTAAAAACTTTTGTTTCTTATAAATCGGTATCGAGATCTAACTTTTATTATATAAAAATTGCGATTAACAATATGTCGCTGTACATTATATCAATCAATTTATTCGAGGATAGATATTTCAGCGCTAGTATAATTCGCCTATGTTGTCAGCACTGTTAGGTATTCAAAAAACAAATGTCATGTCTTGATGTTGGTAAAGTAGTTTGGCGCTCTTTCATACATTACACCCTTACACACATTTATCTTAATAAGGGAGTCCCGCCTCTATTATATTATCTTTGTTACGCATATGCAACGGAAAGCTTATATTGTGTAAATTGCGGCACTGCTGGTGGTTTTGTTTGGAAGATGGTACTAAAAATTGTTAAATGTTTCAGGATATTGTTTTTCAGTTTCTTAAAAATCATACTAAATGATAAAAACTATTATATTAGTAGTTCTATTATAACTTTTTTTTTCTGCAGCTAGTCCACTTTAAAAATAAGATCATATAGGAATTCCCTAATGACCGACAATACAACACACAATTTTCCGATGCTCTTGGTTCCAGTGCGAACACTGTATGGGCGCGGAGAAATGTCCTTTCTTAACACATTAACAATAAAACGGATTAGTAAGCTGAAGTGGCATGGGCCGGCCATATAGCTCGAAGAACCGATAACCGATGGGGAAGAAAGGTTCCCGAGTGGAGCCTCGTACCGGTAGGCGTAGTGTAGGGCGACCCCCACTAGATGGAGTGACGACCTGGTAAGACACGCAGGAAGTCGATGGAGGCAGGTGGTTCAGGACCGTGCTTTATGGCATTACTTGGAGGAGGCCTATGTTCAGCAGTGGACTTGTGAAGGGCTGTAATGATAATGATGATGATGAACACATTAATAAATTACTTTTTTTTTAAATATAAATTGATTTGATGAATTGTAAATATTAAAGTTGTATTTTTGGTACACCTTTCCTGACTTTAAAGACTGTTGAGTAAAGTCAATGTTTCGTTTTTTTTTTAAATAAATTTAATTAATTATTTTATGTCCCAAATTGTAATGATAATTAATTTAGCGAAATTCCGAACTGTGCAGTGTAAAAAAGTTATAGCATGCATAAAAATTTAAAGATATTGATTTATATACTCCGGAAATTTCGAGAGGTTGAATAAAACTAAATTTACGGATTTTATCGCGTTTATTTCACTACTTTTACTTATTTTTAATTCCCGACGTTTCGGTGCTTTACAGCAACCATGGTCACGGGGGGAAGGGGAAGCCCCCCGTGACCATGGTTGCTGTAAAGCACCCGAAACGTCGGGAATTAAAAATAAGTAAAAGTAGTGAAATAAACGCGATAAAATCCGTAAATTTAGTTTTATTCAATGTGTAGTGTTCGCGTAAATTTAAGAAATCATTTCGAGAGGTTGTTAGGACATTTAGAGAGTATTTCATTTTCTATTTGTGCATGCAATTTTGCGATGCGCTAACAGCTCAATACTGCCTGGAGCTGCACCTGGGACCTAAGTAGGTCAACGGATCGATCCAGCCAGCGCACTATTTCCGTGACCTAGGCTTAGCTCATTTCGAGCTCAATCCTCGAACTGAGCTGGAGTGTTTACCTACATATCGGCTTCGCGAATCCTTTGTTTCTTTGTGTTCAATAAAAATGTAACTCAGTAAACGTGACAACTAGTTTCTATGATTTGTTTAATTTTATGTGTTTTAATGCGTTGCATATTATATTGAAGCGTTCGCTTTAGTTGCACTCTGCCATTGTCTATACATAGTAAATTTAAATTGATAATAAGTGCAAAGGTAAGGTTTAGTTAATACTCGCGAATTGTTTAAATTTTGTAGGCTTTTAAGCGAATGACATAGACAAAAAATAGCCATTCATCATATGATATTACTCAATAGACACTTTAAGCTAATATAGGTATGTATAGTAGTGGTGGTACGAGTTTTGTTAATTTTTGTTCTACTTTTGAACGTAACAGTCAAGAATGCGGCGCAACGATGCGTGCCCGAAGACTGGGACCATTTTCACGTTCTTCTCCAAGAGTTTCTTAAGCGCGTGCCTAGTCTCGGTCAAGCCGTCTTACATAAACTTTGTAATGGTCTGGAGGCCTTCTCGCCTGATTGCAAGTGGATAGTTGGTGAAGCCCCTGAGGTAAGTTAATCATATTTAATTCCATTGATTATAACAACTTCAAAAATACGATTTAAACCATCAAGCTATCAAAATACTTACACTGTATTCCATTGGTTAACACAATCGAGTATTTTTATATGAATTCTGGAATATTTTGTTACGAAATCATTTCATTTACGAAACAATTTGTTCAAACAAGGACAAAGAAAAGAAGCTAAAAATTTAATTTTACCTGTGAATGATAAAATTAAATTTTTAGCTTATTTTCTTAGGTGTTTTCGGATTTTTTAACTATTATAAGTTAGTACTTGACTACTGTCCCCACCTGATGAAACTTTACTATTTTTGGCGCACTGACTTAGCTTAATAAGAGCCTATTCACTCTTTCCTTACAGATGTCAACATTATATTCGATTAATAATGTTGGTTAATTATTATTAAAAATAATAAAAATAATCGGAACATTATATACGAAATATCTGTACGTGTATATATATGTATATTTGAATGTATTGAGTATATATTAAGTATTCGAATGTATTGCCTCCGCTCTCCTAGCCCCGCTATCCGAAGCTGATATTGATTTCCTTTGCTAGCGGCGCGGCAGTCGGTGGCCTGGCTTTCCCAAAGTTTCCTGCCATATACCTAACCATAGTTCTCGAAAATCTTTCTCGACAGACTTGCTGTCTGCACTTTAAGTGATTTATAATTTGGTTTAACGTTCATGTTCTTTGTGTATGAGTTACTATTCTTTATCTAATGTGATATTGATTATGATGTATAAACACTGAAATGCCTATCAAACACTATTTCTTGAAAATTTTCTTTGTTAATTACGATCTTCATTCTATATTAGGTATTATAGAAATGATATATAGTATAATAGGAAAGTTAATACAATATAAAACAGTTATTATGAGTTTGACAAATCGTTATAACATTCATAACAATAGTAATTTGCCGTTTTATTTTTTAAATAAGTATTGTAACATACGATTAAATTAAAGTGAACAATGTAATTAAAATCAAAAGTAAAACATACTTTATCGTAAGTTGGAAATATTTTTAATTGAATGGAAGTTGATTTAATGCAGTGACATTTAACCGAAAATTTTAATAATTCATATAATTGTAAAAATATTGGAGCGGAACAAGGCGTCCGTGTTTTCATTCAAAAGAAGCAACAAGTCGGCGTTTTGAAGAAAAACAGTTTCCGCGGAACGTTTGATCTGATGAATAGAGCAGGTATAGATTCAGCTAAATTCGTTAGATCGAACGTTTCGAGGTTAATGCGACTTCAACCATGGACAGAAGAAAGCTTACGTGAAAATGAACTGTAATAGTGTTTTAACAAATAGTCATTGTGGAGTAACAAATTTAAAATTGTAAGTACGGATTAACCGACATACCCAATGGATTAGTAAGCCGAAGTGGCAATGGGCCGGCCATACAGCTCGAAGAACTGACAACCGATGGGTAAAAAAGGTTCTCGACTGGCAGCCTAGTACAGGCAGGCATAGTGTAGGACGACCCCCACTAGATGTAGTGACGACCTGGTAAGACATGCAGGAAGTTGATGGATGCAAGTGGCTCAGGACCGTGCTTTGTGGCATTCCTTGGTGTAGGCCTATGTTCAGCAGTGGACTTGTGAAGGGCTGTAATGATGATGATGATGATAATGAAGCACGGATAAACCACTCTGAATCAGACTACTAACTTTAAGATGATTTAAGTTGTAAAAAGTTTACCATCTGCATCAAATCCGCGCAATCAGTTTAGCGGAAGTTCGGTAACTGTAAGGGGGCGTCCATAAATTACGTGAGATGTTTAAGGGGGGGTGGGAGGGGACCGAGTCAAATCTCATCTAATCTTACGTTGGAGAGGGGGGGTCTCGGCAAATATCACGCAATTTTTTTTTTCTGATTGAAACTAAAAATAATACTATTTTGGTCCATTTAATCCAAATTGTACATGCTTAAGGTTTAATCTTAAGCGTATATCGTAATACGATTAACCACTACTGAAATGTCAGATTATTAAACCAATTAGTCAAACCTATGGTCTAGCCAAAGAGTATAGTAGGTTTGGCTAAAGACAATTTTTTTAATGAAGGAAAATATAACTTAGAGTTATTACCATATTCTTATCCATATGAAGGAGCAGATGATTTTACTGAAAATCATATGGACATGTTGGTTCCAATAGTCTCTCTTGAGACCGCGCATGATTCTCTGTGGACTGAATTAGAGTAGATATTCTTTTTTTTAATCACAGTAGTCACGACTTAAGTATTCTATTGTAAAATTTTTATTACACTTATAACTCTCAGCAATATTGATTACTAGTCTTATCTAGTCGTAAATAAAAGCTCGAAGCAATTTTTTTTTCTTTTTACAATAAAACTCCAACGTTTTAACGTAAGAAACCCACATTTTAAACAATCTCACGTGAGATTGGGGGATAGGGGAGGGGGTTGAATAAAATCTCACGACATCTCACCAAGGGGGGAGGGGGGACAGAAAATTTAAAAAAAAATCACCTCACGTAATTTATGGACGCCCCCTAACTACCTCACTCACATACCCTTGTAACGCAGTTGCCAAAACGGATGTTACGCATTACCTCTACGTAATATAAGAAATAGAATATTATGTCATATTGATTCACACAACCGAGAAGTTGATGATGTTGAGCACCTTTAAAATTGTGCCATAATATGATATCATGTAGAAGAAGATATTTATTTATATTATATTATAGTTTCTTGTATACTCAATTTTATTGTAATTATAATAAATTACTGTATATTTAAAAATCAGATAAATATTATAGTTAATATCCATCCATCGAGATGATAAATGGGGAGGGCCTACGTTTTGCAGTGAATTTTTGTTGACTGCAATGTAAAATGAAAAAAAAAAATTCGATGAAAGTATCGACTTTCTAGATTTTATTCGTTCCTTAGTGCAAATATGAGACTTGAGTCATTACCTTCAGATGTTCAACTATCACGTGGCTGCGGGTATGAAGACCGTTGGGATTTCGGCAGCGGGCGGGGTGGCCGAAGCCACAGTTGACGAGATAGTGGATGGCTATACAAAGTACGATATGTATGAGCTAGACATTAACCGATTTCTTGGCCTACATAACAATAAGAGGTTCCTAAGGGATCGCATGAAGGAGGTGCCAGGTAATTTATATAATTTAAAATTATTTTTTATTGAAGTGTTACTTAATTTCATAAAATATAGCAAGGTGTAACTTTGTAGGTGTTCACTATGGTCTACCATATCCCTTTTATGAGTTCGAGACAGGACGCAACCTTCGTCTTTCGCCGATATATCCTACTTTACGTGATAATGGCGCAGTATTTGGACAAGTAATGGGATACGAAAGGCCTACTTGGTTTGAAATAGTTGGTAAGTTTATTTCATTTAAACTCATGTGGTGATAACTTAATTTAGTGTTTTAACATCGCAATTCTTACAGACAAGGACAAGGAAAACCCTCAGAAACCACGGCCATTCAAAATTGCCCACACAAAGACATTTGGAAAACCGCATTGGTTCGAAACGGTACAGCGAGAGTACTGGGCGTGTAGAGAATCTGTTGGCCTTGCAGACTATTCTTCCTTCACGAAAATCGACCTTCAGGTAACATTTTCGTTACTACATTAATTTTAAACGCAATGAATTCCCTATATCGAATTCGTATGTAATTAAAGAGTAGACGTTAATGCGGGCATCTACAACTTTTTCTGCTACTAAAGCGGCGCTACTTTAGAATGTGATTAAATATTTGAAAGATGTGACGGGGAGGATAATTTGTTAGGAGAATGCTAGGGTTAATGTTTATTTTTTGGTAATATTAGTTATATTTTATAATAATTAGATTAGAACTGAATAATCCAAACAAGGGATATTCCTAAAAGTACCTGCTTATAAATGTGTAAAAAATTAAAGAGCAAACCACTGAGAAATTGTTTTGAAATTCTCAATTAAGAGCGTATATTCAAATATTCCCAAGTCAAAATCGCTCTGGAACGGCGTAATATTGACGCACACTACCAATGTTCTCTGTGTGTGTGACCAGCGCAGTGGCACGAATATAATACGCACGTAATATGTACCTTGCACGAATCATCTTAATACTATTGGAATTAAAAGAATAAATAAATTTTTACATAATAGCTTATGAGGTCGGTTTCAAGACATAGTGTGTAATTAATATCCGATCTAGCCCTGACATCGGACGCTTATATGCATAAATTATTTTATTCTTTTAGTCAATTGAAGTAGGAAAGTAGACTAAGGATGTCACGATGCAAGTTAACAACAAGAAAGGGGTAAGTAATTAATATATGTTCGAATTGAAAAATATGTATTATATAAAATAGATTTCGTTTGATATACATTTATTCTGTTTCATTATGTAAAGATAATTCATCAAAATAACAATTTCATTGGTGTCGACAGGGATCGAACTCTGGTTGCTCGCGTTTACGGCGAGCACTTCGCCCTTGAGCTACCATGACTCATATCATTTTTGTTTCTATTTTATAATAACGTTACCTTCACACTAGGGATGATAGATGTTGCATAAACATCGATGAAGACATCAATGTTGTGTCGATAGCTTAACATCGATGTTGACCATTATCGATGTTTTTTTACAAATGCACCTTAGAATTAGATAAATAAAAAAATTGTCATGTTGTTAATGATTTATTATTTATGAACTAAAAGAAATAAATATGTTTTTTGTGTAAAACGGTAATTTAAAAAAATGAGAAGTTAACGAATATCTAGTTTATTATATAATATACACTCACAAATCCGGTGTGAAAAATTTACTATGGGACCTAATTTACGATTTAGACGTAGTTTTTATAACTACTACTTCTATCGGAAAACAAAAATATTATTATAGATTTAAGAAAAAATTAACAAACTACACCAAAACAAAATGATAGAGGTTTTCCGTTACCTTTCTTCACAATTTTTAATCAAACAGCCCAAGCTGTAAGTATGTATTCACACAGACACACAGTCGGATACACTATGCAGTGAAATTAAATAATAATATCAGTAATATCAATTACGTAGAATAGTTATTAGGCAACAACCGACAACGAGCAACGACACCACAGAATAACAAAGCGAAAGCAGTGACAACTGTGACATTACAGTTCTCACTTGACAGTTAAGTTTGACACGCCATAATGATATTTTTAAGTGATTTACAAATTTTGGTTCCGTGCGGGCCTTAGAGTTAAATTCATTGCTAAGCCACTCCGCCACTTTCATTATTCTCACACAAAATAGTTTGAGGCCATTATCTCCGGAAATCGAACCTGAGCCCCTGTGGCCTAGCCATTTTGTGGTCATTCATTCCGAATTCGAACCCAGGAACCCTATCGCTCCACCATTTTGTGGTCCTTCGAGTCGTATTTGGAACAGGCGTCCTGTGGCCTGATCGATTCGAACAGCTGAACCGAGATTTGGACAATATACTCTAGTTTGGTCCCGCTTAGGTTCCTAAATATATTTAGTTTCGCATTTGTAACTACACTCTCATATACTATATGTAAATGGACGTTAGATTTATTTAGTTTGAACCCGCAGTAGTTTTCTGTTTACCTAATTCCGCAATTCGTAATATGTATATGAATTTATATACATAGTGCATTCTTGCATAAATACTTGATTTGATTTGTTTAGTGTACGTTACAAATAAAGCCTTCTAAATTCTTTCAAAGTTGTATAATATCTATGACATCTACACTAAACTTGTTTATGCATAAATTGTTTGATTCGTCGGAGGGCCTTTACGTCTACCCACAACGTACCGCTCGTGCGTGGGTACGCTGTGTAAAACTTACGTTCTCCATTACTACGCGAGTTGTTTTGTGTTTTGGTTTAATATTAGTTATTGTACGCTTACTCGTGGGCGTAGTATAAGATCCACGAAGGCGTATGTTTGTATTTTCGTATGTTTGACTACTGGCGCTGTACACATTGTACTCGATGGATCTAAGCACGGCTAGCTTCATGGGTGCATTTAAAAAGTTTCGTTCTCGCTGCGGCCTTATAAGTAAAGTGTACTTGGATAATGGTACAAACTACGTTGGAGCAAAATGTATTTTATCAGATTTTTTTAACCTCTAAATATTATAGTTCGGAGTTCGCTAACATCTTAGCTGAGACCCGCATCAAGTGGTCTCTAAACGTCCTTGCCGCATGTCATTTTGGGGGAAATTTGAAGACTAATATTAAAAGCCCAAAGAGTCAACAATTCTATATCGCGTAATCAGAGATCAAATTTTATCTTTTGAAGAATTAAGCACTCTACTCGCACAGATCATGTGCGTTATGAACATCCGTCCACTTTATGGTACGCTGTCCAGTGACCCCTTGGAGCCACTAGCTCTGACTCCAGCACATTTTTTTAATCTAACGCCTTTGAAGTATTTACCCGCTATAAATATAGACGACGTCATAACTTATTAGACAGGGTAGTGCAGTAATTATGGAAGCGATGGAGAACGGAATATCCGCATACGTTGCAGTCTCGACAGAAATGGAATACGGCAGTTAACCCATTAACAGTCGGAACTGTAGTTATTCTCACTAAAGAGAATGCGCCGCCTCTTTATTGGCCATTAGGGATCATTGAAGAGGTTTTTTCTGGATTCGGCGGAGTAACGAGGATAGCTCGTATACGGAAAAAAGTTGGTGGCCTCGTTCTTCGGAAGGACAGGTCATCACGCAACAATTGTTTTAGAGGATCGAAAAACAGTTATTGTAGAGTGGTACACTAACAATTTGTTGCCACTATTTTTGGAAAATTTTGGAAAAAACGAAGAAACGACCTCGCAGTAGGATCCTCCTTCATCACGACAACGCCTCGTCGCACACCGCCAAGCAAACAATGGACTACATGGCGACGTCGACGAATTACTGGATCACCCGCCCTATAGCCCAGACCTCGTACCTTGCGATTTTTATATATTTACGAAAATATTAAAAAAAAACTTCGAGGAAAACGTTTTATGAACGCCGAAGAAGCAGTGGCTGCGTTTCAAAATGCTGTCGTAGAGACCCCTAAGGACGAGTGGGCAAAATGCTTTTTTCAGTGGGTCCATCGGATGCAGCGATGTATTGATGTAAATGGACACTATTTTGAAAAGATATAAATAAAACTAATAACTTGCTAGTTTGTTCAGTTTTTGATCTTCTAAGAACTTTCATTGTCACCCTCGTACGCATCCCAAATATACAAATTTATCTACTTGCTCGATCAACTCCCTCTTCTCTTCTATTCTTATTTCATATATCGTTTTACTTTCGTCTTACTTGCGTTCACTTTCATACCCCTTCTTTTAATGATCTGTTCGTTAATGTAACATCATTTACAACTCGGCCGCCGACGACGCAAAAATAATTTGATCATCAGCGTACAAAAGGCATTTGACGGTTACCTCACCCATTCTTAAATCGCATTCTTCAACTTTCAAATTTTCCAATCAACTGTCCCATAAATAGGTTTAACCTAGCCACGGGGAAGCCATACAGCCATGTCTGACATCTTTGTGGATGCCAAATCAGTGTGAATAGACACCGTTGATCCTAACACAGACACTAGAGTCCCTATAAAGAGACTTTAATGCATGTATCAACCGAGCGTTTTTCCCAAATGAGTTCAGTGTTTGCCATAACATATCACTGTCCACTCTGTCATAAGTCTTTTCCAAGTTCATGATCGCACAAAAAGCTTTTTGGTTTTTGGCCAAAAAGCTCTCCGCGATCATGCGCATGGAAAAGACTTAGTATGTACACCCCATTCCCTTTCTAAATCCAGCTTGCACATCCCAAATTTTTCCATCAGTTTCTTTCATGACCTTTTCAATTAGTACCCTAGCATAAAGTTTTCTTACAATGCTAAGGCTGATACCGCGGTAGTTTTTACAGTCCTGCTGCGACCTTTCCGTTTTATATACTGGGATCATAACGGCTTTGCACCAGTCTACCGGTACCCGTTTCAGTTCCCAGCATAAATTAAACAAGGTGTACCGCAGGCCTGCCACCACTTCCTCTACTAAAATTATATATCTGGCTGCTTAACTTGCTTTCATGGTTTTCATTGCTTTCATTATTTCATCTATGCTTATCGACCTATCTCTTTCCTCTTCTTTCGAAATTTCTTTTTCATCTAGTTCATACGTCATCCCCTCACCCATAAACACGATTTCAAAATATTCCTTTCCTCTCTTTAAACTCAAAACTTCATCATTCAAAATATAGCCATTCTCGTCTCTCATTATAGGCTGTTTTGAATGTCCCCTGGCAGTTCTTACGAGTTCCCAAAACATTTTAATATTTGCCTGGAAGTTATCCGATATTCTTCTATCATTCTTATCCATCCTTTCTTGCTTTTTCCTTTCAACTACTTCTTTTACTCCTTTATTTAGATGTCTAAAGGCTGCCTTTTTTTTCAATATCATCATGCGTACCGCCTGAATTACCAGCCTTTGTTGCTAGTAAATCTAGCCGTGCTCCTTCTTTGCTTAAACTTCCATACGTACCTCATCATCCCACCATAAAGTATTATTTTTCCTTTCATTCGTTCTCTTACTAACACCACATACTTCGCTAGCTGCATCCACTAAACCTTTCTTAATATTTTGCCATACATTCTCCAAGTCTAACTCATACATCCAAACCACGTATTTTCTTTCAGTTTACATTTGTACTTGATTTTCTCACCTTAATCTTGTAACCTTTCTGTTCTAACTTGCTGTAATGCAGTGGTAGACACGGATGTACGATGGCGCCAAAGTCTGAATAGACCATTAATTCGGCATAAAACCAAATGATGATCCTTTCCTAGGTTGGACCCCCGGTAAACCCTTGTATCTACCAGTGCGCTCCTCATTATTTCATCCACAATCATGAAATATATCATGCTTCTATCATTACCTCTTTCTCAAGTATACATGATGAATCTTCTTGTGGCGAAAGAATGTGTTCATCACAAAAAGATTCTTTTCCATACATACGGTGAGGAGGACTTTACCATTCTCATTTATACTTTCATCACCAAGCGTTCCCACTATCCCTTCATAACCAAGCCTCTTCACCCCAACCCTTCCATTAAAATCTCATAGCATAATATTTTCATTTCCCTTACATTTCATTAACATCATCCTTACAATTTCCCAAAACTGCTCTCGGATACAAGTGGGCTTACACATGTCTGGGGCGTAGACCCCTAGCACAAACAACTTCTGTAAGCCCACTTTCATCCGTATCCATATCAGTCTTAGGCTTACACATTCATACTTTTTCACACATTCGCCCTTTTTTTCTGAAAGGATGAAACCTGAAAACTGAAACCTAACCCCGGCATACCCGCTCGGTCTCGTCTATACCAGACCAGTATGCAGTATACATGTCATGTGTGGTGACATCCTTTCCTTTCTGTTTCGTCTCATTTTCACATAACACATCTATTCCTCTATCATACATCATATCGCATACTTCATTCATCTTATCATTTATTGCTCCACATACATTCAGCGTAGCCAGACGGGCTTCTGCAATCCGCTTTTTGCCCCTCCGGGAGATAGAACGTGACGGGTGACGAAGCTCGTCGCCGGTTTTCCTCCCGGAGATTTTTTGCACCCCTGCCCCATTAAAGAGGCGCCGGTAACTCGGGACCATTTTTTTTTCTCTGGTGCCTCATGGTGCGATTGACTACTAATTAATTATTACTCGAATAAATACTTCAGTATATAGATTTATTATCTGCATTGGAAGACGTTTTCAAGCTACTGGACTGGAAAGTATACGGTATTAACATCAATGGCGAGTACGTCACTCAACTTCGATTTGCCGATGATATAGTCCTTATGGCAGAATCGCTGGATAACTTAAGCACTATGCTCAATTACCTCAATAGTGCCTCCCAACGGATAGGTCTTAAGATGAACATGGACAAAACAAAGATCATGTTTAATGTCCATTCACACCTATGCCGGTAGTTGTTGGGAGCACTATGCTCGAAGTTGTTGACGAGTACGTTTACCTGGGACAAATAGTCCGACTAGGTAAGTCGACTTCTCCGGGCCTCATTCCGTGATTTCCGTCAGGTAAACCTGAAAGTGTACAACGTGCGTGTTGCAGTGATGACTTACGGATCAGAGACGTGGTCCTTTACTGCTAGCCGTATGAGGACGCTCAAGGTCGCTCAGCGAGCTATAGAGAGGGCTATGCTCGGAGTTTCTCTGCGTGATAGACTCAGAAATGAGGATATCCGCAGTAAAACCAGAGTGACCGACATAGCCCAACGGATTAGTAAGCTGAAGTGGCAATGGGCCGGCCATATAGCTCGAAGAACCGATAACCGATGGGGAAGAAAAGTTCTCGAGTGGCAGCCTCGTACCGGTAGGCGTAGTGTAGGGCGACCCCCCACTAGATGGAGTGACGACCTGGTAAGACATGCAGGGAAGTCGATGGATGCAGGTGGCTCAGGACCGTGCTTTGTGGCGTTGCTTGGGGGAAGCCTATGTTCAGCAGTGGACTAGTGAAGGGCTGTAATGATAATGATGATTTACCTCTTCGACTTTTATTATGTTTAGTTCATTTATTTTTAAATTTAATAAAAATTAAATATAACTAATAGTACAGAAAAAAAACATTAACGTTTACATTTTTTCAAACAACGTAACTTCCCCGCTATCAAATAGCGTAGCGCCGCCCTGGTGGCAGAAAAAGTCGTGGATTCATTAAGAGGATTCTAAATGATTTGTACAATGATGGTCTTTAAGTAATTTTTGTATTAGACAAATCATTTATTAAATATTTGAAACATTTAATAAAGTTATACAGATTAAAACAGATATAACTTTATTGTAAATTCACTAAGAGTTCAGAAAACACTCACTGGTAGTTCATACTGGGAGTAATAGTTAGGAAACATAATCGTTTAAAATTTGTTTCTATTAATATTTTAAAAACTTTAAAATAACGCGCACAAGAAGTAAAGGTGTGTGCTGGTTACAAATCCAAAATTACGAAAAGTTTCTACAAATAACATTAAGGCCAGCGCCACACTTGACGGAAATTCCGACGCGAATCTTACCCAACGGAACGTCAATACATGTTATTGCATATAAATTACAAATAGCGGGCACACTACGCGGAAGATCGCTCGTTCCGTCGCGGACGATCGGTCTGCTCCGTCCTCCGCGCACCGATCTTCCGTCGGCGTAAGATCGGCAACATCGCATTCCAGGTATTTGTATGCATCGCGCCACATTCGGCGGATAACCCGCGGTGACGGCGCACGCACAGGATGTTCGACACTGAACGATTTATTATCGAAGTGCAAAATAGACTCTAGAGAAAAGCCGGATAGAATGCCAAAATGAAAATTCTTGTGATGAATTATCAAGTAATGCAAACTCACAACTAACTGTAATTGAGAATTTGAGTCCACCTCAAACTGATGAAGTTCCAGGGACCTCTCAAATAAAAAGAAAACCTAAAATGACAGTCTTTCAACAGAGTTTAATTACAGCAATGAATAAAAAGCAACAATCACTTAAAGAAGTTGAAGATGCCGACACGAAATTTTTACTTTTCTTACTTCCTCAAATCAAGAGCCTGAATGAAAGACAAAATTGTGAGTTCAGAATCGAAGTGATGAATTTGATTTATAAAATCAAATATGGTAACCCATACAACATATCACATAATCAAACGTATTCTTACAACCATCCTAGCTATAGTACATACGAACAATCACCTACAACATATATAGCAGATGGGTCACCGCCGGTGTACCAACCATATACTACGAATACAAACAGTACAAGTTCCTATTCGACCATACAGTCACCCGAATCTATTGAAACTCAAGTTCATCCAATTCAATCAGTTGAAACTAAAACAGCACACTCAATTGAGGAAATAGAGGAAATATTTCAGAATAGGTCCAGAAATTCAATTCAATTAAAATTTAAGATTTAATCAATCATTATAAATAATTTGTCTCATATACACTATTAATATTTATCTTTAATGTAACGATCAGTCTTTTTTCAGGAGATATAGCCGTTCTAAGTTTTGTATTTTGCTTGGTAATATAGTCCTTCGTTAAATTCAACAATACATCAAATGATTGTATGGACTTTCGATAATATTCGAATGCTTTATCTGGATTATGTCTAACAAAGTATGAAATTGCCCAATTTCTAGTCGAAGAGTATTTAAGGGATGAACCCAATATTTACGCTTTCTTTTTCTTTTTTCCTTTTAATGCCTCATAAATAGCTATCACTTCCACCGTATAAGCGTTGGCAGTCAACTGATAATCAGCCACTGAATATTCAGCATGGCTGCAACGTATGATAACGGATTTACTTCCGCGGAAGTTCGGCGTCGGAATTTCCGTCAAGTGTAGCGCTGGCCTTATATGTGACTTACTGAGACCACCCAGGCCCACTAGATTACAATATTTAACATCGAAATTGTATAGAAAAATATAGTAACTACATATTTTTATTTAGTTATCCTATAATTTCCGCGTTAATAATATACACTGATATATACAAACATTTTAGGTTTATTAGCAGCGTAGTAATGGTATAACATTCTACTACCGGCTTACTACCGAAATTATTTTCGAATTTGATTTAGTTTTCGATACTAAATGGCGTTTTTTCGAAAGTGATTTTAACTCCCGAACCAATTGGAATCGAGAAACATGATCGAGTTATCAAGCGTTATCAGCGCCGTTTGACACATCCGGATATTTCATTATCCGGAGATCAATACTATTAGCGATATCGAGATTTTTAAATTTAAATGACTTCTAATTAAATTTGATTCATTCCGTGCTCGATTCTATCGGAAGTAGGCCTGCAGATCATTTTGTTTTAGTTCACAATCGTTGGTTGTTCTGTACTGTTCCCATCTCTGGACTGGGGCTCCCCAGTGCCAGCTGCTTTTACTTGATCGCATCCAGCGCAGAGCGTCTCGAATCTTTAACTACCGAGTCTTGCTCGATCGGCTCGATTCGCTGGCGCTGCGAACAGATGTTGCACCCCTTTGCAGCTTTTTTCGCATCTATTAAATTCATCATTCAAGAAATGATAAAGACAAGATTTTCTTTCGTTTTTATATAATAATATATTATTACATAATATGTACAATAGCATATATATATATATATATATATATATATATATATATATATATATATATATATATTAAATAGGTCCTGATAATAACTTCCCACTGGGATGTAAATAAACCAACGTATAGGTTTTAATATGAACATAGACAAAACAAGGACCATGTGTTCTATGCCGGTAGTTTTTGGGAGCACTAACCTCGAAATTTTTGTTGTTGACGAGTATGTTTACGTGGGACAAATAGTCCGACTAGATAAGTCCAACTTCAACCGAGAGGTTCATCGACGGATTCAACTTTGTTGGTCAACGTTCGGCAAATTACGACACATCTCGTCAGTTATACAAAAAAAAATATACATTTAAAAACAAGATTGTACAACCAGTGCGCTTTGCCAGTAATAAATTATGGATCTGAGATTTGGTCCTTATGAGTTGGTCCTTGGTCCTGGCCGTATGATGACGCTCCAGGTTGCTCAGCAAGCTATGGGCAATGTTCGGAGTTTCTCTGCGTAATAAACTTAGAAATGGGGATATCCGCAGGATATAAGCAGAAGTAGCAATGGGCTCGCCATATAGCTCGAAAAACCGACAACCGATGAGGAAGCAAGGTTCTCAAGCAGCCTCTTACCGGTAGGCGAAGTGTGGGACGATCGCTCACTAGATGGGGTGACGACCTGGTGCGACATGCAGAAAGTCGATGGATGCAGATGGTTCAGGACCGTACTTTATGGCATTCTTTGGGGAATACGTATATAATATGTTCAACAGTGGACTTGTGAAGGGCTGTAATGATGATGATGGTGATGACCTTGATTAATAGTAAGTTCACTCTTGATCAATTTTAATAAACAGTAATTCATTTTATTACAGTCGCAAGGACGCGAAGTGGTGGACTTTCTTCAGTATCTATGTTCAAATAACGTGGACGTTCCGGTTGGCAGCATAATTCACACGGGCATGCAGAATGAACGCGGTGGTTACGAAAACGACTGCAGTTTAGCCAGAATCAGCGAAAACCAGTATGTATAAACTTGCTTTATTTTAAACTCTAACTTACTGTAAATAATTTACAATTACCCCTTACGAAGGTGCAGCGGTATTTTACGCCAGGTCACCTGATTACTCTACATAAAGCGCAAGTGCGGTCCTGCGTGGGGTATTCTTGCCTGTTGGTATTTGTATACCAACAGCTTGCCTGTTGGTATAAAAGAGCTTTTGTTGTAAAATGTCACCTAGCAGCTTTGGACCCATTGGAAAAGCGTACAAAAGGCTTGTACGCGACCTGAATCTGGTTAAAGCTAATCGTACCGACCGTTTGAAAGTTATAGATCATTAAATTTCGATTATTGTATTATCCATTACTAAATAAACAACACTTCCAAATTTAAAACGATATTTCCATAATTATTTCTTCTGCGGTGACAATTAGCCGATGACCAGCTAGTATCATAATAAAAATAAAGGTACATAATAAATATCAAGTTCGACTTTATAAATCGCTGAAATTTTTTTTTAGAATACATTTTGTCTACATAGACTCCTTGGTGTTTTGATAGGAACTTACCCGCCAAGGGGTTGATGCTCTTGTTGTACCTATTCTTTAAATAATGTCTTAAGTAGATTTTGATACGTAAAAGAGTTGCGATTTTGTGTATTAACTGCCTGCGCATGTGAACTATAAGTGGAAATTATGAAACAGGTACTTTGATGGTAATATGAATTTCAAGTAGATATGGGGTATGTTCCGAAACGTTTCCAGTATACTGCCGAATACAAATGGCGTCATCAATTGACGCCATATTGTACTGGCGTGCCGCTGCCATATTGTGTCGGATATCCGGCCATATTAAAACAATTTTTAATTGTGTGTACGCTGAATGAAGCATGCCAGAATTTGTTTTAATTTATTCAAATACAAAAATTATAGAATAATCGCTGGTATCTCCATTAGGATGTAATGATTTTTGGAGCACAAAATGACAAAATTATCGCTAACACTTTTCCAATATGGCGCAAATGTATGACGGCACATACAGTGCTATGTTTTGGAACGAATCACCAGTATGGTGTCGATTCATGACGTCATTTGCATTGGACAGTACACTGAGGTCTATTTTGGAACATACCCATAAGTTGTTCAGGCGCCTTGATGTACTGTCGTCATCGGCTGTCTGCTTGCTCAAGCTACTGTCGAAAACTTCGCAATGAGACGCATCTACATAGTGTGAAGAAGTTCTTAAATGATTATAAAGAATAATTTAATAGTTCTTGACACTCGCAAAAACGCAACCCCTAGAAGTCCTTTATCAAACAAACAAACACAGTTACAGTAGAGAGAATTTGGTAGTTGGTTTTATTGATTGAGTGAGAGATATCTTGCCATTATCTTTGCCTCCTGAGTATTGGTATATGCTGGGTATTTTATATTCGAAATTTTTAAATCGTTAGCTATTGGAGGCCCTGAGATTTTCCTGGATTTTCTATTGTCATCTTTTACACGGTTTTTGGGATTGTAATACAGCACTGTTTCCAATTCATTTGATTTTCGCTAGACTAACTAAAATCTAGCATGATCTATCAGGGATCCAACGTGTTATACAATATTTAAGAAATCAAACTTTTTTAATACCCCAAAAACTTTTAACTATATAAATTCCATAATATCAAAGTTAATTCTACAAATTTACGAAAAATGGTTGTAATCAGTCTTATCATATTTTTTGTACTTTTTATTATGTCATTTATACTTGTTAGTACAGTAGTATTAGTAAATAATATTAGTTACCATTTATCACACATACACAGCCGTGGTAGCTCAGTGGTTAACGCTCGCTGTAAATATAACAGAACGCGAGTAACCCGGGTTCGATCCCCGCCGGCACCAATGAAATTGTTAATTGCAATTTTAAGTGCTGATTTACCACGTGCTCGGCGGTGAAGGAAAACATCGTGAGGAAACCTGCATGTCTGAGGAATAAGAAAAAAAATATTTCGAAGACATGTGAAGTTCGTCAACACGCATTTGGGCAGCGCGGCGGACACTTCCTTGCCCTAAACCCTCTCAGAAATGAGTGGAGGCCTGAGCCCAGCAGTGGGACGTATATAGGCTGTAACTTTACTTTACTTACTTTACTTTATCACACATACAATCATGAAAAACAATTCATTATTATAAAAATTATCTCATAGAAATCTCAGTTTTATACAAATTTTCGCAATACCAATACTTAACTCATTTGAATATAGAATTAAATTCAAAGCACTTATTAAAATTAGAAGGTGTAATTAAATATACCTAAGTCTTGAGTCTTAAGTAACGTCTTGACTTGAAGAATGAAGAATCAGTTTCGTTATTATTTTTTTCACTTTTCTGGAGGATCTCAAGAAACAAATGTTGTAGACATATACACGGCCGCAGAGAAAACGCTTTCTGCCTCTACTTCTACTGCTGCTGAAAGAAATTTCATACGTGTAATTACATTATGCATCATGTTTTCATCGCCTAGCGCAACCAGCAAAACGGCAAAGTAGCGTAGCCTTTTATCATTTGCGAATCCGCATTGCTGCTAGAAAATGTCCTGGATTCACCTGGATCGCTGGAAGCTGGGTCCAGCAATTGCAATCCCAACACGGGACAATATAATATAAATAAATATGGATAAAATATTCTCGTATGCTGCTCCTAAACGACAAAGCTGAGACCTTAAATTTGTAACTTTACTGTAGCTTTTAAAGTAATGTAAGTAGTTCTTCTGTTGCCGTCAATCTTATGTTTCAATCAACATTTTGCTTTTTAGTTACATGATGATCGCACCAACAATCCAACAGACTCGATGCAAGGTGTGGCTCAAACGTCACTTGCCTCACAATGGCTCTGTTACGCTATCCGATGTTACGTCCATGTATACGGCTATCTGCGTTATGGGTCCCTTCACAAGAAACTTACTCTCAGAACTGACCGACACCGATCTTTCTCCTTCGAATTTCCCTTTCTTTACATTTAAAGAATTAGATGTGGGGCTTGCAAATGGAATTAGGGCAATGAATTTAACACATACTGGAGAATTGGGTTATGTGCTGTATATTCCAAATGAGGTAAGACTGCATACTACATACTAGTTAATTATTAATTTTAATAAGTTATTATTAAACCGATTAAATGTACATCGCCGCTGAACATAGTTACGTGGTAGAGCCATGCTGTAGTTATATTAGTAGTATAGTTGTAGCACGAATGGGTCTGTCCGACCGGGGAAGGACCACGCTCTCACAGAATACTAGCGTCAAATAGTAGCTTAATGCTGCTGTGTTTCGTACGGTGAGTGTAGAGAACCGGAGACCCTTTTTACTGGAAGCGAGCCATTCCACCTAAGTCCTCACGGATGATATCGCATCTGCATTTTGATTCGCAATCGATGATAGATGTAGATGTCTATGGGCCACAGCAACCACTTACCATCAGGTGGACTGTGTGCTCGTTTGTCGTCCTATCCTATAAAAAAGTAGACCTCTTCCTTAGATGACACCATCTATCATCGGGGGCATTTTACCATAGTTGCCACACTTGGAAAGCTAGTTGACAAACGCAGTTTATTATTATTTTGAGTTGTTGTCGGGAAGATGTTGCGGTCCATCTCCTGTTTTGCCGTGTAGTGGCTGATCAAAAGAATCCAGATGTTTCTGTTTTCTATTGTTGAATTTAATTATGTAGTGTATTCAAATTCGGATAATAATTTTATATAAAAAATTAGAGAAACAGCATGACCGTCATTTGAATTAAATTTTACTTAGTAACTCATATAACTATAACAGTAATTCACCATTATATCTTAATATATATAAATTACGTGTCACGTTGTTTGTCCGCGATGGACTCCTAAACTATTTAAACGATTTTAATCAAATTTACATACCGTGTGCAGTTTGGTCCAACTTAAGAGATAGAATAGTTTTTTTGCCCATGAGTGACCCACAATTATTTTTTTTGCGATTTTAAGGATTTTTAATAGCACATGACAGGGTCGTTGAAAAGGGCAGAACAACGTCTGCCTGGCAAGCTAGTATATTATATTTTTCGAAAACTGCACATAAAATTACTTGAATAAGTACTATAAAACACGCTCGCGCCAACCGCATGTATTGTCTATCAGGCTTAGTGAAGTGCGCTAGCAGAAGGTTACGCCGCCCCCACCCCGCAGTGCCCCCATCGTTGCTCTGTGCAAGTACATTCGTTTCCCAACTGTAAGGTTTTTAAACTGTGATACCACATATCAAACCTGTAAGTGTTTAAGAGGTGACAAAGGGAAAGAATTCATTCATAAAAACAAATGGATTAATTAATTTTGTTTGTATTGCTTGGTTGTTGTATTGTATTTTGGATTTGTAATAACGATAATCAACCTTTTCAGTTTGCGCTACACGTGTATAATAGACTGATGACTGTGGGAGAAAAGTATGGGATAAGTCACGTGGGCTATTACGCTTCACGTTCGTTACGAGTAGAAAAATTCTTTGCATTTTGGGGTCAGGATCTTGACACTATGACAACACCACTCGAGTGTGGGCGCACGTGGCGCGTCAAGTTTGATGTAAGTATATAAAGTTAAATATTGTTTTGTTTAAAATTAAATTACTTTATTTCATGACTTATTAATTATCTGAATAACCTACTAAAAACGTCTCTACTACACGGCTACCTTTTCTGACAGGTTGGTACATGTAAGCAGATAAAATATTATATCTTAATTTTTTCATATAGGTGCACTTTAACTACGAGAACTTGAGGGTCAATTGATCCAATGCTAAAATAGGTATTTTTTATCTGGGGGCACGGCAGTGCCTCCGCCAAGCGAGCAATAAAGCGGCACGGCCGTACCATACTTTTCTTGAAGCAATTCAGGCCATTTTCGGCCCCATATAACTTCGTTATTAATAGAACTAGAAACCTGAATTTTCAGAAACCAGGCAGGCATTGTATAGACACAGTATATTTCAAATTTCATTCAATTTGAACCAGCAGTTTAGGAATTATAATTAGTCAAAGTGAATTAGATAAAACATAATGCCATCAAAAACATAACTTGTAAAAAACTCAGTTCTTCTACCGTAAAAAGTTGTGAGATCCATGTATCCAAGGTGGTTAATTTATTCAGTCCCTACTTAAGGGTCCTTCTGTCTTAAGTTATTACGTAATTAGTTTACCTAACAACATCTAGTGATCATATCAACATTAAACATCTTTTAATTTTTAAATAAATAGATTAACTTGGCTATCGCATGAAAACACAATGTATCTCACAAGTAATACATATTATATTAAATTAGATTATTAAGTGCGATTGCCAAGTCAATCTATTTATTTAAAACATAAAAGATTTTTAATATTGATATAGTTACAATAAGATGTTGTTAGGTAAGCTAATTACGTAATAACTTAAGACAGAAGGACCCTTAAGTAGGGACTGAATAAATTAAACGACTTGGTATTACATGGATCTCACAAATTTTTACGGTCGAAGAACTGAGTTGCGAGACTTTTTTTACAAGTTATGTTTTGATGGCATCTCGTTTCTTTTTGTAGATAGTCCTACTTTTTACCGTTACGGTACCTTCTACTTCTTGAATACCAACAACGTCCTGTACACATATCTACACCTATTACTCCATTATAATATTATACATATACAAGTATACTGATTAATTCACTGCAAATATAACTTTGTAATCCTATATATTTATATGGGATTACCAAATACAGTTGGTGTATCTAGAAAACTGGACCGAAATTGCAAAATATTTTTGTTTTTCCTTGATTTATACACTAAACACTAATTTTATTCTAAATTTGAAGCGTCTATGTCTGCTAGAAGTGCCTTAGATTTTTGATGATCGGTCAGTCAGTGAGTGACAAAATTAAAAAACTAACTGGTTATAATTCTTAAACTACTGGTTCAAATTGAATGAATTTTGAAATATACTGTGTGTTTATATAATGCCTAAAAACCGAGCGGTTACTGAAAATTCAGGCTTCCTGAATGCCTGTCAATGTGTGTAAAATCCTCTGAACACTGACTTACCAATCAAATCGGTTTCCATGGAATTGTTGAAAAAGAAGTAGGGTTTGAAAAGGTGGATATAGAATTGCCCTCTTTCTTTTTTTTTGCTTGCAATTTGTGTCACCTCATTTGACGTTCGTAGAGAGGATAAAACCAGCTGAGACATCAGTTTTCCACTGCGAGCTGTTGTCTCCACGTTTACAAGTTCTGGGCTTTGATGATTTAATCCTGGTCTGTCTTTTTCTATTGTCGGGGAGTCAGTAACTGTACTCGGATGTGTGTGTGTGTGTGTGGGAGGGGGGGGGGGGGGGGCTATACAGTGTGTGGGGAAGGAGGAACATGAAGCTAGTATATAAAATAGGTTAGGTTAGGTTTTTTTATGTCACATGGTTAACACCTAAGCGCAATGGTATAAAGTTTTTCATCAAAGGTATTTTTCTTTGTTACGCAAGGAAAGGAATACTCCATTGCAGTTATTTGATGCTTTAAAGCAGTTTTTCCCTTCCTTCACATTTTTACACTTGTTAAATTCTGAGTTGTTACATTATTATCTATTTGTCTAAAAGTGATATTGTTGGGTTAGGTGATATCTAATTGCCCAACAATTACGTAGCAATACTCATAATGTCCAGATAAAGTTTAAAGATGTTCAAATCTGTATTAATTACATAGTCCGATTTGACTTGTCGTTATTCATATTGCCCGGAAGGTATATGCAGTGTCCTAATTAATCATATGGTCCAGAACATATACATTGCCTCAAAAAGGAATTTAACGACTCTTTCGGGTAATATATCACTATTTTAATAGAACAATTTTTGTTTTTTTGTAAGCACATAATAATTAAACTTGCATAAAGATTAACATTTTTTAAACATATGATTTAATTTAATTTGACATTTCAAGTCGAACTGCTACAATATATAGTTTTAGTTCTAAAAAACGCCAAGTTCGTTGCTAGTCTGCAGTATAGTGGCGGTTGAGAATATCCACTACCCCATATCTTCCCGTGGGTGTCGTAAGAGGCGAGAGAGGGAGACAGGCAGGAGATGGGCTGCAGCATCTTCCTGATAACAACAATAACATAATAAAAAACTGCGGTTGCCAACCCGCTCGCTAAGCGTGGCAACTATGGCAAATATCCCCCCATGAATAACGACGAAAAAAAACGGCCCCCAGTCCCCGGCGGCCCCGCTATTCCTGGCTACGGTGGCGACCATGATAATGGCGGGGCAGGGGGTGCTAAGAATCGACGACGACTCGACTCGACCTGGCAACATATAACGCACGCACCCTGAGGACTGACGAGAAGATACTGGAGCTGGAATATTATTGGATATTAATTATGTTATAAAAATTATGGCATATTATTGGATTATCCAAGGTCCGAAGAGAGGGGGAGGATACGGCAATCCTCGAGTCCGGCAACTTGTTCTACCACCGGGAGGGCGACCATCTGTCCCAAGGAGGTGTCGGATTTATCGTCCACAAGTCTCTCGTCAACAACGTTGTAAAGATTGGGAGCGTCTCGACGAGGGTCGCGTACCTGATACTCAGAATCACCAAACGGTATTCGCTGAAGGTCATACAGGTTTACGCACCAACCTCGGCACATCCCGATGAGGAGGTAGAGGAAATGTATGAGGATATTTCCAGAGCCATGCATTCCTCCAAAACCCACTACACGGTGTTGATGGGAGACTTCAACGCAAAACTAGGCACAAGAGAAAGCGGTGAGCTGAAGGTGGGGAAATTTGGAGTAGGGCAACGGAACCGAAGCGGCCAGCAGCTGGCCGACTATATGGAGAAAGGGGGGACTCTTTATGATGAACTCTTTCTTCCAGAAGCGGCCCCACAGGAAGTGGGGCCGCTTCTGAAAGAACGAGTTCATCACGAGCCCCGACGGTTCGACAAAAAATTGAGATTGACTTCATTATGAGGACCAAACGCCAACTGTTCAGTGATGTCACAGTGATCGCAAGGGTGAAAACTGGCAGCGATCACCGAATGGTTAGAGGCACACTGAACCTAAACGTTAAGTTGGAGAGGTCTCGTCTAATGAAGTCAACGCTCCGTCCCCCCTCGTGCTCTAATCCAGAATCCCGAAACCTTTCAGCTCGAATTACAAAACCGCTTTCAGTGCCTAGAGGATTACAATGCAGTGGACGATATGAATGACAAGCTCGTGGAAACTGTCCATGCGGTCGGAGCTAAGTTCTGCAAGACCCGCCGCAGAAGAACACAAAAACTCTCCGATCACACTCTTAATCTCATGGCTGTTAGACGGGAGATGAGGCTGCAATCGTCAACAGATTTGACAGCATACAGACAACTGAACAGACAGATCTCCAAATGCATGCGGCGAGACTTACGCAACTTTAATACTGCTCGTATTAAAGAAGCGATCGAGCGGAACCAGGGCTCCAAAGTCTTTGCCAGAGATCTGTCTGCCAGAAAGAGCCAACTGTCAAGGCTGAAGACTGAGTGTGGCAACATCGTTTTCGGGACACCTGAGATTCTGAGTGAGATTGAGAGGTTCTATGGGCAGCTGTACACATCATCGTTGGAGCCACACGCAAGTGTGAGTAACGATCCAAGAGCAAGTCTTATCCGACACTATTCCGATGATATCCCGGACGTCAGTCTGAGCGAGATTAGAATGGCTCTCCACCACCTTAAAAACGGCAAGGCCCTGGGCGAGGATGGAATTACAGCGGAGCTTCTGAAAGCGGGTGGAACACCGGTACTTGAAGTCTTTCAGAAGCTCTTCAATTCCGTCCTCCATGGTGGCACTACTCCGGAGGCGTGGAGCAGAAGCGCGGTGGTCTTGTTCTTTAAGAAAGGCGACAACGCTCTCTTGAAGAACTACAGACCGATTTCCCTTCTGAGCCGCGTCTACGTGCTGTTTTCGAGAGTCATTACGAATCGTCTCGCACGCAGACTCGACGACTTCCAGCCTCCCGAATAAGCCGGTTTCCGAAAAGGCTTCAGTACCATAGACCACATACATACCCTTCGGCAAATTGTACAGAAGTCCGAAGAGTACAATCTGCCACTTTGCCTGGCGTATGTGGACTATGAGAAAGCCTTTGATTCCGTTGAAATTTGGGCGGTGCTACAGTCTCTTCAGCGGTGCCTAGTTGACTGTCGGTATATTGAAGTGCTGAAGTGTTTGTACAGTAGGGCTACGATGGATATCCGAGTACAGAACCAGAGTACGACCCCTATCCAACTGCAGAGAGGTGTAAGACAGGATGATGTTATATCCCCGAAACTCTTCACCGCTGCGTTGGAAGACGTTTTCAAGCTACTGGACTGGAAAGGATACGGTATTAACATCAATGGCGAGTACATCACTCACCTTCGATTTACCGACGATATAGTCCTTATGGCAGAATCGCTGGAGGACCTTAGCACTATGCTCAATGACCTCAATGGTGTCTCCCAACGGATAGGTCTTAAGATGAACATGGACAAAACAAAGATCATGTTTAATGTCCATGTCACACCTATGCCGGTAGTTGTTGGGAGCACTATGCTCGAAGTTGTTGACGAGTACGTTTACCTGGGACAAATAGTCCGACTAGGTAAGTCCAACTTCGACCGAGAGGTCAATCGACGGATTCAACTCGGCTCGGAAGCGTTCGTTTCAGGTATACCTCAATCTCTGAAAACTAAAGTGTATAACCAGTGCGTGTTGCCAGTGATGACTTACGGATCTGAGACGTGGTCCTTCACCGCTGGCCGTATGAGGACGCTCAAGGTCGCTCAGCGAGCTATGGAGAGGGCTATGCTCGGAGTTTCACTGCGTGATAGACTTAAAAATGAGGATATACGCAGTAAAACTAGAGTGACCGACATATAGCTCTAGCTATTAAGCAATCTAATTTAATATAATACGTATTACTTGTGAGATACATTGTGGTTTCATGCGATGGCCAAGTCAATCTATATATTTAAAACATAAAAGACTTTTAACATTGATATGGTCACTATAAAATGTTAGGTTAGCTAATTACGTAATAACTTAAAACAGAAGGACCCTTAAGTAGGAACTGAATAAATTAACCGACTTGGTATTACATGGATCTCACAACTTTTTACGGTAGAAGAACTGAGTTGCGAGACTTGGTTTTTTTTACAATTTATGTTTTTAATTGCATATTCATAATTTACTTGCTCATTATTTTGATTACTTAAATTAAAAAATTTAAAAATTTTTTTTTAAAAATTCTCACAATTTCTAAGCCGTCTCAATCGTCGCGGGCGCTACGCAATTTTAGATCTTAAACCGGCGTTTTTTAAGTTTTTATAGAAATTACGTATTCACTCGGACCAGTACGGCGATAGCCCAGAGCCACTTTTTCGATGTGTCGTCTTAAGCTTATGGCGTAGATGTGTGGATGAAAGCTGTAATTAATTTATAAATATGTACATACTTTAAATAAAATAAAATAAATCATTTGTTGTTTACGTTTACACTGCTAATGTTATACATAATAATCTGATTAACAGTCACATAGAGATTTTAGCCAATGAATTTTAAAATGTTGTCAACAAAATAATTACTAATTAATTATGTGGGAATTCAAATGTTCCTTTTTCAATTTTGTGCGTGTGCTTTTGAGAATTATTAGATTAGATTAGAAGCATGAATATCGAAAACTATTCCACATCAATTTTTTTATGCGATTGTCTTCAAATTGTCCTACTGACGATATAAATGCGTATTATCTTGGAGCAATTCGGTGGCATAATGTTTAAACCGATTTTGTTTTTCAATTGGAAGAAATTGTTATGCAGAAACAGGCCAAATTTTATATATTCTTTGATGAAAAAGGTTTAATGACTTTTTGCTAGAGAAGAAAAAAAAATTAAGGTTTGAGAAATCCCAACTTCGGATACTTTTGACTCATTAAAAATAAATAAAGAAATGTATAATAATGATTTTCTTTATTCCCGCTTAAGGATATTATTAACTTTTGGCTAAAGAATATAAAAAAATGTCTTTTATTTTCTATTCTTTTTCTAAAAAAAATTCTTATCTCCTAAAATATAAACTTCGTCGTAAAAAGTCAAAGATTTTTTTATTCGTATTTCATTAAAAAACAGTGTCCCGTTTGAAAATAACAATTCCTTGCAATTGAAAGAAAAACCGGTTTAAACAATATGGTATTGAGTTGCCCCATGGCAACATACATTTATATCATTAGTAGGACAATTTGGAGAGAATCGCATAAAAAATTGATGTAGTTAGTGAGTAGAGTAGTTTTCGATACACTAAGAGTGATACACATAATAGAACGGTAGAGTGGGCGGAGCCCGTGTAGCCACTAAAATGTCATTAACACGTCAATTCCCACGTGTAAATGTCAACACGAGATGTGGTTTGACGTTACAATCGTTTCCAAATTTCCCATGCAAATTATTTAGAAAATGCCAAATTGCACGCTATTTACAAATAGCAATCCGTCTGTCAACACAGTTATTGCTTGGATGTGTGCTCCCGGCGACGCCTATTGTCGTACAAAATAAAGTTGACAGCCATTCTATTGTGTGTTATAGTATTCTATGGTAGAGAGGGACCAATCTGAAGTTTTTAAAAAATATTCTATGGTCACCGCTGTGTAAGCGAAGCCATAAAAAAGTTAACCAAAGACATTTTTAGCTGATAAATACATTGTATGCATTGCCTGGAAGATAATCAAACAAAGTATATTTTTTTATAATCATAGAAGGATATCCCATTCATCGGGCGAGACGCTTTACTACGGCAGCGCAAGGAGGGCATACGACGTCAGTACGTGCAGCTACTACTAACAGATCACGATCACGAGTTGGACTTGTGGTCTTGGGGCGGGGAGCCAATTTACCGAGATGGCAATTACTGTGGACAAACCACTACAACTAGCTACGGATACACCTTTAAGAAACAGGTAAATTATTATCATATTTTACGGTAAATCATAAAAGTTCTCGTAAAAGAATTCGTAAAAATTAATTAAAGCGAATGATAAAATATTAAAGTTTGCAGCATAGTCGTAGCAAGTGATGTAGTTTGGCTTAGTACTGTCATGACAGTATACGTAAAGACGGTTAAAATAGCCTTTTTTATAGAATTCTGTTAAAAAAGGAAGAAGGATAAAATATAATCGTCGAAAAATAAGCGGCTTCCGGCCATAAAATATATTCGTAAATAACAGCTTTCTCTTATTTCTCATTACATTCAATTCTTTGCTTTGTCCACCAAATCATTTAGAAGTTAAAAGTTAGTAACAGCAATAGATGAAAAGTAAAAATGACCTGTCAGTAATTACGTATATTGTACATTAACTTTGCCTGAAATGTACATTACATTGATTTGATGTTTTTATTGACAGGTGTGCCTCGGCTTCGTTCAAAATTTAGACAAAAACGGAGACCCGCAGCCTGTTACACACGACTACGTGCTCAGTGGACACTATGAGATTGATATTGCTGGAATAAGGTATTGTTCAAATATTTTTTGATTGATATAAAATAAATTATTGTATTCTACTTCGCTAAAGAAGTATAAAATTATAATTAATTGAACATATCTTTGAAATGTCTGCTTTATTTTTAGGTACGACGCTAAAGTTAATCTCCATTCGCCAAATTTACCAACAAAATATCCCGACAAAGAGCGCGACGTTTATCAAGCTACAAGAAGACTGCACGAGCCACAACAATTTTTAGGACGTCACTATCAGCCATAAGTTAACTAGGAAGTGAATCAATATAATATTATATTATAATAGCTTATAATCGAAGTAAATCAATGGGTAAAATTAAGCAATTAATGTGTAATCTTAAGTTTCAATTTCACGCATGTAGTTGTAAGCCTTGCTCTTCATTTTTCTATATATACTATTGCTGTCTTTAGTATAATATTCGAAAATGTACTCGTAGCTATTTATTTTGTTATTTATTGCATGTGCTTAAGAAGATATCTGGGCTGCTAGAAATTTGAAGAATGCGGACCCTTAATGTGCAAATATAACAATCATCCCACAAGAAGTAAAATCGCCCGGATAAACAACTTCTTTAATCTCTTGAAGACATAGGGCTTAGCAGCGATCACAATAGATGTCACAGATCGCAGTGATACCAGTCTATCTAGACTTGCATAGCTGCTTGCACAGCTAAAAATACCTGTGTCTGTCTGTTCGTTTTTCTTTTATTTAATTTTATTTTCGCTGTAACGAACATAAAATTAAGTAGTTTAGATTATCGTAAAAAATATTTATTCTAATTTCATTCCGGAGAAAAATACATTTGTATAGAGTAAACGCCGTCGCCCGGATATTCTCTTAATTATTTCAAGCTTTTCGATGTTCTTTTGTGTTTATTGTACATATTGTAGGATTATTTGTTAGAATAAGATTCACGTATTTTATTAATTAACGGATAATATGAAGTTTTCAAGTAGTTAAATGTTCTTAGATTTCATTTGCAGGCTCATAGTTTTGTTAAAAGTTTATACATATCAACCGCCCCACAGTAACATAATATATACACTGTAGACTGATTATACAACCGTGAAAAATCAACTCTTCAATTTTACTTTTGTTAAACTCTTCCTGCAGACCACTTTTATTTTTGTAATAAACTTTCTTGATTGTTTATTTTTTTTATTATTTACCTGTATTCTTTCGTATATTATACACGGATATGTATTTAATGTAGATATTGATTCAAACTCAATATTTTCGGAAAGTGAAGGTATAATTTTATAATAAAATTGATTGACAGGCATCATTTTTTCAATCAGTAATATTCAACAAATTTTATTTAGTAATAAACCACAATACCATTTAAATTACGTTAACTTAACTTCCTATGCTTTACAACTTGATCACAAATTAAAATTATAATCTAACATGCAGTATTTGTTAAGACATGCAAATCATAATTTCGTTTTTATTTTTTTCGCCATGTATTTTTTATTTTAACATAAGGTTTTGAAAATCTACTTGAAAAACTTTTAAAGTTTTATAATATGGGTTTGCTTTTGTAAGAGGAGGCGTATATTAATGACGTGCCGGGCCGCAAAAGCGGATTTTCAAGCGGAAATCAAAGTTTATATGAGAGGTATCGGAATCTCACTTTCCACCACTTTCGACTCGTCAATTATTGGGCAACGGGGACCCTCACTCCGAGTGCTCGCAATCCCAGAGGCTCATTTTCATCGTCGGTGATGGTGGTGTTACCCTTCCGGGATCGTGACGAACACCTTGATGACGTCGTTTCAGAGATGATCCCAATCAACGTACAGTGGAGTCTTAGCTGTGAAAAGTAACCCTATTATAACCCTACATAGTGTGATCAATGGAGAGCACTGGCGAATTTTTTTTTATTTAACGTCTTTAATACAATACATTTTCGCAAAATAATACCCGATTCCATTAATTATTTTTTCTTGTTTTATGTGGTAGAAAATAATAAACTTCGAAAACATTAAGATTGTACCAACAATATATAATATGTTCAGAAAGATGAGTTGAAATAAATATTTGATTAAGTACATACCATTTGACTTAAAGATCTTCATAATGAAAATAATTTCCATGTTGTTGTCAAATGCGTCTGTGTGTTGATGTTGAAAAATACGCTCGATGAGCGATTCGCAGACGGATTTCTTCGCGTTCCGTGCTGCCATGCCCATGGCACGCACTGCGATTAAACGCAGGCGTTTAACCGTACGTCTGAAACCGCAAAATGTAACCCATAGCTTTCTATACAAGCGCACGCATTAGTGACTTTTTTCAATGACTGATTTTAAAAACGTAACTTGCTACGTTTGGATCGCGGTTTGTAATCAGGCGTTTTTATGTGTCGCATAGTAATAGTATGGCGACGCACGCACCGCATTCGGTTTTTTATTCATTCTCGACTTGGTATAAAAAAACTTTAACTTATCGGGATGTTGTCACACGTCGTTGAACATTTAACAAAAGTATCCTTTCAGATATCTTTCATCTGTTAGTGGATGTACCCAAAACTTATGGCAGCGGCGTTGTTTACGTTTTCTATTTCTTTAAAAACCAAAGCCACAACTATGGAGTGTAGAAGTAAGGAGTACCAACTCCCATAGTAGAATAGTTGAAAAAGTGTCCATCTGTAAGCAGTAAATAACAGTTCAAAAACTCTCCACAACAGCGCTGGAGTAGCTACTGGGATGAAATGAACTTAGCAGTTGTGGACGGTTTAAGTGTGCTGCTAAACTGCTCAGTAGCTCTAAAATTTAAAATAATTTTATTTATTAAATATAACCTCGAAAAAGTCGTCTATCCCACCAATATTTTCGGTGCGTTTTTTAAAATTTGTCCCGTAGCTATAGTGGCGCCAACCTTATTAAGTAATGTGCTGAAGTGGCAATGGGCCGGCCATATAGCTCGAAGAACCGATAACCGATGGGGAAGAAAGGTTCTCGAGTGGCAGCATCGTACCGGTGGGCGTAGTGTAGGGCGACCCCCCACTAGATGGAGTGACGACCTGGTAAGACATGCAGGAAGTCGATGGATGCAGGTGGCTCAGGACCGTGCTTTGTGGCATTACTTGGGGGAGGTCTATGTTCAGCAGTGGACTTGTGAAGGGCTGTAATGATGATGATGATGAATATTATTTAAATATGTTAGTTGGAACAAGTGGTCTAAAAACACATTATTGTTATGTATTTCATTTTATCTCCTCATCTTAGCTTTCATCAGTTTACTAATAGCACGAGCCTAAGCCAAGTGCATGTTAGTGCTAGATTTGGCCATATCCTATAAGCTATACACTTAGATTCGTGTTACCATCAGTTACTTGTGCGTTAGGTCCTAATTTACTTTAGTATAAGTGTGTACTAGCAGGAAATATTCTACAAGTGTTTAGGATAACAGATTTCTGTAAAAGTTTGATGGGTGGTAAATTAAGGGATTTAATAATAGAGGTTTAAAAATTAAATTATCACTTTGACTTCACCGAGGTTGGTTGTATGTAGGTGCGAGCTTTTGCTAGTGCTTATCATTCATACACTTAGCAGTGCGGGTAGAGCATATTATCCAAGCATCGTCATGTGTATCGGTGTTTGTGTTTTGAACATTTGATAGTACGACAGGTGCGGAGCAATTAAGGGATGTTCTATTTGTTGTCATCAGAAAGCGTAGTTGTAATTATTGTAGTATTCTCGTGTGATTGCGATACATTAAAAAAAGCATACGGATTGTTATTCGTAATATTATCAATAATGTCCTCCAGACCGTATTGTGATCATGACGGCCAGTCTCAACAAAAAGCAGCCATCTGCGCAGGACAGGGTTATAGTTTCCGAGTGCATGGGCAAACACAGTTGCACTCTCTATTTCCTTACTTTCATAGTCCGATGGGATAGTTATCCGACACGACTGGAAAGAGATCAAGCGCAGGACCAACAGCTTTACGTTCTTTCTGAGGCACGGGGATGGAATGCCAACTTCCTGATTTTAGTGGCTGCCACTGAAAATTTCTTCACAGAAAAATACAATAACTGATTTCAGCGCGACCCGGAATTCGACCCCGGGACCTCATGATCAACAACCGCGTTAACGACAACTAGACCAACTAGAGTACTATCTATATTTAAATGCGTGAAATCTTTGTAATCAAAATTTTTACCAACTCAACATACTAAAATGGTCTGTTAAGTTACATTAAAGTATAATAAACTATTTAAGGCGACACCACGAAAAAAATGCACCTTCTTTCATCGAATAGTATAGGACTATGACACCACTAACGAAAGTGGAATTTCGATATAGGTAAATGCATGTCTTTATTTTGAATATGCTTATTCAAAAACACGATTGTATAGTTTTGACTCCATCTTAATTATTTGCGAAAACACCTCTAAAAATCACTATAGTTGAAAGAAATTACAACGAAATTACTTAATCTATGATCATAATGGATCACTTATGTAATGGATATGGAATCACTTAAATATAATCATAACATCAATCTGGGGGCACGGCAGTGCCCCCGCCAAGTCGAGCAAAAAAGCGGCACGGCCGTACCATCTTTTCTCGAAGCAATTCAGGTCATTTTCGACCCCCTATAACTTCGTGGTCAATAAAACTAGAAGCCTGAATTTTCAGTAACCAAGTAAGCATTGTATAGATATGGTATATTTCAAATTTCATTCAATTTGAACCAGTAGTTTAAGATTTAACCAGTTAAACATTCTTAATTTTGTCACTCACTGACTGACCGATCATCAAAACTCTAAGGCACTTCTAGCAGACATAGAAGCTTCAAATTTAGAATGCAATTAGTGTTTAGAGTATAAATCAAGGAAAAACTAAAACATTTGTTAATTTCTGTCCAGTTTTCTAGATACACTAACTGCATAAATAACTTTGTAATCCCTTATAAATATATAGAATTACAAAGTTACATTTGCAGTGAATGAACCAGTGTACTTGTATATGTATTACAGGTGTACATAGGTACGTTGTTGGTACTCAAGAAGTAGAAGGTACTGGAAAGGTAAAAAATTAAGACTATCTTATATACAAAAAGAAATGAGATGCAATTAAAAACATAACTTGTAAAAAAAAACCAAGTCTCGCTACTCAGTTCTTCTACCGTAAAAAGTTGTGAGATCCATGTAATACCAAGTCGGTTAATTTATTCAGTTCCTACTTAAGGGTCCTTCTGTTTTAAGTTATTACGTAATTACCTAACCTAACAACATTTTATAGTGACCATAACAACTTTAAAAGTCTTTTATATTTTAAATATATAGATTGACTTGGCAATCGCATTAAGCAATCTAATTTAATATAATACGTATTACTTGTGAGATACATTGTGGTTTCATGCGATGGCCAAGTCAATCTATATATTTAAAACATAAAAGACTTTTAACATTGATATGGTCACTATAAAATGTTAGGTTAGCTAATTACGTAATAACTTAAAACAGAAGGACCCTTAAGTAGGAACTGAATAAATTAACCGACTTGGTATTACATGGATCTCACAACTTTTTACGGTAGAAGAACTGAGTTGCGAGACTTGGTTTTTTTTACAATTTATGTTTTTAATTGCATATTCATAATTTACTTGCTCATTATTTTGATTACTTAAATTAAAAAATTTAAAAATTTTTTTTTTAAAATTCTCACAATTTCTAAGCCGTCTCAATCGTCGCGGGCGCTACGCAATTTTAGATCTTAAACCGGCGTTTTTTAAGTTTTTATAGAAATTACGTATTCACTCGGACCAGTACGGCGATAGCCCAGAGCCACTTTTTCGATGTGTCGTCTTAAGCTTATGGCGTAGATGTGTGGATGAAAGCTGTAATTAATTTATAAATATGTACATACTTTAAATAAAATAAAATAAATCATTTGTTGTTTACGTTTACACTGCTAATGTTATACATAATAATCTGATTAACAGTCACATAGAGATTTTAGCCAATGAATTTTAAAATGTTGTCAACAAAATAATTACTAATTAATTATGTGGGAATTCAAATGTTCCTTTTTCAATTTTGTGCGTGTGCTTTTGAGAATTATTAGATTAGATTAGAAGCATGAATATCGAAAACTATTCCACATCAATTTTTTTATGCGATTGTCTTCAAATTGTCCTACTGACGATATAAATGCGTATTATCTTGGAGCAATTCGGTGGCATAATGTTTAAACCGATTTTGTTTTTCAATTGGAAGAAATTGTTATGCAGAAACAGGCCAAATTTTATATATTCTTTGATGAAAAAGGTTTAATGACTTTTTGCTAGAGAAGAAAAAAAAATTAAGGTTTGAGAAATCCCAACTTCGGATACTTTTGACTCATTAAAAATAAATAAAGAAATGTATAATAATGATTTTCTTTATTCCCGCTTAAGGATATTATTAACTTTTGGCTAAAGAATATAAAAAAATGTCTTTTATTTTTTATTCTTTTTTCTAAAAAAAAAATTCTTATCTCCTAAAATATAAACTTCGTCGTAAAAAGTCAAAGATTTTTTTATTCGTATTTCATTAAAAAACAGTGTCCCGTTTGAAAATAACAATTCCTTGCAATTGAAAGAAAAACCGGTTTAAACAATATGGTATTGAGTTGCCCCATGGCAACATACATTTATATCATTAGTAGGACAATTTGGAGAGAATCGCATAAAAAATTGATGTAGTTAGTGAGTAGAGTAGTTTTCGATACACTAAGAGTGATACACATAATAGAACGGTAGAGTGGGCGGAGCCCGTGTAGCCACTAAAATGTCATTAACACGTCAATTCCCACGTGTAAATGTCAACACGAGATGTGGTTTTGACGTTACAATCGTTTCCAAATTTCCCATGCAAATTATTTAGAAAATGCCAAATTGCACGCTATTTACAAATAGCAATCCGTCTGTCAACACAGCGAATCGGGTTTGTAGTAGTGATAATATGACGTTATTGCTTGGATGTGTGCTCCCGGCGACGCCTATTGTCGTACAAAATAAAGTTGACAGCCATTCTATTGTGTGTTATAGTATTCTATGGTAGAGAGGGACCAATCTGAAGTTTTTAAAAAATATTCTATGGTCACCGCTGTGTAAGCGAAGCCATAAAAAAGTTAACCAAAGACATTTTTAGCTGATAAATACATTGTATGCATTGCCTGGAAGATAATCAAACAAAGTATAATTTTTTATAATCATAGAAGGATATCCCATTCATCGGGCGAGACGCTTTACTACGGCAGCGCAAGGAGGGCATACGACGTCAGTACGTGCAGCTACTACTAACAGATCACGATCACGAGTTGGACTTGTGGTCTTGGGGCGGGGAGCCAATTTACCGAGATGGCAATTACTGTGGACAAACCACTACAACTAGCTACGGATACACCTTTAAGAAACAGGTAAATTATTATCATATTTTACGGTAAATCAAAAGTTCTCGTAAAAGAATTCGTAAAAATTAATTAAAGTGAATGATAAAATATTAAAGTTTGCAGCATAGTCATAGCAAGTGATGTAGTTTGGCTTAGTATTGTCATGACAGTATACGTAAAGACGGTTAAAATAGCCTTTGTTATAGAATTCTGTTAAAAAAGGAAGAAGGATGAAATATAATCGTCGAAAAATAACCGGCTTCCGGCCATAAAATATATTCGTAAATAACAGCTTTCTCTTATTTCTCATTACATTCAATTCTTTGCTTTGTCCACCAAATCATTTAGAAGTTAAAAGTTAGTAACAGCAATAGATGAAAAGTAAAAATGACCTGTCAGTAATTACGTATATTGTACATTAACTTTGCCTGAAATGTACATTACATTGATTTGATGTTTTTATTGACAGGTGTGCCTCGGCTTCGTTCAAAATTTAGACAAAAACGGAGACCCGCAGCCTGTTACACACGACTACGTGCTCAGTGGACACTATGAGATTGATATTGCTGGAATAAGGTATTGTTCAAATATTTTTTGATTGATATAAAATAAATTATTGTATTCTACTTCGCTAAAGAAGTATAAAATTATACTTAATTGAACATATCTTTGAAATGTCTGCTTTATTTTTAGGTACGCCGCTAAAGTTAATCTCCATTCGCCAAATTTACCAACAAAATATCCCGACAAAGAGCGCGACGTTTATCAAGCTACAAGAAGACTGCACGAGCCACAACAATTTTTAGGACGTCACTATCAGCCATAAGTTAACTAGGAAGTGAATCAATATAATATTATATTATAATAGCTTATAATCGAAGTAAATCAATGGGTAAAATTAAGCAATTAATGTGTAATCTTAAGTTTCAATTTCACGCATGTAGTTGTAAGCCTTGCTCTTCATTTTTCTATATATACTATTGCTGTCTTTAGTATAATATTCGAAAATGTACTCGTAGCTATTTATTTTGTTATTTATTGCATGTGCTTAAGAAGATATCTGGGCTGCTAGAAATTTGAAGAATGCGGACCCTTAATGTGCAAATATAACAATCATCCCACAAGAAGTAAAATCGCCCGGATAAACAACTTCTTTAATCTCTTGAAGACATAGGGCTTAGCAGCGATCACAATAGATGTCACAGATCGCAGTGATACCAGTCTATCTACCTTGCACAGCTAAAAATACCTGTGTCTGTCTGTTCGTTTTTCTTTTATTTAATTTTATGTTCGTTACAGCGAACATAATAATAAATAATAAATTAAGTAGTTTAGATTACATCGTAAAAAATATTTATTCTAATTTCATTCCGGAGAAAAATACATTTGTATAGAGTAAACGCCGTCGCCCGGATATCCTCTTAATTATTTCAAGCTTTTCGATGTTCTTTTGTGTTTATTGTACATATTGTAGGATTATTTGTTAGAATAAGATTCACGTATTTTATTAATTAACGGATAATATGAAGTTTTCAAGTAGTTAAATGTTCTTAGATTTCATTTGCAGGCTCATAGTTTTGTTAAAAGTTTATACATATCAACCGCCCCACAGTAACATAATATATACACTGTAGACTGATTATACAACCGTGAAAAATCAACTCTTCAATTTTACTTTTGTTAAACTCTTCCTGCAGACCACTTTTATTTTTGTAATAAACTTTCTTGATTGTTTATTTTTTTTATTATTTACCTGTATTCTTTCGTATATTATACACGGATATGTATTTAATGTAGATATTGATTCAAACTCAATATTTTCGGAAAGTGAAGGTATAATTTTATAATAAAATTGATTGACAGGCATCATTTTTTCAATCAGTAATATTCAACAAATTTTATTTAGTAATAAACCACAATACCATTTAAATTGCGTTAACTTAACTTCCTATGCTTTACAACTTGATCACAAATTAAAATTATAATCTAACATGCAATATTTGTTAAGACATGCAAATCATAATTTCGTTTTTAATTTTTCGCCATGTATTTTTTATTTTAACATAAGGTTTTGAAAATCTACTTGAAAAACTTTTATAGTAAAGTTTTATAATATGGGTTTGCTTTTGTAAGAGGAGGCGTATATTAATGACGTGCCGGGCCGCAAAGGCGGATTTTCAAGCGGAAATCAAAGTTTATATGAGAGGTATCGGAATCTCACTTTCCACCACTTTCGACTCGTCAATTATTGGGCAACGGGGACCCTCACTCCGAGTGCTCGCAATCCCAGAGGCTCATTTTCATCGTCGGTGATGGTGGTGTTACCCTTCCGGGATCGTGACGAACACCTTGATGACGTCGTTTCAGAGATGATCCCAATCAACGTACAGTGGAGTCTTAGCTGTGAAAAGTAACCCTATTATAACCCTACATAGTGTGATCAATGGAGAGCACTGGCGAAATTTTTTTTTATTTAACGTCTTTAATACAATACATTTTCGCAAAATAATACCCGATTCCATTAATTATTTTTTCTTGTTTTATGTGGTAGAAAATAATAAACTTCGAAAACATTAAGATTGTACCAACAATATATAATATGTTCAGAAAGATGAGTTGAAATAAATATTTGATTAAGTACATACCATTTGACTTAAAGATCTTCATAATGAAAATAATTTCCATGTTGTTGTCAAATGCGTCTGTGTGTTGATGTTGAAAAATACGCTCGATGAGCGATTCGCAGACGGATTTCTTCGCGTTCCGTGCTGCCATGCCCATGGCACGCACTGCGATTAAACGCATGCGTTTAACCGTACGTCTGAAACCGCAAAAAAAAATGTAACCCATAGCTTTCTATACAAGCGCACGCATTAGTGACTTTTTTCAATGACTGATTTTAAAAACGTAACTTGCTACGTTTGGATCGCGGTTTGTAATCAGGCGTTTTTATGTGTCGCATAGTAATAGTATGGCGACGCACGCATCGCATTCGGTTTTTTATTAATTCTCGACTTGGTATAAAAAACTTTAACTTATCGGGATGTTGTCACACGTCGTTGAACATTTTACAAAAGTATCCTTTCAGATATCTTTCATCTGTTAGTGGATGTACCCAAAACTTATGGCAGCGGCGTTGTTTACGTTTTCTATTTCTTTAAAAACCAAAGCCACAACTATGGAGTGTAGAAGTAAGACCCTGAAAGTGTCCATCTGTAAGCAGTAAATAACAGTTCAAAAACTCTCCACAACAGCGCTGGAGTAGCTACTGGGATGAAATAAACTTAGCCGTTGTGGACGGTTTAAGTGTGCTGCTAAACTGCTCAGTAGCTCTAAAATCTAAAATAATTTTATTTAGTAAATATAACCTCGAAAAAGTCGTTTATCCCACCAATATTTTCGGTGCGTTTTTTAAAATTTGTCCCGTAGCTATAGTGGCGCCAACCTTATTTAACCGTTTTCTATGGACACTTTTTAATACACAGTCTGTATTCCTAGTAGTACTTCCTGTAGAAGTACACTCCATAGCCACAACACACCTACTCGCCAGTAATCCTGTAAGTACTGAAATAAAATTAAGCAAAACTGCAGCCTCAGTGCGTGATTGTATACGGTTTTGCGTTTTCAGCTATTCCTAAACCGCTCGCGTTTAATCGCAGTACGTCCTAAGCCTAAAGTCGATGCAGTTACATTCAAAATGCTGTTACGTTGCGATTAAATACAATACCAACATAATACCAAATACAAACGATTTGTGAAATAAGAATAGAAGGGGAAATGATCGAGCAAGTAGATGAGTTTGTATATTTGGGCTGCGTATTTAGCAGGGATGGGAGATATGATAAGGATATAGAACGACGAGTGAATGCGGGAAATAGAGTAAATGGGGCCTTGCACTCTATTGTGAAGAGTCAAAATGTGTCGAAAAAGGCACGTATGGCAATTCACAATGTTGTGTTGGTCCCTACTTTAACGTATGGTAGTGAAAGTTGGGTGTGGCAGAAGAAGCACGAAAGTAGAATAAACGCAGTAGAAATGCGGTTGTTAAGGAGTATTGTAGGGCTGAATCTGATGACAGGGTAAGAAATTGTGTAATAAGAGAAGAGTGTGGTTTGCAAGATGATGTTGTGATCAGGATTAAGAAAGGAATGCTTCGGTGGTTTGGTCATGTGGAAAGAATGAATGAGAAAAGAGTGACAAAGAAAATTTATGGTGCAGAAGTGAATGGCAGAGTCGGAAAGGGACGTCCTAGGCGAAAATTTATCGACCAAATTGGCGATTTATTGAAAACGGGCCAAATTAGGAGTACCCTTAACCGATGAGCATGTATGCGTAGGTGTATGGATGTGAAGGAGGCAAGAGAGGTGTGTCAGAATCGTGCCTAATGGAAGTCCGTAGTCTCTGCCTACCCCTCTGGGTGACAGGCGTGAGTGTTTATGTCTTATGTCTAAATACAATACCCTTTATCATAGAATACTATAATACATACATAATATCGAATTCTATGCCCTTTATTACACACTAAGAAAATAAATAACAATACAAGAAACAAATAAAAAGATAAACAAAAGGCGAACTTATTGCTATACAGCAATATCATCCAGATAACCTAAATAGGAAAGAAAAAATTAAAGTTAAGTTAATTAAAACTAAGTTTAAAGCTGTAGCAAACCGTATGTATTCGGTACTGAGTAACGGGTGCGCCATCAGGTACCGAGTAACGAAACGTTGCACACGAACGCATTTGGTTACTCGCATTTTTCGTAGTATGGGCACCTACACTGTTTCAATTCACGCAAGTATCGTTGATGCGTGTATTGAAACATTTGCTTATTCGGTGAATTTAAAAACGTACTTTACAAAGAGCGATGTTTTTTTATTATGTAAAGTACAATTTGGAAATTCGTCGTCCAATTCTTTTTAATATTTTGTGTGTAAAGATTTGTGTGTGAAGACAAAGTTTTAGATTGGAACAGAAACAAGGTAAGAAAGTATTTTAAGTATGTTTTTGAATGTGTTGCAACGCCGCGGAGTCGTACTGTACGCGTACGCAATACGACTTGATTCGATGCTCTAACGTAACAACGGTATCAGAAGTAACGAGTAACGTAACGATATGAAAGTAACGTGTACTAATTGTTATAGTAACGAATACATACGGGTACGCATTTTTCGTTACATTTACACCTCTAGTTGCGATGCGGCGAGACTAAAGTCCACCAATAAACACAGGGCTTCCCCTATATTATATTGTTTCATTTTTCCATAGTAAGATGCTACTGCCCATCTGTTTCAGTTCCCCGCTGTTGCCTCTTACGACATCCACGATACGATTTGGGCTAGTGGATATTCTTATACCGTTAGCCTTAGCAAGCATGCATTTGTATGTAAGTATGCCGTATTTACTAATTTATCTCCGAATTAAGAAATTTACTAACTTAAAACTTCATGAATAAAGAAATTATATATTTATGTAATATCAGCTGTCAATATTTGTGTGCACACCACAGACTTCGCGTTTTTGGGAAAAGGGACAGTTTGTAGGTTAACCGGTAATTCAAGTTAACGAATAAAAACCAAGGATTTTATTATTTTTATCGATTAACAAAATTACATAGGTTGTGATAAAAACACATTTGAACGAAAACAAAAATAAATTATTACCCTTGCTATATCTTCGGATTTATAAAAGTTTACACACTACAAATAAAATTTTTAGCTTAACAAATTCGTGTTGTTGCTGGAATAAATCTAGATATCTTCGTCTCACCTTAAAATACGCTAATATTTCGTTATAAAACTGTTGTTCATAGAAACCTGCTACCAACTTCAAACAAAAAAAACTACAGATGCGCTTAAATCTGAGGACTAAAATGAAAATCTTCACAGCTGTCTAGAAAATAGCTGTGCAATAGCCCTCTTTTTACCGTAAACTTGTTCCACTAACTACCTCATAACCGTGTAAACAGGCACAATATTTAAGTAGGATATCGAAACATTTTAGAGATCCAAGGAAGGAGGGAAGGGTAATCCTTTATTCCAAGTTTTCGATGTCTTCCTGAATATTCTGTTCACTTCACGTTCATGTTTCCTCTTGCGTATTGAAATGCACTAGTTGTTTTTGTGCTTGCTACTACTGTGGTTGTAAGGATATTTATAATTTTATTTTCTTATTCAATTATTTGAGTTTTCTTTTTTTGAATATTGGAGGTTATTATGTTACCTTTTATAGCGAACCATACGTAGGTACATTCATATACTTACTTTATCACTCTTTTCAAAATGGGTGGTTGAGTAGTTTATCTCAAGACAGTCTGTGGCAAAAGATGAGGACATTCTAAGACATTTAACTTAATAATTTTGTAGAATTTACGATTTTTCGTTTCTTTCATTTAACCGGTCATAATACACCTCAGTGTAATCGGGATGTAATTTGTTTACTTAATGCTGTTTTAAACAGCTTGCGCGTCTTCATTTTAGAATATTATAAATTCATTAAATACCATTATACTTGTGGGGAACGGATAGCGTCATATGTCCATAACTGCATTTTCCTTAGGTGAGAGGGTAGTTATTGGCTTATTTTTTTCTTTTAGCCTGGAAGGAGGTCTGGATCGCCAGAAAACACGCCCACGCAATAGCGAGGACGTTTGGTGACGAACTTAACCGGGTAAGTGTTCGACAGCAAAATATTCCTTAATATTAATTAAGCAAATGAAAATGATATCAGTTGAAGCCGTGCCGTGAATCTAACAATACGTCTCAATCTTATCAGTATTTTAGCGTATTTTTGAAGTATGTATGCACATTATATTTCTTTTTAAAAGAATAATGCGTTGCAATATTACATACTTAGAATAAATGCTTAAATTAGGAGCATTTGTAAATGAGATAAGGCTATAACATACTCTATACCGCACCTCACCCCGCACTTCAATGTAGACCAAGAAGTTAGCTGTTTACAGTACAAGTAGATGAAGTTAGTTGAATAATGTACAAATTTTCTACGCGGCATTGGTGAGAAAATTTTCAAGCTCCGTAATTTTGTAATTTTTGACAAAAAGAAACATTAAAAAATTGAGAAATATTTTATTGTGTGTGGATGTGCAAGTGGTTTAGCATCTGATCGGAAAAATAGACTGAAAATGACTTTTATTGACTGAACTTTAGTGATCGCAGCGCCTCACTGATGGTGTCCATATTTCTGGGACACTATTATCTACGGTGAGCGTTCTCCTGTTCTCTAAACTTCATGATGTAGACAACACTGACACTTGATCCAGGGCGCGCGCGATTGGACGAAACTGACGCGAAAATACTTTTTTACAATTTTAAAGATAGGTACCTATAATTGTGTTTTATTAAGACAAGTATTTCAATGTCGTGTTTATTCGAATTATTATTATCTATATATTTGTAAATCAATTTTTGTGTTTCTATGAACTTCTATGATTATATGAGATAAATATGTATATAGTAAATAAGTAGGTACAGGAACGTTAAGAATTATTTAGTTCGATGTTTAGTGCTAGATACTAGTCTTAACAATTCAAACCTGAATTATTAACGTCGCCACCTGAAACTGTCTAAATGTTAACATTAATTTATTTTTGTTTCTTTAAGAAAAAAATTCACTATGTTAAACGCAGCCAGGCTGAGTATGCTATCAGGTAAGTAATCATAAGTTTGCTGTTTAGTGATTATTACAAAATGTGTTTGTTAATTTGATAAACTACGATACGTGTATTAATTATGAACGTTTTTCAAATATCATTTCAGCGGCATGGTGAGGGTCTTAATCCTCATCCCCTATTTTAAGAAAGTATAAAAAAATCAGTAAAAGTCTTCTTTTGCGTATGTAATGAATATTAATTCAAAATTAATAAAATAATATAATGTATTTCATATAAAAATGCCCTACCCGTAGCACATTTCTATGTGCTGATTGTCTCCATTTTCTTTTTAGCTTTATTTCAATTTAAGATTTTCTTTAACAACTATTTTTATTGCATCATTTTAAGTTACCAAGGGGAATATTCTTTCCCAAAATGCCGCCGATCTTTTTCCTGCCACGAATCTCTTTCCTCATATTCCTATGAATGAATGAAGGTACATGACGCATATTTAGATGGTAACTACGAACGCAAACAATATACCTGTATATGTCTCTTTAGTAGTTTGTCAAGCGAAACGTTACTGTCTGCAACCACAGGATATCTAATGAGACTCCATTGAAAGCATAGAATATCTATCATCATTTAAATATAACAACAAGGTTTTACGTGCATATGAGTTGGTCCAGTACTGAATTTTTTTTCAAAAGAAAGTATAAAGGTACATGCAAAATTGAGCATGATGTTTACGGCATCACTTGAATAGCTCGCACCGCTCCGTCTCAGATTACAGCTTACCCCGTATCGAGATTAGTTGTAAGACACATTGGCATGTAATATAAACTGCAGTTGCCAACCCGCGTGCTAAATGTGACAATTACAGTGAAATGATCACTATGATGCAATCTATTGGGGAGACTTATCTAGAGCTGTGGAATTTTGACAAACTAATTGACGACACACGGGGTCAGTTCAACTGATCAGTCCAACAAATCAGTTCAAGCGAGGACTGTTGATATTTTTTAAAATATCGGATTTTCGATATATCGATAAATAAACTTATATATAAAACTCCGATATTGATAGATATATTTATAATTAACGATACGTATGCGGTATACATAATTAATGAATTAAAGAGAATAATTATTTGGTCGATTTAAAGGTTGGTGTAAATGTTCCAAGCTTATGAATTATTAGGTGTCAAGAATCGTCTATAAAAAAGGCTACCACCCACCATCCTGTGACTGTTAACCCGCCCGCTAAACATGTCAATTTTAGTAAATTCTTCCGAGCGTTATACGGCTCTCTCCAGGAACGGACTTGAGCGTATGGATACAGAAGATATAATGCTTGTATATCTGTAAAAATAGGTGAAAATTAAACATAAAACATATTTATACAAAATAATGATAGTAACCCTAATTAAGAATAAGCCCTTTTAACCCAAAAAAAAAATCAACTTTATTGGCTGGTAATGTATGTGTTGGTAAATAGGTGTCTATGTATATAGATATGGGTGGTTCTTAAAATGAGATAGTTCAGTATTAAAAATTTAATTTACTTATCGTGAGCGACAGTGGTATCGTTTGCTCAGCAATGTCGTGTACAAATATGCACCATTTAGGCACCGGCAAACAGGCGAGAAAATACAGTACCACCTCGACACGCTACGAATTTTTTTCGCTCTCAATTGCAAGGTATTGTTACTAGCTTGAGGTTCGTGACAATAAAAATTGCCGATAGAATTACCTAAATTAACACTTTAATTTTCTTTACACCAATTAAAACTTAAAACACTAATAATTAAGCACACTAATTCACTTTATTCCGCTCCGAAGCTACGCTTGTCTCGCCAAATTCAATACTTCCCCGATCGCACCTTGCAGAGCCTATAAATACACATTAGTACCGAATCATCCAGAACATTCAAGTAAATACGCGCACCAATCGACAAAGCGCCGAAAGTTCGAGAATCAGCTTCCAGAAGCTTAGTTATTCGTTTCGACAACAGATGGTGCTGTCGGTTGAAAGATTAGTGATGTCATTTTCTGGAAAGCTCTCCCCTCGCTGCGTTACCCGACACTAGATGGCGCTAGTGCCAGATGTCAACTTAGCCGCTCAACAGTATGTTAATTCATTAAAATAAGTACATTAAGATTAAATATATTGAATGTTAATATTGCAATTCATTTTATTTTGTGTAATACATATATATATATATATATAACATGACATTTGATAATCTTGGTTTATTATAGTAAGATATTTTATTATGATATTATTACGAAAAATCGGCAATTAATGCAAAATCTGTTAATGGTTTCAGAAAAACGCCTGACTTATTTCTTATTAAACGTATAAAGTGAATAAAAATACACTAATTAATTGTATTTTTCATTTAAATGAGCTCAAAAGAGGAGTTGCCTAAAATGAGATATTTCTCAAATAAGGAACTTTAAGTATCTCATATTAGGATACCTTTATGCTTGCATAGAAAAAGTGTATTACTTTGTTATATCACTTATATTACAGCATCGTTAAGCACTATTACCTATTATTTATTCTGTGCTATTACTAAAATATTTGTACTTTTGAAATATACGTTAAATCTAATTTACAATAACGTAAAATTACCATCTTACCTGTGACTCAAAAATGAAACTGGTATCTCATACGAGGGTGGATAGAAAAGTACTCGGCCTAACCAAGAAAATAAACACATACTAAATCAGTTATATTTTTATTTTTCTACATAATCACCATCAAGTTCAATACACTTTTGCCACCTCCCTTTCCAAGCATTTAGACCGTTGAAAAAAAATGATTCTTCCTTAGAGTCAAAATATGCGTCTACAGCTGCTTTGACCTCGTCGTTTGTCGAAAATCTTTGACCTCCACGTACAGTGCTTTTTTAGGTTAGGGAACAGAAAGAAGTCTGATGGTGCCAGATCAGGTGAATACGGCGGATGCGGTAACAGTTCAAAGCCACAGTTGTGAATTTCAGCCATTGACTATACTGACGTGTGAACACGGGCGTTATCTTGATGAAACAGGACTTTTCTTCTGAGCATTCCTCGACGTTTTTCTTTTATTTCCTCTCGTAAACGACGTAGTAAGGTGCAGTAGTAATCAGAATTTATAGTCTGACCCCTTTCAAGATAATCAATCATAATCACACCTTTCGAGTCCCAGAATACTGAAGCCATCACCTTATTTGCCGACAAAATCGACTTAGCCTTTTTAGGGGGTAGTGAACCAGGTCTTCTCCACTGTTTTGATTGTTGTTTTGTTTCTGGTGTACAGTAATGAACCCATGTTTCGTCCATAGTAACAAAACGATTCAAAAAATCATCTGCATCGGCTTCAAATAACTCCAAACAGTCGCGTGAAATAGTCAATCGCGTCCTTTTTTGTTCAACTGAAAGCAGTCGCGGAACCCACCTCGCAGACACCTTGTGGAAACCCAACTCGTTGACAATGATGTTTTGAGTTCGTTCATAAGAGATGCCTATAATCTCGGCTATCTCTCTAATTTTTAATCTGCGGTCTCCCATTATTAAATCAAGTACTTTTTTAATATTTTCGTCAGTAGTTGACGTCGAAGGCCTTCCAGAGCGGGGTTCATCTTTCACACTCTCTCTACCACGCTTAAATTCTGCTATCCATTTTTTGACGGATGAATATGACAGAGCACAATCGCCTAATGTACTGACCATGTCATCATGGATGGTTTTTGATAATAGCCCCTTCTTATGGAGGTACTTAATGACGGCACGCTGCTCGATTTGCTCAATTCGCGGAAATTATGTCCGATTACTTTGTTAATAAATTTATAAAATCACAACTAATTATCGCACACGTTTCGAACTTCACACAATGAACTAGTCTGAACTGAACTAAATAATGTGGGTAGATTTGATTTTTAGAATTGAATGGATCTGTGTTAGGCCGAGTACTTTTCAATCCACCTAGGTATGTCCGCCCATATACCTTAAAATAGTCGGATATTGACAATGGTATCTAAAACGATTTTCGTATTTCGTTTTCGTAAATGATCCATGATGATTATGATCTAAGACAAACGTGACTGAACTACTTGATTCCAAATATATTTTAATTTGTATATTCGTTATATTATGTTATATTAATTAGATCTATAAACTTATATATATATATATATATATATATATATATATATATATATATATATATATATATATATATAAATATTAATTAATTAGATATATACACTTAGAAATGAGGATATCCGCAGTAGAACCAGAGTGATCGACATAGCCCAACGGATTAGTAAGCTGAAGTGGCAATGGGCCGGCCATATAGCTCGAAGAACCGACAACCGTTGGGGAAAAAAGGTTCTCGAGTGGCAGCCTCGTACCGGTAGACGAAGTGTAGGGCGACCCCCACTAGATGGAGTGACGACCTGGTAAGACATACAGGAAGTCGATGGATGCAGGTGGCTCAGGACCGTGCTTTGTGGCATACCTTGGGGGAGGCCTATGTTCAGCAGTGGACTTGTAAAGGGCTGTAATGATGATGATGATGATGATGAATTAGATCTATTAGATGTCCTTATTAATAATTGTCTTACTAGTTATTAAGTCTATTACTGTCACGACGTGTGTGAGAGACCTATGAGAAAGTCACGAAATTATCATTCCGTATCTGTGTTTCGTCCTCTAAGACTGGACTGATTTTTACTTTCTCTGATTTGTTCTGATTTATATTATGAAGCATTGTGGCTATGCCTGTATATTTTTCTTTTATGATCGTTAAATTTGTTTGCTAGATGTCTAATATCAGCTGTATAACTAAGCAGTTTTAGTAATTTTAGGTTTGTTCTTTCTACAATAAATGATTTATGGGAAAAAAACATAGAAGTATGGTAGTAGTAAACAATACAGTATTCCACGGCTATACTACACGCAGGGAAAGGACCAAATATATTAGATAGGAAATTATTGTTACGAGATTGAGGTTCGTGACAATAAAAATTGCCAATAGAATTACCTAAATTAACACTTTAATTCACTTTACACTAATTAGAGTTAAAAACACCAATAATTAATCACACTGATTCACTTTATCTCGCTCCGAAGCTTCGCTTGTCTCGCCAAATCCAATATTTCCACGATCGCACCTTGCAACGCCTATAAATACACATTAGTACCGAATCATCCAGAACATTTAAGTAAATACGCGCACCGATCGACAAAGCGCCGAAAGTTCGAGAGTCAGCTTCCAGAAGCTTAGTTCTTCTGTTCGATACTAGATGGCGCTAGTGCCGTCGACTTCGGCGCGTAACACTGCCCCCTCCTAAGACATGCTCGTCCCGAGCATTATCGGCCCCATAATATCGCGCCAGGCGATCCACATGGACGATCTTACGAGTCCCTCTTGCGCCTTTCTGCAACGGCTCCGCAATGTCCTATCCCATGGTGTACCAACATTGTACAACTTCAATGCATCTATACTACGAGTCTGAGGTCCCTTTACAGCCGCACAACTTGTACATGTACGACACCAAGCCTCGACATCGTCACGATAATGGACCCAGTAAAACTGTTCTCGGACCTTCAGCAGAGTTCGTTTAACTTCCAGATGGACTCTTGAACGACCATTATGGCACAGCTGTAGAACATTCGGCACTTTAGCCTTAGGGACAACCATTTGCAAACGACAGCTGTCTCCTCGACCACTGTCCAATTTACGGCACAGGACTCCATCCTGAATCAGCAAGCCGTCCCACTGGGCCCAATAGCCTCTAGTGGTCGAACTCATCGCTGAGACGTCGCTCCACTGAGGCTTGGTAGCACGGGCCTTCATCCATTCCAGAATCGGCTTGATGTCCGGATCTTCCTGCTGTGCATGTCGTAGGCTGTCCTTCCACTCGTTGCTGAGGTGGTCTGTCCTGAGCATCCTCACGGATACCACTTCCTTACTCTCTCGCCTAGTACAATGTTTCCAATCTTCAGGACAAGGTCTTCTTGACAATGCATCTGCGTTGCTATGAGATTTCCCGCTGCGATGTCTGATAGTAAAGTCGTATCCCGGCTGCTGCTGGGCGGTGATGTTAGCCGCACTTCCCTTCTGAGATTGTTCACCTTTCCTTTCTAGGGTTCGCTTAGGGCAGCTGGATCGAAGATGGCCCCTTTCCCCACAGCCATAGCACCTAGGGCTGTATCCATTATTGTGGTCGCGAACTGTAACTGCTGCAACCTCCCTAGCGTGAGGGGAATGATGTTGCTGCCACCGCCAGGCGGTGCCGTTAGCTGCACTACCCTCTCGAGATCGATCAACTTCCCTTTCTTCAGTTCGCTTAGGGCAGCTGGATCGTAGATGGCCCCTTTCCCCACAGCCATAGCACCTAGGGCTGAATCCTTTGTTGCGGTCGCGAACTGTAGCTGCTGCGGTCTCCCTGACGCGATGGGAACGATGATCCTGCCGCACGGCTTCCACCTCCAGTGCATGGGCCAAGGCGTCCTTAAGTGTCTCGTGGTGCCCGAGCCTTACAGCAGCTCTGACTTCCAGGTCGCGGATGCCGTCGATGAATGTCTGCACCAGGTTCCCTTCAATGAGCGCAGGTACAGACCGGTATGCTTTCCGCACCAGCTTCTCCACCTCTAGAGCCCACTGCTGGAGGTTTTACGTTGATGCGCTGCACGCGATCTTTAAGCTGCGCACGAAAGACGTGTTCCAGGTGAGCGTCGCCATATCTCGCCTCCAATGCCTCAAGGAGTTGCTCATAAGTCACTTCCTCACCGAGAGCTTCCAGAACTGTTAAGGCCTGGTCGCGCAGGCCTAGTGTGAGAGCAGTCATGACCTGACTTTTATTCCAGCCGTTCGCTTTCATAACAGCCTCGAACTGGATTTTGTAGGCTGACCAGGAAGAAGTCCCGTCGAACGGTGGCACCTAGAACCCACGTAGTGAAGGTGTAGTAGCTACTACGGGAGCTGCAATTGCATCTCCAAGTTTGAGTTTATCCAGCGTTTTCTTAACTTGGTTGATTTGGGTCTCAGCTTCCGACAGGCGGTTATCATGTTGAGCAACCTTATCCTTCACCTCCCTTATCTCTTTCCCGAAGGTAGCGTGAAGGTCCATCATTAGAAGCTTCTGCTCTTCCCTATCGCATTTGAGCTGCTCTTCTAAGCGACGGGCCTGTTCTTCCTGCTGCTCTTTCAACTGACGGGCCTGTTCCTCCTGTCCGCGCTTCAGCTGCTCTTCGAACCGACGGGCCTGCTCCTGTAGCATCATCATCAGAGCACCTAAGTCAGGTGCTGCAGGTGTAGAAGCTGCTGACGGGCCAGCCTCCGTGGCTGGCAGTTGGCCCTCTGACGTCTGCGGCGTTGCACCACCAAATCTTCTCTGGTCCGTCTCCTGATGGCGTTGACTTCGGGTACGGACACCCTCCGTTTCCTCCTTAGGTAAAATCGGCATGATTTAATCCCACTTCTGACACCAATTGTTACGAGATTGAGGTTCGTGACAATAAAAATTGCCGATAGAATTACCTAAATTAATACTTTAATTCACTTTACACTAATTAAAGTTAAAAACACCAATAATTAATCATACTGATTCACTTTATCTCGCTCCGAAGCTTCGTTTGTCAATTGCCAAATCCAATACTTCCACAATCGCACCTTGCAACGCCTATAAATACACATTAGTACCGAATCATCCAGAACATTCAAGTAAATACGCGCACCGATCGACAAAGCGCCGAAAGTTCGAGAGTCAGCTTCCAGAAGCTTAGTTCTTCTGTTCGATACTAGATGGCGCTAGTGCCGTCGACTGCGGCGCGTAACAATTATGATTAGTGTTCGCGTAAATATGAGAAATCATTTAGTAAGTACTGTATTCAAAGACTTAAAAATTGATTGCTCATCTGGGAATCAAACCAGGTGATCGAAAGGATTAGTAACAAGGATTAATTCCTCCTAAGTAAGGTATCATGTTACATTAAAGGAACACAATACAATTAAACAAAAAGAGAAAAAGTTAAATTCAATATCATTTAAAAATACCTACTTTTCATAGTATATCATTTATATTATGAATTAGCCCGTACAGTTAAAGGATGGGATTTTATTATACGGCCGCTAATCGAGCCCGTACCGTCAACATGCACAATACAGATAACGAAAACCCGCTAATAACGGTATATCGTTATTATTGTAATTAAAACGTTAAGTATATCATTCGGTTAATCGGAATTTTCTTTTAATGGTAAAATATTTGAATAGAATTATTTACACAAGTAGACAAATTAATTTTAAAATAACCTTTATAACCAGTGATTGGCTGCGATTGGATAAAATTGAAGTATTTATAGATTCGTAAACTATTCACGTAGACTATAAAATAAAACAATGTATGTCTTAAATTAAGTTTATATTAATTTAAATAACAGTCAAGAAAATATATCAAATAGGACAGACAGGAAAAAGCTCTATAGACATTTATTTTTTGCATAATATAGTAATCTTTGAAAATTAAACCAGAACTTCACCAGAATCGTCTGAGAACACTTATAATACGGACATCCCATCGTTATCTTCATGATCATGGTTAGAATCGCTGTTCCGCCTATTATTAATTATAAACTCTGTAATGTAATTTTCTTTCGTTACCTCCCTGGTCCAATAATCACTTTTTCAATCTTTTCATGTGATTAACTTCTTTTTGCCAATGCACGGCCATAATTGAGGCTATTGCTTCACGCGCTAACACTTCTATTTTTTCCAGCTGATCGACGTTCTTTACGGCCACTCTTTGTTTTACCAAATTCCACACGTATTCTATCGGGTTTAGTTGTATAGTGTTAATCTTAATGTTTCATGGCCGTGATTAGCTGGTAGTTTATCAATAGCGTAATCTTTCTCTGGCTTGTATTTTTAACTAATTCTAAAAGCTCATATTTTGTCCATGAATCATCATATTCATACCACTTTCGCGTAACCAATTTTGTATCTCTATTTCGGTTTGCTACTGATGGTGATTTACTTACTTGTATGCAGTGATACGGCTCATTGTTTATCACCACGATGATATTTGAAATTAATTTTTCCTCAATACACTTAGTGAAATTTTGCCTATTTAGTTCATCATGGTAATCGCCTTTTTTGGTTTTGACCTTAAAAATCAACACATCACTTTTCAAAAATCCATTTTCTATACCTGCATGCACAATAATCCATCTCCTTGGGTCCCGTGCCACCAAGTCTATCTCTATTTATCTTGTTTTCATTATGAAAATATGAATATAAAAAGATGGTACCATCTTTTTTAATTCGAGTTACAATCTTGTTGCCATATCCGCCCTTGCGTTACTATATTGCAATGTGTGATAACTCTCCAGATTTTTCTATTCCTCAAAATACTTTGTTACATTATAACATACAATTTTATGTGTAGCTCTATGTAGTACTTTCCCGCATTTATGCTCTATTGTTAACAGAATTTAGATACAATAATAATAGAAAAACACCAAATAACTTAATAGTCAACATAAACGAAATAACTAATAATGTTTTACAATAAATAATATTAAAACTAATAACAGCGACTTTACAAAGGTGTTTAGTTTATGGAATTTTGTTAACATTTATGCCAATGACAAGTCGGATTGAAGTTATACGTTGCGAAGTTACACGTACGAAAAACGCATTTCGCAACATATTTTTTTGTAGTCTACCGGCGGGAGTGAGTATAGATAGCGACAGTGTGCGAGCTAAAGGTAAATAGAGGAGACATTTTCAGTCCCATTCTTTAACCTCACGAGTAGTACCTAACTTATTAGATTATGGTAAAAGGTGATTCATTCACATTCACATTCTTGTATGCTAATTATTATCCTTTGATAAATTCTTTATATAGTAAATCTTTTACATATCGTAATTCGTAAGTAATTCCTGACCACTCTCTCCGAAATGTATACTGTAAAACACCTCAAGACTGACGTACTTTACTTCCCAACTGTGCTCGAGACTAGTAAGATTGACTTCAACCACATTGTTTACAAAACTCGCATTTAATGGTGACATCGAAGTACTTCAAACATTATTTCTATTAACTATCCACATGCACAGAAATTTAATACACAAAATCTAAAATTAGCAATTTTACGTATCAAAATCCACTTCAATATTTATAAAGAAAACAGTGAAAGTCGAAGATCGTCATGTGAGTTAGTTAATAATAAAAGCTGTATTTGAAATGATAATGCCGATATTTTAGAAGGATGAAGAAAATCGATAATAAAGAGCATACTTCATTCTCATAAGTTAAGCACTAAATGCTTTTCTTTACTTTTAAATAGTCGTGGTAACGAGATCGCCGTAAATTTAAAGTACGCAAGCAACCTGGGTCGATTCACATTAGAACTTATGAAATTGTTATTTTTAATATTTACCATGGCAGCAAGCGAAACCTGTATAACGGCTTATTTAATTTAAATTTCTGAACCTATTTAAATTTTATTTTTGTTATGCTACTATTAATAAATTTTAAAAATATTGTAGGTATATTTTACATCGATAGCACCGAAAACGTTAAATTCCACAATATTTTCTTCGTGCTTTTCTTGTTGGATTATGATTTGTTTACATTGAAGTAATATGTACTTACGTACTACATAATAGCTCAATGTTTGTTTACCCGTTTTACATTGTTGTAATTCGAATTGTAATTTTTCTACGCTCTATAAGAAATATAAGGTTTTGTTACATAATCTCCTTTTAACACCTGGGCCTAAAATAATCTTGTTCCTCTTGGTTTAATAAATACCAAACTCACTTTGATTCTTTAAGGTAAAGTAAGGAGCCCGTGTTAAATCATAAGTTAAATTAACGTATTCAAGTCCCCTGTAATTGGAATTATAATTATATCTAAGTATAGTGTTTGCGTTGTAGCATGGTGCGGGTGACAGATTGGCAGATCACTATAACCTAACTTGCGTGCGTTGCGTTTGCGGGATTACAAGATTTTTAATTATAAGAAAATAACACATTATTACACATAATTTTTCTATTCTGTTATGACCTAATGATTATTAAATTAATATTAATTTCAAAAATCTGACCTAATATAATTCTTTTACTAATAAAATTATAAAAATTTCATGTTTTACTTGCTTGCGCGGTTACGTATTATGGGCATAAGAACGGTATTTTTTAATTACTAGAGTTGTGCCTCCATCCATCGAACGTAAAACTGTCAAGCGAATACAAGCGCAAAAAATAAGTAAGATAAATATATTTTATATGTGTGATTTCAATACCGTCATATTCATGTATACTAAATTTAAGTAGCTTACGATTCATGTACTACAATAAACAATAAATAGAGAAAGTGGTAATATTAAGGAAAAGTAATTAAATAATTTTATATTTATTTTGCCATTTTGTTGATTGCGCTTAAAGTAATGTCGAAGGCGAATAACTAACACCCAAACTTGACTCGACTTAACAATTTTTTGTTCGTTTTGTCACAGCAAAACTCAATAATCGAAAACAATATTAAACTCAACTGGAAATTACAAAACGGCCGGTAGGTACTTCATACAGGTTCCTTACTATACTCCATGAAACTGCTAGGCACTAACATGGATTATACACATTAGTGTTACCAGGTGTCCCCGTTTGAGCGGGATCCTGATTTTCAGGAGTTTAAATAGTTAACATCAAATTTTAAATTTTCACGCGTAAAGTATTGGCTAGATACAGAAATCATTTGTGCTTTTTCGTTCTTTCCATCACCGAACGATGACACGCTAAGCATCGAAGTCATCAATTCGACCATTATTCATTATTTAAAGTTTTCATTATTTATATATAATGAGTTTATGGAGTATATATAATGACTATATAATGGACTTTATGGTGTGACATGAAGGTGTACTTTGTATTGAATGCTAAATTAAAATACTAGTTATGACTAGATGAAAAATTTCTTGAAAACTAAATAAAGTTGATGAGAAAAAAAAATATTAACGAGTCAGGTAAAAAAGTCTAGTTTCTAAGATAATGACTGAGTACAAATACCTAAAAATTAAAGTAATATTAAAGTTGATTTCTGATCGTGTTAAGGTATTCTTTTAAAAGTTTTTTTTTTTCAATTACCTAGCAATATTAAAAACATATTTGAAATTCAATAATAATAACATAGTAAAATTAAAAAAAAACTATTTTGGATTGAGAATTGTTTTCTACATTTTTTCACGATCACATTATGAACATTATGATTTTTGCACTTTTAGATTTCTTATACTTTTTTTTGTTGACGTCTAATAAAATTATCGGAAAATTAGAAGTAATAGTAATAAGGTTATTTGTAAAAACTTGTGTGTATTTAAAATACTTTAAAAAATTGACATAAGCGCTTAAGGCTCTGCTTTCATTTGGATTTACCAAAAATTTATTTTTATCTTCCGTCACGATATTTGCATCCCACTGAACCTAGTAACCCTGATACACATTTATGGCGAAAGGCGCTAGCACTTATACCTCGAAAAGCTGCAGGTGTGGTCAACGACTTACTAAAAATCACAGGCTGGCAGTCATTTTATTAATTTTAATGTTAAGAAAAATGTTGCAATTAAATAGAAGATGATTTTTATTTTTCAATTATATAGAGTATAATAAGTAACTATAATGTCATATTTTATATTAAAATGGAAATCAATATACATGTTTACTTATGACTTATTCTTGAAAAATATTCAAATTCTTATGTACTTTGTAATAGTAATTACAGTTATTATGTAAATATACTAAAATATATTATAAGCGGATATCGAGTTGAAACGATTTGTTACTTAAAATGGCGAAATTCTGTAAGCCTTACTAATTACTATTATGTATTAATTATTGTATTCGAGCCTTGGTAACTCAAGCCCTAGCTGCCAATTTCATAGTATGCGGGTTACTCGATTTGGATCCCCGTTAGCATCAACGAAATTGTTAATTGCAGCTTAAGTACAGATTTACCACGTGCTCGTGGTTAAGGGGAAACATCGTAAGGAAACCTCCATGTCCGAGAAATAAAAAAAATATATCAAATTCATGTGAAGTCAGTTAACATGCGCTTGAGCAGTGCCTCAGTGTAAGTGCTCCAATAACGGCTCAGAAATAAGAGAAAGCCTGTGCCTAATACTAGAACGTATATAGGTCGTAATTTTACTTATAAGTAGGTTATTGTCTACAGTATATGCGACTAGTACCTAATTTGCTTTGTTAAATTCGGCAATACAAGGAAACAAACACGAACCAATCTTCTGGAGAAAACTATTAGAGTTTCCGCGGGACGTCTGATCTGCCGAATAGAGCGGTTAAAGGAGTCGTTAAAGCTCAGCTAAATTCGGTATTTTAGACGTTTCGAGGTTACTAACACTACATCTGATGATAGAAGAGACAATACGCGGGAAACGAAAATAAATATTTAATTGCTGCCTCCCATAGAATACTGTAATACACAACAGAATGGCTGTCAACTTTACTTTGTACGAGGCTTGGCGTCGCCAAACCCGATTCGCTGTGTTGACGGACTGAATAATTTTAAACATTTTAGACTTTTGATTAATGTTCAAGACCATCATTAAAAAAACCGTTTAAATTTTAATAAATATTTATTTGTAAATGGGGTGCAATTTGGCATTTTTTAAATAATTTGCATGTGAAATTTGGAAACAATTGTAACGTCAAAACGCATCTCGTGTTGCATTTAAACGTGAACAAATAAATCCTCGTACAAAGTACCAGTCACGAGTGTATATATATATATATATATATATATTGATTCAGTAAAATCAATAAATATATATATATATATATATATATATATATATATATATATATATATATATATATATATATATATTGATTCAGTAAAATCAATAAACACCGTTGTAGCATCACGCGCTTTCCAGCAAAAATGTTCATCAACTATTGCGATCACTTGATACAACTTCTAAAATATTTATTTATTCCAACTTTAGGTACTTACCATGTCGTCTCAATGCGCATGGTATACAGTTTGACAGTCGTTAATTAACTTGGTCGACTGTGTAAATGAGTGTTAGGAAAGCTTTATATGCCACAAACATTTTAACCATCTCAAACTTTAGCATTATTATTTGGTAAAATAAAACAGAGGAGTTCTGATTGTAACTCCGATATTGATAATTGAATTGATTTGATAATTTTTAAATTAAAAAACATTACAATAATCATTATAAAGAATACAAAGACAAAGTACTTTGAAGAATGAAGTAATAATTAAAGTTATCGCGGAGCGTCCGCCTTACCGAATTGAGCAGTAAAATCAGCTAATGTAGCACAGCTAAATTCGGTGCCGTGGACAATTCGAGGTTACTAACTCTCCAGTGGCAGACAAAAGAAACCCGACATTTATTTAATTTAATTTATAAACTCTTTTGCAAATTAAAAAACGGACACCTAAACAAAGAATCAATTTTAGTATTACTAATTGGATTGTTTAATAAGTTTACGTAGATTTATACACAGAATTTTGTAAATTAACTAGCAAAGAATAGTTTTCGTGACTTTTATGATAACATTTTGATAATATTATTGAGAAATAATGTTCAAGTTCAAAGCTCTTGTAGTGTAACTACTTGCTAAGTAAAAATGAAACACGTTTAGTAGGGAAAGCCCTCGAGCTAAAATCACAGCATTCGACCGGGCATACTAGCAAATATATCTTTTCTGGTTTCTAACGAAATATGTTCCCACTCCGCGATAGTCACTCTCACTCACTTAGCTCTCTGATGGTCCTCAGAGCCTGATGCACTGATCTCACTCGTCGCTTCAGAATTTAGGTCGAGACTTCGAGCTAGTCAACCCAAATGACGAATTGTGCATGAAGAAGTAGAACTTATCCTTAACCGTTATTTATCGGTGTCCAGTCTGTGTGCCGTTTTCGATGAATACAAACTTCGTACGATCCAACGAATTTATTCCTGCTCAAAACATAACAGAGCCCCACCATAAGGTGTGATTTCTTCAAAACATGCCTCAGCAAAGCGTTCCCCTTGTTTTCGTAGACTCGTTGACGTCGGTCTTCACCGTACAGATACATCCCGGCTTCATCGAAGAACAATAGCCCATGCCAGTGTTCTTGAGTCCATGACACATAATTTCGAGTGAACCTAGGCCTAGCAATTCGGTGCCAAGTAGTAATTTAGGGCAGAGGGCTGGGCGATGACTATATTAGCAGCAAAAAGCCTCCTCCTAATCTTTCAAAGACTATTTTGCACTTTTCTTACTTCAAGGTTGTTCTTGAGTTCTCTTAACGCTTGACTCGGCAGAAAACGATAATCCTGTAGTTCGTGTACATTTACACATTAGTACATTCGTGTACATGGCTTCCAGAATCAAGCCTTCTCAAGATGGAACCGGTCTCTTGATAATGCTGCCAGATCCTTTGGACCGACGTACGATTCACATTTAGCTCCTGAGGCCGCTATACAGCAACACTAAAATATCAAGGGAATGAGATAATTCAAATAAAATGGACTAAAAGTTATAGAGTCGGTATAAACTTTTGGAAGTTTGCGCCAGAAAACCTGATAAAAATTTTTCTTCTAGAATTTTTTTGGAACGTACTTTTTAAACAGTCCCGTTACTTTTATAACCAGCCAGTAACATGTTTAAATTATCAAAACCTTTTTCGTATTGTATGTTATTAGGTAGGAAAAAAATTAAAACCGTCTGTTTTTTATTTTGCAAATGAGTATTAAATAATGCTAATATTTACCGCAAAGGTAAAAGCAAAAAATATGTGACTTATTTTATATAGTAAAATAAATAATATAAAGTGTTATCGGTATTTCATACTTTTTTTCGAAATGAATTTTATTAAAATTATTATCAAATTATTTTGGTATTATATTTCGAGATCAAGATTGAGAGTAATGTATTATGTTATATGCCTCCCACAATATGTAATGACGACCTAAGGAAGCCGATGGATGGAGGTGGACTAGGACCGTAGTTTGTGGATCACAAAACACCAGAAATAAAAAAGACAATATAAAGGATATTTATGTATTTAAGGTGCTTTGGGGTAAATCCGACATATTTTCTGATTAGTTGATACGATGCATATTTAATAATTATTTAAAAATAAAATCGATTCTAGTTTACAATTCTACACTGAAAATTTCGGGAATCAAGGAAGTGACACAACATTACTATTTAAAAATATATTTATTGCTTTTCGAAGTATTCTCCGCGAAATTTGACACATTTTTCCATATGATGGAACTAATCATTGAAACAACCATTCCATTCGGAAGTTGGGGTCTCCAAAATGGCCGTTTTGTAGGCGTCCACAGCTTCTTCAGGCGATGAAAATCTCTGTCCACGCAATTTATTCTTTATTTTAGAGACGGTATAGAAATCATTAGGGCTTAGGTTGGGGCTGTACGGCGGATGGTCTAATAATTCTATGTTTTCTAAAAACATAGAATGATTAGACTAAAAACTCTTTTGTTCTGTGTGCGGTGTGAGAACTCGCATTGTCGTGATGGAGGATGATGCGGCGGTTGTAGTTCTCTTTACGGAGTTCAGAAACGATCTGTGGCAAACAAATACTAGCATACCATTGTGCATTAACCGTTCTTTGTCCCGCAAGAGGAATAGTCGTAACATGGCCGGTTTTGGAGACAAACGTGGCCACCATTTTTTTTGCAACACTCCGTGAACGAACAATTTTTGTTGGCCTTAACTCATTTTCGAACACCCAAACTCGTGACTGGTTTATTGTTTCGGGTTCGTACGCATATATCCAGGATTCGTCACCTGATACAATGTTGTATACAGCATTTGAGGATCCTGCGTGGAATCTTTCGAGAGTTCTGACGCACCAAGTAACGCGAGCCGCTTTTTGTTCTTCACAGAGTGAATGCGGTATCCATCGGGAAAACAACTTTTTTTACACCTAATTGTTCATGCAAGATTATTTGTATTTGACTCATGCCAATGTCTAAAGTTGCCTGAATTTCGCGGTATGTCACATCACAGTCGATCTTCCTCAATCAGCTTACGCACAGCATCAACGTTATCTTGGGTGACTGCAGTTTTTGGACGACCTTGACGGGGATCATCACTGAGCTTGACACGTCTACGTTGAAATTCAGCAAACCAGCGATAAATTGTGGTTTTGGATGGGGCTTCATCACCAAATACAGAAATCATCCGGTCAACACACTGTTTTAGTGTTAAACCACTTCGAAAGTCATAATAAATCATAGCTCTTGAATTTTCTCGAGTCAATTCCAAGTCAATTTTCTCAACGACTAAACAAGTTCGACAAAACCTTGTGACAAGACCGAGATTCTTTTTTTTAAATAAATAAATGGTATTTGATTTTTAAAACCAAGGAGTTATCAATTAAAAAGATTTTAATATGACAGGAACAGTAGAAATATTCCATTCCCGATACTTTTAGTGCAGCCTAGGTAATTATTTTGTTATTCATCTTACTATATAATGCCTTTGCGTTGCGTAAATATGATAATTTAAAATTTGATATATTTTTCTTGTGGTTAAGGTACAACTCCAATATAACGCGGGGTAATACCGAAAAGTGATCCTTTTTGACTTTTGACAGAAGGTTTGGATTTACTTTTCGTTCGCCTATAACCCTCTACAAAAAGAATTGATACATACTTTATGTTTCTAGTACTGTTGCTATCTTCATATTTTGCTCACTTGAATTTTCCGAATTACCCCACATAAAGTCCAGTGGTTCCAAACATTTAAGGCACCACCATGGCAACACACCTTGCGTTTCCGTGGTTGGACATTTATTAGGCTAGTTAAAGAGGTTTCTTTAAACTTTTATAGCTGGTACTAAGCCATTGCTGCAATATTCTGTGGTTACATGAATCTATACTTTGGGCAAGGGGAAAAAAGTTTTTCGATGTTACTCCATCTTATCTGAACCGATTTCAACAAATGTTATTTTACAAAGGTTAAGTCTAAATGTTGTACAAAGGTTATATGTTTGAAGATGAAACTCCTCAGCGGGTAACAGCACATCGATCGCGATCAGTGTCATAGCTTAAGATAAATCAAATTTTAACCCTACATGATAGGTACATAAGTAAAGGATGTAATGCATAAGGTAAGGGATCCCCTAGTAATGAATATAGCTTATTTAACACTATAGGTTCTAAGGATTAGTGACCAATTGGTGGATCAGAGACTAATCCTTAAGCTAAGATTGTAGACAGTATAATTAATTTCTATAATGGTAGTCAGAAACTATCTGTATTCACGTAAATTACATAAGAGTCACAAAAATGTCCCGCTGCGGAAATGCTGAGTATGACAGGCTATTGTTTAGACATAATTGTAGGTAGGATGTGGAAAGTAAAATTAAGTATTATTTATTAAAAAGTGTAATTTCTTACTATTGATATACAATTGTATGGTACACAACTAGTAACATTTGAATAATAAAATAGGTGGGATATTTCCAATTAATAAAAACGCTAAAAATATCCACTTGAGTACAATTAACGAAAATTGAAGTTTAATAAACATAAAAATTAATAATACTTACACTATAGGTAAAACAAACAATCAAACATCTAGCATTTTCTACCTTTAGTTAGTAAAAACATTTGAGACAAGTTGTTTCTGTCCATACAAAATAGAACGAAGTACGTAATGTACGTAAATATTATGTAATTATTAACAGCAATGTATTGCAGTTATTATAATTATGAATCACTATTTTACAGGATTTTATTTAAAAGCTGAATAACTCACAAGTATTTGAACCATTAAAAATAAACTTTATCTTTATCATCATTCAGTACGAATTCATCTGGATTTTCCTTAATTTGAATCAATTTAATTTCCTTTATGATTAAATCGACGGGTATACAATCTATGTCAGCTCTCCTTGGTTTTAAAATTTTAGGTAATTATTTCTGCGTACGGTGGAAAAAAATACGAAGTATCTTTTTATAAAATAGAAAGATACTTCGTATTTTTTTCCAGCTGATGACCAGTTATTGCTTCTTTTACTTGATTTTTCATTATTATTAATTTACGTTTATTTTAATTTTTTTCTTTATATCCTGATTATTATTGACTTCAGCCTTAATTCCTATATTAGGAGAATAATTTTGTTTTATCCTCAATACCCTTTTTTCACATTTGCTACCTTCATCTCTAACTGTAATTTTATTATCTAGTATTTTAGGTTTAGTCTCAGTCTGTGATGGTAAATCGGTCTTTTCAATTTCATCTAAACGCATTATGTCCGCAAAAATAGTGGTTTCTTTATCGTCTACTCGTTTTCTTATTGTGTCTTCATCTTCATCAGGAATCGATATTATATCTTCCGAAGGCTTATAATATTTTCAACTGAAGAGCTATTTTCATACTTCTTTGTTTTCTTGGGTTTGTTTTGTTGTTATTTTTTCTTTATGAGATAGTAAATCAACTTGTTTGCCCTTTATGATTCTCTACCACGGCAGTGGTAACTATCCGTATATTTTCGGTTTTTCATCTAAAATTTCTTGTAATCTATTGTCTTCTTCTTTTTGGTATTTTCTATTTCATACTGCCAATTTTCTTTATTCATTTCTTCCGTATGAAAACTAGCCTCAACTCAGTTCACTAAATCAAAATCTAAATTATTTTCACTGTTTTCTATTATATCGACATCACTCCGGGAGTTTATTAAATCACTCATAAAGTAAGTGCTTGAATGCCTTTTCAATTTTATGCTAGATTCCTTCTTAGTTTTGAGTTTTCCTTTTGAAATATTCGTTTTTGGCTTTTGAGATTTTTTTCGCGTCTTTTTCCTTTTCTTTATTTTGTTTTAAAAGAATCTGACTGATTACTTCTGCTCCTTTAGCCACTCGGTTTTTTTGTTGTATTATCATTTTTATCTAGCCGGATCCTTTCTAAGACTAGTTCTTCAAAACTGATTTTATTATGATGATCGTCTTTCTGAGTTCTCAAGCATTGTGGTAATTCCGATTTTTGGTTTGCCACAAATGGTTAAAAACTCGCTACCTTTCTTCGAAACCTGGCTCAATAATTTTACATGACAAGACTTGGTCTTCAGTAATTGGAGTACACTGATTTTCAGAAGTAGAGTAATCAATGCCCATTAACCTTAGTGAGTTTGGTACTGCATAGTTTAGCTGGGTTTGTGGACTTTTTTATATTCAATAAATTTTTTCAAAGCTGCTGGATCATAATTATCTTGCGGAACTACATTTGGGTTTAATGCATAAATTCCAGACTTTTTGAACCCGATTTGATATACCCATAACTTCAGTATCTGTCTGTTGCCATGTCTCAGCAAAAGTTTGCGAAAATACATTTTTTGGCATTTTTTCCAACATTATGGCGTTGCCACTCAACTAGCTTTCTGTCCCATTTTGATTTAAATGATTTAAATACAGCAACATCAAGTGTCTGTAGCAAATGCGTATCATGTTTTACAGCCAGCTCCACTACATCAAATACATTCAAATCGACATGAGTAGAATGGGCGTCGTAAATTAATAGAACTGGCCATTCTGTACCAAGGAATGAAATTAAGATTTTATCTATATAATTATAAAATATTGGTGACTCCATCCAGCTTCTAGAACTGACTGCATAAGATAACTCAAAATCAAAGTCATCCGATTTGGCCATCCATTGGTCTCACATTTTTTTCAAACGAGGCATTATCTCCTGTAACAATTTATAGAAATTATATAATTATAAGTCAATTTTATTATGAAAAAAGTTAACAAAAGTGAGACTCGTGAACTAAACGTTCCGTACCACCAAAACGATTATAGTTTAACTACAATACATTGTTATCTTGTAATTTTATATGATCCATTCCCGTCGATTAAATTCTCGAAGGTGTAAAACTTATCCAAAATAACAATTTATGCTGACGAAAGATTGACAGCCACTGGAAATCACTATGGAAGAGTAGTTCGATTGTCCATTAATTCGTAATTAACCCTGTGGGGTATATCCGAAAAAAATACAAAAACAATAGCTGGGTAATCGTAATCTATAAAATATACCTTAAAAAACGATTTCCTATCAAAAAATCAAACAATTATTAAGATTACTTACCAAGTTCCCAAGGTAATGAACGTGGGGTAATTTTAAAAAACCGAAAAGAGTTGGAAAAAGCTGTTTTCACCGAAAAGTTAATTTTGCACGCGCGCTATTGACACTAGCCACACGACACGACTGAAGTGAGGGAGACAAGTAAGATGGCGTCTAGAATAATATTACCACTACAGAAAATATTGCTTAGTTAAGTCACAATTTGTAAATTTCGGAATTTCCCCATATTCGTAATAACCCCAATGCGCCATACAATAAATAAGTTTTACAAAAGTTTTACGGAAAACCATTAATTTCAGAAAACGTAAATTTACAGGTATAGAAATTTACGTGATTGTTTACTTTTGTGAGGCATAATATGCATATGTAGTCTAAGTATTATATGTATGTAAATATACATATTATACATAATAAGAAGCAGTACTTCTGCGAAGATAATATGATGCATCCATAGGGAAAAGGAATTTGTCCATAAGTTTCACAAATGTTATCTAATGAATTAATGTCTAGTTTTATAGAGTTATGTATAATGAAATTAGTAAAACATTATAACACATTCATAAGAACTTAGGTGATATACTCAGAAAAAATACAACAATTAATGAATATGTAGCGTATAGTAAAGTTTACTGCGCAAACCGATTCTAATTTCTTATATTTCTCAGTGGCGATGGGGACTCAGAGATTTCACGCGTATAATAATTATTCTTTCGTGGATTATTACGGGAAACAAGTACCTATTAGTTCAGTATACAAAATGACCATCGGCAAAATAGGACCGTTTAACCTTGAGAAGGACAACTGGGAGGCGTATGTTGACCGACTGCAACAACATTTTGTAGCAAATCAAGTGAAGACCGAGATACGTGTGAAGCTTATGAGCTTTGATTATATACAGACAGGTATATAATCAAAGCTTATGAGCTAATGATAAATTTGTGCACACCCGAAAAACCCACTAAGAAGACTAATGATGAGTTAGTGACGTTGATGAAAAAAATATTTGAACCCAACACCAAGTCAGCTGGCAGAAGGGTATAAATTTCATCAGCGTATTCAACATAAAGAAGAATCCGTGGCGGTGTATGTAGCCGAGCTAAAAAAGCTGAGTAAAAACTGCGGCTTTCGAAATTTAGCAGAGAACATACGGGATCAGTTTATATGTGGCTTATCAAATGAAGACATTCGTCAGAAATTGTTTACTGAAGATGACAACATATCATTTGACAAAGCCTTTACGATAGCTATGTCCATGGAAGCGGCCGGAACAAATCGGGCATTTGTAGAAGGTTGTACGGTTGTGTTGTAAAGTTTAACGTTATTGTTTTCAACAGACAGTGGTTGTTATTTTACGGTTTAATAAAAAAAGAGATCATTATACTTAATTTAAAGATACATTACACAATAATTAATAGTAAAAAGATATTCATATTTAGTTCTTGCTTTAAAACTATATAAAACCTATCCCACTATGAAAACAGCAACTGACCGGTGTAAAGCAGATAAGAAGATATAGTTACCACGGAACATCCCATCTTCAGAATAGAGCGTTTAAAGGAATCTTTGTGGCTTAGCTAAATTCGGTATGTGAGATGCTTCAAGGTTAGCACATAATTAGAAGGCGCAAGAAACCCGGAAATCATCTTATCTATGGCATAATTATGATATATTATAAAAATAAAGCAATGCTAGTTTCATCATCAGGATATAAATTAATAGATTAATAGCAGGGTCTGCTTAACGAAATTGTGTAAAACACATAGCGGTGGTTATTTTGCGGCTTAATAAAAAAATTGAAAATCATTAAAATAAACTTAAAGATACTTTATATAATAATTATTACCAAAATGATATTTATATTTTTTCCTACTTTAAATCAATATAAAACTTATTTTACTATGAAAACAGCGACCGACCGGTGTAAAGAATATAAGAAGATATAGTTACCACGGAACATCCCATCTTCCGGATAGAGCGGTTAAAGGAATCTTTGCGGTTTAACTAAAATAGGTGTACGAGATAATGCGAGGTTACTAGCTCATATTAAAATGGCACAAGAAACCTGGGATTATGTCTTAATAAAAAATAAATTAAATTCCACAATTATGATATATAATAAAAACAATAGCGATGTTAATTTTATCATCAGCGTTTAAATAAATATGTTAACGGCAGAATCTGCTTAACTAAATTGTGTCGGAAAAAGAGGTTTAATTAATAATAAATATTTAAAATAATTTAATGTAAAGGTACATTATATAATAATTAAAAGCAAAATTATATTCATATTTCGTTCTTGCTTTAAAATTACATAAAACCTGTTTCTCTATGAAAACTGCTACTGGCCGATGTTAAAAAGATAAGAAGATATAGTTACTACAGAAAATCCCATCTGCCAAATAAAGCGTTGAAAGGAATCTGTGGTTTAGCTAAATTCGATACATGAGATGCTTTGAGGTGACTACTACATCTTTAGAAGGCACATAAAAGCGGAAAAATATATTCTATGGCACGAATATGATATATAGTAAAACTAGTAGCGATTTAAATTTCATCAACATCGTATAAATTAATAAATTAACACGAGAGTCTGTTTAACGATTTAGTGTAAAAAACGTAGGGGTGGTTATTTTGCGGTTTATTAAAAATATTGGAAATCATTAAAATAAACTTAAAGATACATTATGTAACAATTATTAGCAAAGTGATATTTATATTGCTTTCTTGCTTTAAACCTATATAAAACTTGTTTTACTGTGAAAACAGCGACTGATCGATGTAAAGAAGATATAGTTACCGCGGAACATCCCATTTTCCGAATAAAGCGATTAAAGGAACTTTGTGGTTTAGCTAAATTCGGTATATGAGATGATTCGAGGTAACTAACTCATATCAAGAAGGCGCAAGAAACCTGGAATTAATCTATGTCTCAATTACTGATAAATTGAATACCACGATTATCCTATACCTTTAAACGAGCAATTCTTGTATATATATAATTGGAATGTCGGAAACGGCTCCAACGATTATCATAAAATTTAGCGTCCAGGGAATTTCAATAAATCGATCTAGCTAGGATTTATTTTTAGAAAATGTCTTTTTGTCCGTGTTTTCAGGCAATGGTAAACTGCTACAATAAAGGTAAATTTTGACACTGTGTTAATCATCGTAATAGCTCAAGTGGATATCGAGCGGTCGCGAAATCGTAATGCCTTGGTTCGCGTCCCGCTTCGGTCCGATTTTTTATCCTTTTTTTTTTCAAGTTCCCTTCTTTTGTGAGAAAGTCTATTATTTTGAGCCCTTTTTTTAGTATTTTTTTAAAATACGAAAAATTTAATTAAACTATGACTCTCATATTGAAACTCATTATTATTTATTCAAATAACAATTAAAGTTTTTCTATTATGTCAATAAGATCAAAAAATATTATTCATGTAATTTGTATCTAAACGTAATTAAAAAAACCGAGCAAAGCTCGGTCATCCGGGTATTAATAAAAACAATAGCGATGTTAATTTCATCATCATCGCTTTAATAAATAATTTAATAAAAAATAAAAATATAAATTTCTTTGCAACTTTCCGCTAAACATATAAAATGATGTGTCTTACCTGGATTGAAGCGCACCTCCCGCCCTCCCTCAATTGCATACACTAACTCCGTCACCACTAGACCAAGCACCACTACTCTCAACACCACTATTCCAGGCAAGACACACCATCGACGATAATACGACACGTGTTTCGCCTCTACACGAGGCATCCTCAGGTAATATAGACTCTACGGCGGCTGACCGCTAAGTGAGCGGCGAGTTATTTTTTTTTTTTTTTTTTTGCGCCCGAAGCAAATATGGGCAACCCTCCGGAAAGCGGGGGAGGGAGGTTGAGAATGCTCATAGCATACCACGCAGCCGGCTGCGTGGTTATGTGGAGACTTTTACCCACTAAACTCAACCTTTTGGTAATTGGCTTAACGATCTGACTAGAGATCTCTAAGCCGTATACGAACGCGACCCTCCTTGGCAGAAAGGAGGGCGCAAGCGGCGTAAAGCCGCTTAGAAAAGTGCCTAACTAAGGCAGATTAATGGATGTGTTATGTAGGCTCGGCCCGAGCCGCCAGGAGGCAGTTCAGGTCAGCCGAAAGCTTGTTGGGGGGGTCCGAGAGAGAGTTTCTCGGTCTGCGCACACTATAGCGAGTGTGGATAGGGGCTGCATAGGCAGCTGTCTCACGAATGAGATGATTTGGGTGGGACTCTGAGGCTTTGAAAAATCTCTCAGAGAGTGATTTGAGGAACTGCTGGATTGTTGGGAGCTCTAAGTCTCGATGTAGGTCGGCATTACGGACATAATAGGGCGAGTTAGTGGCCCTACGACAGAATAGATTTTGAACTATTTGAAGTTCATTGATAGCTTTGGGTTTAGCGTGTGCAAAAATGGGGGCCGCGTAGGTCATGACAGGTCGTATGCAGACCTTATATAGGGTTCGCTTGTTGCGGAGGGACATTTTACTGTGTCTGCCCAACATGCTGTTGAGCCTACCCATGTAAAAACGTGCGGTGCGAGTAACCTTCTTGATGGGCTCGAAAGTGAGCCTTGCATCAAGGGTGACGCCTAGGTATTTGGCTTTAGTTTGCCATGGGACAGGGGTTCCTAACATCCTGATTGGCGGAGTGGTGGTGAGACGGCGTCGTTTATATTCGAAGCAAACGGCGGAGCTTTTCTCCGGGTTTACGTCGATACGCCATTTTTGGAACCAAGCTCCTAAGTCGCTTACTGACTTTTGGATCTTGTTCCGAATCTGTGGTAGTGAGTTGCCTTTGGAGTAAAGGGCTGTGTCATCTGCAAAAAGGGCTAGTTTGACACCATTCGACGGGATAGGGATGTCGTTGGTGAATAGTATGTATAGGAGGGGAGCAAGCACAGAGCCTTGAGGGACACCGGCTTTTATTTGACGGGTAGAGGATAGCGTGCCTTCGTGTCTAAAACGAAAGGTACGATCCTTCAGATAGGAGGCTACAAGGCGAACGAGACGATCTGGGAGGCCTAAGTCGTACAGTTTGTAGATAAGGCCCTCGTGCCAGACTCTGTCGAATGCCTTGGCAATGTCAAAGAAGACCGCGATGGTTTTTTGACGGCGAGGGTAAAAACCGCTGAGGATGTATTCCACTATGCGGTGAATTTGTTGGGGGCACGAGTGTTTGGCTCGAAACCCGAATTGTTGTGGGATGACAAGAGGGTCGCCGTTTGTGGGAAACAGATGGCGCCTCAAGCGCACGAGAATGACTCGTTCGAAAAGTTTGCCCATGGCCTTGAGGAGGCTGATGGGACGGTGATTGGAGGGGAGGTGGAGAGGTTTGCCTGGCTTGGGAATGCCAATGACAGTTGCCTCTTTCCAAGAGGTGGGAAAATAACTGAATTCGAAGCAGGCGTTAAAGATAATGGCCAGTAAGGCGATTACCTGCTCCGGGAAGTGTTTGAGGGCTTGGTTGGAGATACCATCCGCACCCGGTGCTTTTTTGGGCTTAAGTCCTTTGATGATAGATGAAATCTCATCTTTGGACACAGTGATAGGGTCAGAGGCGGTAGGGGGCGAGTTCCTGCGTCGGACCTCGTCCTCCACTAGTTGAATGTGTAAGGGGTCAGTGGGTTGTGAGCTAGGAGAGCATTGAGCGGCAACGCTGTCCGCGAAGCACTCAGCTTTTTCTTCGTCTTCGAAGGCAATAGAGCCGTCGGGACGAGACAGAGGGGGAGTATGGGTTATAGCGTCTATCCGGAGGGCTCTCGCCATCCGGTAGTACGCTGTGTGAGAGGGAGAGATTTTCTCCATGAGATTGCCCTTTTCGTGGTCTCTGTAGTCTTGGAGGCGGTAACGCAGTTTGCGTTGAAGGCGGTGGGCCGCGAGTCTATATTCAGGAGTGGGATAGCGTGCAGCTCTACGGAGGGCGGCTTTTTTGGCTTTTAACAGGTTGCTAATATCTAGGGGAAGACTAGTTTTTGCAACCGGGACAACTTTTTCATTCTCTTTAAGAGAGGATGTTATGAGTGAGGTGAGATTTTCGACCGCGGTGTCTATTTTCCCCGCACTGTCGAGGGCATCGGAAGAAAGGGTTATGGGAGGGTCCGGAGAGTCTATAGCCGAGGCTAGAGACTTTTTGAAGCCCTTCCAGTTGGTGTAGGTTTTGGAAGTGGGAGTTGGAGATGGCTGATGGCCAAGAAGGAGGGATACAGGACGGTGGTCGGATCCTAGATCGTCGAGAGGCTCGATTGCTCTAAGGTTAAGGGAAATTCCTTTAACTAGAGCAAAATCTAGCACATCAGGAGCGTAGGTAACAATGTCGGGATAGTGGGTGGCAGTGAGGGGGCTGTAGACAGTTAGGTCGAGAGACTGAGTGATATTGAGCAGCACCCTGCCACTACTGGTAGTAGTTCGGCAGGCCCATTCAGTATGCTTGGAGTTAAAGTCTCCAAACATAATGACTGAGTCGCCTAATGCAAGGATAGCTTCGAAATCACTCTTGACGGGGAGGGTTCCGCTAGGGATATAGCAGGAGGCTAAAACGATTGACTGGTGTCCAGTCATGGCTAGTCTAGTGATAGTGGCTTCCATACTGGTAAGCGACGGAGTAGATATGTGGGAGCAATGAAGGGACTTTTTGTGATAGATGGCAGTACCGCCGCCTTTGCGGTCGGGTCTATCGTTACGTATAAGTGAATAATTTTTAATAGTAAGGCCTTTAGAGACCTTGGGGCTGAGATGGGTCTCCTGTAGGAGTAAGAGATCGGCTTCGCGATCTCGTAGAAAAAGCCTAAGCTCCGGGAGGTTATTTCGCAGACCGCGGATATTGAATGAAACAAGCGACAAACCCTTTGGTTTGATACGACCGTGAGATATTGCGGGAGCAGAGGGCTCCGGCATAATTAAATTACAAGGACCTTAGAAGGTTGATGTGCTCGGTAAGAGCAAGGAGGCGGCCCTGAGGGGACTGAGCTGTGCTCAGTTTATCCGCAAGGATGAGGATTTCGTCCAAATTGATTCTATTGAGTGTGTTATACACTAGGTTTAGAGACTCTACAACAGAGTCTGTCTGTTTTTTTGGGTCGGCGGAGGGCCGCGGGATATTTGATTCCTTTTGGAACCAGGGGTTTATTGGGAGCGGCGCTGGCTGAGAGAGCGGGAGGCTCATAAGGGGCCGAGGAGGGCCCTGAGGTGGCCGATAGGGGCCCTGTGGGGGCCGATAGATGCCCTGTGTGGGCTGAGATGAGCCCTGAGGGGGCTGAGGTAGGGGCTGGCCCTGGCTGGGCTTGCGGCTTACAAGAGCCGGGAAGGTTCGGTCATTGACCTGTGGTGGAGCTTTGCGGCTCGGAGGTGGGCGAGGGGCGCGAGGGCAACCTCTAAAATTGGCCGGATGGCCTGTTTGTCCGCAGAGGACACATGAGGGTGGGGATTCGGCGTTTTTGGGCCGTGGGCACTCTTTCGAGTGATGGGGTTCTAGGCACTTAATGCACCTGGGTGGAGCTGAGCAGTTGGCTGCCGCGTGTCCATAAAGTTGACAGCGGTGGCACTGCGCTGGGTAACCGCGCCGGTGAGGGGCTTCGACCTTAACACGCGACAGGCCGCACACAGTGCGTACCTCGCGGAAAATGGCCTTCGCCTCCGGCACATTGGTGAGAACGAGGAGGGCGAGATTAAACCTTTCGCCTCTGCTGCTGTGCATTTTATGCACACCTTCAATGGGGAAGCCTTGGGATTTGAGGTCTTCCAGAATGTCTTCGTTTGCGAGTTCATAGGGAACTCCGCGGAGGACTGCCTTGACTTTCCTTTCTTCGGCAAGGGCGTATGTGTGGTAGGACACACGCTCGGCCGTGAATAGGCGGGTTATGTTTCGGAAGTCTTCTATAGACGCCGGTATAATTTTGATGGCCTCGCCGACATTAGTGGCTTGGTCGTATTTAAAACCCTTATTGTAGAGGGTTTTGGACAATTGAGTAAATTTCGCCTTGTCTCTGAGAAGGACAGGGGGCGGGACTTGGTTTTTGGCCAGTTCGGGAGCGCAGCGGGTTGCTGGCTTGGCGGTATTGTCTTTCGACTGTGAGGCGGCAGTATTTGGGGCTGCGGAAGTAGGGGCAACGATGGGAGCTGCGGAGGTAGAGGCAGCGGCGGAGGGAGTGCGGGCGGCGGCGGCCGCTGAGGCGGGGGAGTGCGAGAAGTGGCAGCGCGTTTCGGGCCGCGCTTGGATTTCACTAACGTGAATTCGGCTTGGGAGTCGGTTATGGTTCCTTCGGAGTCGGAAGAATCCGAGGAGCCGGTGGAGCTGAGGGCGGTCCTCTTCCGGGAGGATGAGGTAACGGACGTGGCGTCCGAGTGCTCCATATCGGAGTCGGGGGACGCGGGTGAGTCGGACTGCGGGGCAGACGCTTGGGTCGCGAGGAAAGCAGCGACGGCGGGCGGGGGGTACACATGCCTTAGGGGCAGCGGGGGGAAAATGGCTTTGGCGAGAAGGGTCTCGTCAATTTGGGCGATTGTAGGTATTCCTGCGGCTTGGATCATTTGTACGATCGTGGCCGCAACCTGGCTTATGAGTGAGCTTATGTCTATGGAAGACATGTTGACGGGGGGGCTGACGTTTAGTTCTAAGAAAACTGGAGGTCCCTGTTCTGAGAAGAACAGGGCCTTAGGGGCAGATGGGGAGGACTGACGATCTATTCCCAGAAGCTGGGGTCCCTATGTTCTGAAAAGAACAAGGGCTTGCTCTGAGAAGAGCAAGAGACGATCTACTCTAAGAACAGTATATACACAGTAACAGTATAACAAAAACAATAACAGAAAAATTAAAAATAAAAATTAAAAATAGCGGCGAGTCGAAACAGTTGCTATTTATACACGCTGACACAATCGCTCCCTACCAAAGTAGCGAGTGACCGCGTCGTGCGATAACAAACCTGCAACAGTTATTATTATTGTTATGATTATTTTTAAATACTATTATTATTATTGTTTTGAGTGACCGCGCCGTGCGATAACAAATCTGCTACTAATTATTATTATTGTTACGATTAATATTTTAAATACTATTATTATTATTGTTTTATAGATATTATTATAATTATTTATTATTATTAATCTTAAAATTATTATTAAAGATTGGCCTTAAAGATGTTTAACAAAGGTGAATTAGAAAATAATTTAATGGCAGAATCTGCTTGACGAAATTGTGTAGGAAAAAACCGGTGTTTATATTTCGGTTTAATAAATAATAAAAATTTAGAATAATTTAATTGATAGGTAAATTATATAATAATTGATAGCAAAATTATATTTATACTTCTTTCTTGTTTAAATCGATATAAAACTTGTTTTACTGTGAAAACAGCGACTGATCGATGTAAAGAAGATAAGAAGAAATAAATCCCACGGAACATCCCATCTTCAGAATAGAGCACTTAAAGGAATCTTTGTGCTTTAGCTAAATTCGGTATATGAGATGATTAGATGTTACTAACAAATATTAAGAAGGCGCAAGATACCCGGAATTAAACTTATCTATGGCGTTATTATGATATAAAACCATTGCGATAATAGTTTCATTGTCAGTATATAAATTAATAGCAGAGTTCGTATAACAAAATTGTACAGAAAAATAGTGGTGGTTAATTTGCGGTTCAATAAATAAAAAACTTAAAAACAATAGTGATGTTAATTTCATCATCATCGCTTTAATAAATAAGTTTATGGCAGAATCTGCTTGACAAAGTTTTATAGGAAAAACTGATGGTTATATTTCGGTTTAATAAATAATGAAAATTTATAATAATTTAATTGATAGGTAAATTATAAATAATTAATATCAAAATGATGTTAATATTTCTTTCATGCTGTAAATCTATATAAAACTTGTTTAACTGTGAAAACAGCGACTGACCGGTATAAAGAAGATAAGAAGATATAGTTACCGCGGAACATCCCATCTTCCGAATAGAGCGATTAAAGTAAACTTTGAGGTTTAGCTAAATTCGGTATTTGAGATGATTCGAGGTAACTAACTCATATTAAGAAGGCGCAAGAAACCTGGAATTCATCTAATCTGTCTCAATTACTGATCAATTGAATACCACGATTATGACATTTAATAAAAACAATAGCGATGTTAATTTCATCATCATCGCTTTAATAAATAAGTTTATGGCAGAATCTGCTTGACGAAGTTTTGTAGGAAAAACTGGTGGTTATATTTCGGTTTAATAAATAATAAAAATTTAGAATAATTTAATTGATAGGTAAATTATATAATAATTGATAGCAAAATTATATTTATACTTCTTTCTTGTTTAAATCGATATAAAACTTGTTTTACTGTGAAAACAGCGACTGATCGATGTAAAGAAAATAAGTAGATATAGTTACCGCGGAACATCCCATCTTCCGAATAGAGCACTTAAAATCTTTGTGCTTTAGCTAAATTCGGTATATGAAATGATTAGAGGTTACTAACAAATATTAAGAAGGCGCAAGATACCCGGAATTAAAATTATCTATGGCGTTATTATGATATAAAACCATTGCGATAACAGTTTCATTGTCAGTATATAAATTAATAGCAGAGTTCGTTTAACAAAATTGTACAGAAAAATATTGGTGGTTAATTTGCGGTTCAATAAATAAAAAACTTAAAATCATTAACTTTAATTTAAAGATACATAATACAATCCATATTATATATAGATATTTATATTTCTTTCATGCTTTAAATCTTTACAAAACTTGTTAAACTGTGAAAACAGCGACTGACCGGTGTAAAGAAGATAAGAAGATATAGTTACCGCGGAACATCCCATCTTCCGAATAGAGCGATTAAAGTAAACTTTGAGGTTTAGCTAAATTCGGTATTTGAGATGATTCGAGGTAACTAACTCATATTAAGAAGGCGCAAGAAACCTGGAATTCATCTAATCTGTCTCAATTACTGATCACTTGAATACCACGATTATGACATTTAATAAAAACAATAGCGATGTTAATTTCATAATATCGCTTTAATAAATAAGTTTATGGCAGAATCTGCTTGACGAAGTTTTCTAGGAAAACTGATGGTTATATTTCGGTTTAATAAATTATAAAAATTTAGAATAATTTAATTGATAGGTAAATTATATAATAATTAATAGCAAAATGATATTAATATTTCTTTCATGCTTTAAATCTATATAAAACTTGTTTAACTGTGAAAACAGCGACTGACCGGTATAAAGAAGATAAGAAGATATAGTTACCGCGGAACATCCCATCTTCCGAATAGAGCGATTAAAGTAAACTTTGAGGTTTAGCTAAATTCGGTATTTGAGATGATTCGAGGTAACTAACTCATATTAAGAAGGCGCAAGAAACCTGGAATTCATCTAATCTGTCTCAATTACTGATCAATTGAATACCACGATTATGACATTTAATAAAAACAATAGCGATGTTAATTTCATCATCATCGCTTTAATAAATAAGTTTATGGCAGAATCTGCTTGACGAAGTTTTGTAGGAAAAACTGGTGGTTATATTTCGGTTTAATAAATAATAAAAATTTAGAATAATTTAATTGATAGGTAAATTATATAATAATTGATAGCAAAATTATATTTATACTTCTTTCTTGTTTAAATCGATATAAAACTTGTTTTACTGTGAAAACAGCGACTGATCGATGTAAAGAAAATAAGAAGATATAGTTACCGCGGAACATCCCATCTTCCGAATAGAGCACTTAAAGGAATCTTTGTGCTTTAGCTAAATTCGGTATATGAAATGATTAGAGGTTACTAACAAATATTAAGAAGGCGCAAGATACCCGGAATTAAACTTATCTATGGCGTTATTATGATATAAAACCATTGCGATAACAGTTTCATTGTCAGTATATAAATTAAAAGCAGATCTCGTTTAACAAAATTGTACAGAAAAATAGTGGTGGTTAATTTGCGGTTCAATAAATAAAAAACTTAAAATCATTAACTTTAATTTAAAGATACATAATACAATCTATATTATATATAGATATTTATATTTCTTTCATGCTTTAAATCTATATAAAATTTGTTAAACTGTGAAAACAGCGACTGACCGGTGTAAAGAAGATAAGAAGTTATAGTTACCGCGGAACATCCCATCTTCCGAATAGAGCGATTGAAGTAAACTTTGAGGTTTAGCTAAATTCGGTATTTGAGATGATTCGAGGTAACTAACTCATATTAAGAAGGCGCAAGAAACCTGGAATTCATCTAATCTGTCTCAATTACTGATCAATTGAATACCACGATTATGACATTTAATAAAAACAATAGCGATGTTAATTTCATCATTATCGCTTTAATAAATAAGTTTATGGCAGAATCTGCTTGACGAAGTTTTCTAGGAAAACTGATGGTTATATTTCGGTTTAATAAATTATAAAAATTTAGAATAATTTAATTGATAGGTAAATTATATAATAATTAATAGCAAAATGATATTAATATTTCTTTCATGCTTTAAATCTATATAAAACTTGTTTTACTGTGAAAACAGCGACTGACCGGTATAAAGAAGATAAGAAGATATAGTTACCGCGGAACATCCCATCTTCCGAATAGAGCGATTAAAGTAAACTTTGAGGTTTAGCTAAATTCGGTATTTGAGATGATTCGAGGTAACTAACTCATATTAAGAAGGCGCAAGAAACCTGGAATTCATCTAATCTGTCTCAATTACTGATCAATTGAATACCACGATTATGACATTTAATAAAAACAATAGCGATGTTAATTTCATCATCATCGCTTTAATAAATAAGTTTATGGCAGAATCTGCTTGACGAAGTTTTGTAGGAAAAACTGGTGGTTATATTTCGGTTTAATAAATAATAAAAATTTAGAATAATTTAATTGATAGGTAAATTATATAATAATTGATAGCAAAATTATATTTATACTTCTTTCTTGTTTAAATCGATATAAAACTTGTTTTACTGTGAAAACAGCGACTGATCGATGTAAAGAAAATAAGAAGATATAGTTACCGCGGAACATCCCATCTTCCGAATAGAGCACTTAAAGGAATCTTTGTGCTTTAGCTAAATTCGGTATATGAAATGATTAGAGGTTACTAACAAATATTAAGAAGGCGCAAGATACCCGGAATTAAACTTATCTATGGCGTTATTATGATATAAAACCATTGCGATAACAGTTTCATTGTCAGTATATAAATTAATAGCAGATCTCGTTTAACAAAATTGTACAGAAAAATAGTGGTGGATAATTTGCGGTTCAATAAATAAAAAACTTAAAATCATTAACTTTAATTTAAAGATACATAATACAATCTATATTATATATAGATATTTATATTTCTTTCATGCTTTAAATCTATATAAAACTTGTTAAACTGTGAAAACAGCGACTGACCAGTGTAAAGAAGATAAGAAGATATAGTTACCGCGGAACATCCCATCTTCCGAATAGAGCGATTGAAGTAAACTTTGAGGTTTAGCTAAATTCGGTATTTGAGATGATTCGAGGTAACTAACTCATATTAAGAAGGCGCAAGAAACCTGGAATTCATCTAATCTGTCTCAATTACTGATCAATTGAATACCACGATTATGACATTTAATAAAAACAATAGCGATGTTAATTTCATCATTATCGCTTTAATAAATAAGTTAATGGCAGAATCTGCTTGACGAAGTTTTCTAGGAAAACTGATGGTTATATTTCGGTTTCATAAATTATAAAAATTTAAAATAATTTAATTGATAGGAAAATTATATAATAATTAATAGCAAAATGATACTAATATTTCTTTCATGCTTTAAATCTATATAAAACTTGTTTTACTGTGAAAACAGCGACTAACCGGTATAAAGAAGATAAGAAGATATAGTTACCGCGGAACATCCCATCTTCCGAATAGAGCGATTAAATAAACTTTGAGGTTTAGCTAAATTCGGTATTTGAGATGATTCGAGGTAACTAACTAATATTAAGAAGGCGCAAGAAACCTGGAATTCATCTAATCTGTCTCAATTACTGATCAATTGAATACCACAATTATGACATTTAATAAAAACAATAGCCATGTTAATTTCATTATCATCGCTTTAATAAATAAGGTTATGGCAGAATCTGCTTGACGAAGTTTTGTAGGAAAAACTGGTGGTTATATTTCGGTTTAATAAATAATAAAAATTTAGAATAATTTAATTGATAGTTAAATTATATAATAATTGATAGCAAAATGATATTAATATTTCTTTCATGCTTTAAATCTACATATGTAAAACTTGTTTAATTGTGAAAACAGCGACTGACCGGTGTAAAGAAGATAAGAAGATATAGTTACCGCGGAACTTCCCATCTTCCGAATAGAGCGATTAAAGTAAACTTTGAGGTTTAGCTAAATTCGGTATTTGAGATGATTCGAGGTAACTAACTCATATTAAGAAGGCGCAAGAAACCTGGAATTAATCAAATCTGTCTCAATTACTGATCAATTGAATACCACGATTATGACATTTAATAAAAACAATAGCGATGTTAATTTCATAATCATCGCTTTAATAAATAAGTTTATGGCAGAATCTGCTTGACGAAGTTTTGTAGGAAAAACTGGTGGTTATATTTCGGTTTAATAAATAATAAAAATTTAGAATAATTTAATTGATAGTTAAGTTATATAATAATTAATAGCAAAATGATATTTATATTTCTTTCATGCTTTAAATCTATATAAAACTTGTTTAACTGTGAAAACAGCGACTGACCGGTGTAAAGAAGATAAGAAGATATAGTTACCGCGGAACATCCCATATTCCGAATAGAGCGATTAAATTAAACTTTGAGGTTTAGCTAAATTCGGTATTTGAGATGATTCGAGGTAACTAACTCATATTAAGAAGGCGCAAGAAACCTGGAATTCATCTAATCTATCTCAATTACTGATCAATTGAATACCACGATTATGACATTTAATAAAAACAATAGCGATGTTAATTTCATCATTGTCGCTTTAATAAATAAGTTTATGGCAGAATCTGCTTGACGAAGTTTTCTAGGAAAACTGATGGTTATATTTCGGTTTAATAAATTATAAAAATTTAGAATAATTTAATTGATAGGTAAATTATATAATAATTAATAGCAAAATGATATTAATATTTCTTTCATGCTTTAAATCTATATAAAACTTGTTTAACGGTGTAAACAGCGACTGACCGGTATAAAGAAGATAAGAAGATATAGTTACCGCGGAACATCCCATCTTCCGAATAGAGCGATTAAAGTAAACTTTGAGGTTTAGCTAAATTCGGTATTTGAGATGATTCGAGGTAACTAACTCATATTAAGAAGGCGCAAGAAACCTGGAATTCATCTAATCTATCTCAATTACTGATCAATTGAATACCACGATTATGACATTTTATAAAAACAATAGCGATGTTAATTTCATCATTATCGCTTTAATAAATAAGTTTATGGCAGAATCTGCTTGACGAAGTGTTCTAGGAAAACTGATGGTTATATTTCGGTTTAATAAATAATAAAAATTTAGAATAATTTAATTGATAGGTAAATTAAATAATAATTAATAGCAAAATGATATTAATATTTCTTTCATGCTTTAAATCTAGATAAAACTTGTTTAACTGTGAAAACAGCAACTGACCGGTATAAAGAAGATAAGAAGATATAGTTACCGCGGAACATCCCATCTTCCGAATAGAGCGATTAAAGTAAACTTTGAGGTTTAGCTAAATTCGGTATTTGAGATGATTCGAGGTAACTAACTCATATTAAGAAGGCGCAAGAAACCTGGAATTAATCAAATCTGTCTCAATTACTGATCAATTGAATACCACGATTATGACATTTAATAAAAACAATAGCGATGTTAATTTCATCATTATCGCTTTAATAAATAAGTTTATGGCAGAATCTGCTTGACGAAGTTTTGTAGGAAAAACTGGTGGTTATATTTCGGTTTAATAGATTATAAAAATTTAGAATAATGTATTTGATAGTTAAATTATATAATAATTAATAGCAAAATGTTATTTATATTTCTTTCGTGCTTTAAATCTATATAAAACTTGTTTAACTGTGAAAACAGCGACTGACCGGTATAAAGAAGATAAGAAGATATAGTTACCGCGGATCATCCCATCTTCCGAATGGAGCGATTAAAGTAAACTTTGAGGTTTAGCTAAATTCGGTATTTGAGATGATTCGAGGTAACTAACTCGTATTAAGAAGGCGCAAGAAACCTGGAATTAATCTAATCTGTCTCAATTACTGATCAATTGAATACCATGATTATGACATTTAATAAAAACAATAGCGATGTTAATTTCATCGTTATCGCTTTAATAAATAAGTTTATGGCAGAATCTGCTTGACGAAGTTTTCTAGGAAAACTGATGGTTATATTTCGGTTTAATAGATTATAAAAATTTAGAATAATGAAATTGACATGTAAATTATATAATAATTAATAGCAAAATGTTATTAATATTTTTTTCGTGCTTTAAATCTATATAAAACTTGTTTAATTGTGAAAACAGCGACTGACCGGTATAAAGAAGATAAGAAGATATAGTTACCGCGGATCATCCCATCTTCCGAATGGAGCGATTAAATTAAACTTTGAGGTTTAGCTAAATTCGGTATTTGAGATGATTCGAGGTAACTAACTCATATTAAGAAGGCGCAAGAAACCTGGAATTAATCTAATCTGTCTCAATAACTAATCAATTGAATACCACGATTGTGACATTTAATAAAAACAATAGCGATGTTAATTTCATCATTATCGCTTTAATAAATAAGTTTAAGGCAGAATCTCCTTGACGAAGTTTTGTAGGAAAAACTGGTGGTTATATTTCGGTTTAACAAATAATAGAAATTTAGAATAATTTAATTGATAGTTAAATTATATAATAATTAATAGCAAAATGATATTTATATTTCTTTCATGCTTTAAATCTATATAAAACTTGTTTAACTGTGAAAACAGCGACTAACCGGTGTAAAGAATATAAGAAGATATAGTTACCGCGGAACATCCCATCTTCCGAATAGAGCGATTAAATTAAACTTTGAGGTTTAGCTAAATTCGGTATTTGAGATGATTCGAGGTAACTAACTCATATTAAGAAGGCGCAAGAAACCTGGAATTAATCTAATCTATCTCAATTACTGATCAATTGAATACCACGATTATGACATTTAATAAAAACAATAGCGATGTTAATTTCATCATTATCGCTTTAATAAATAAGTTTATGGCAGAATCTGCTAGACGAAGTTTTCTAGGAAAACTGATGGTTATATTTCGGTTTAATAGATTATAAAAATTAATTTTAATGTAAAATAGAATAATGTAATTGATATGTAAATTATATAATAATTAATAGCAAAATGTTATTAATATTTTTTTCGTGCTTTAAATCTATATAAAACTTGTTTAATTGTGAAAACAGCGACTGACCGGTATAAAGAAGATAAGAAGATATAGTTACCGCGGATCATCCCATCTTCCGAATGGAGCGATTAAAGTAAACTTTGAGGTTTAGCTAAATTCGGTATTTGAGATGATTCGATGTAACTAACTCATATTAAGAAGGCGCAAGAAACCTGGAATTAATCAAATCTGTCTCAATTACTGATCAATTGAATACCACGATTATGACATTTAATAAAAACAATAGCGATGTTAATTTCATCATTATCGCTTTAATAAATAAGTTTAAGGCAGAATCTGCTTGACGAAGTTTTGTAGGAAAAACTGGTGGTTATATTTCGGTTTAATAAATAATAAAAATTTAGAATAATTTAATTGATAGTTAAGTTATATAATAATTAATAGCAAAATGATATTTATATTTCTTTCATGCTTTAAATCTATATAAAACTTGTTTAATTGTGAAAACAGCGACTGACCGGTGTAAAGAAGATAAGAAGATATAGTTACCGCGGATCATCCCATCTTCCGAATAGAGCGATTAAAGTAAACTTTGAGGTTTAGCTAAATTCGGTATTTGAGATGATTCGAGGTAACTAACTCATATTAAGAAGGCGCAAGAAACCTGGAATTAATCAAATCTGTCTCAATTACTGATCAATTGAATACCACGATTATGACATTTAATAAAAACAATAGCGATGTTAATTTCATCATTATCGCTTTAATAAATAAGTTTATGGCAGAATCTGCTTGACGAAGTTTTCTAGGAAAACTGATGGTTATATTTCGGTTTAATAGATTATAAAAATTTAGAATAATGAAATTGATATGTAAATTATATAATAATTAATAGCAAAATGTTATTAATATTTTTTTCGTGCTTTAAATCTATATAAAACTTGTTTAATTGTGAAAACAGCGACTGACCGGTATAAAGAAGATAAGAAGATATAGTTACCGCGGATCATCCCATCTTCCGAATGGAGCGATTAAAGTAAACTTTGAGGTTTAGCTAAATTCGGTATTTGAGATGATTCGAGGTAACTAACTCGTATTAAGAAGGCGCAAGAAACCTGGAATTAATCTAATCTGTCTCAATTACCGATCAATTGAATACCATGATTATGACATTTAATAAAAACAATAGCGATGTTAATTTCGTCATTATCGCTTTAATAAATAAGTTTATGGCAGAATCCGCTTGACGAAGTTTTCTAGAAAAAACTGATGGTTTTATTTCGGTTTTATTAATAATAATAATTTAGAATAATTTAATTGATAGGTAAATTATATAATGACTAATTGCAAAATGATATCAATATTTCTTTCAAGCTTTAAATCTATGTAAAATACTTTTAACTGTGAAAGCAGCGACTGACCGGTATAAAGAAGATAAGAAGATATAGTTACCGCGGAACATCCCATCTTCCGAATAGAGCGATGAAAGTAAACGTTGAGGTTTAGCTAAATTCGGTATTTGAGATGATTCGAGGTAACTAACTCATATGAAGAAGGCGCAAGAAACCTGGAATTCATCTAATCTGTCTAAATTACTGATCAATTGAATACCACAATTATGACATTTAATAAAAACAATAGCCATGTTAATTTCATCATCATCGCTTTAATAAATAAGGTTATGGCAGAATCTGCTTGACGAAGTTTTGTAGGAAAAACTGGTGGTTATATTTCGGTTTAATAAATAATAAAAATTTAGAATAATTTAATTGATAGTTAAATTATATAATAATTAATAGCAATATGATATTAATATTTCTTTCATGCTTTAAATCTACATATGTAAAACTTGTTTAAATGTGAAAACAGCGACTGACCGGTGTAAAGAAGATAAGAAGATATAGTTACCGCGGAACATCCCATCTTCCGAATAGAGCGATTAAAGTAAACTTTGAGGTTTAGCTAAATTCGGTATTTGAGATGATTCGAGGTAACTAACTCATATTAAGAAGGCGCAAGAAACCTGGAATTAATCAAATCTGTCTCAATTACTGATCAATTGAATACCACGATTAAGACATTTAATAAAAACAATAGCGATGTTAATTTCATAATCATCGCTTTAATAAATAAGTTTATGGCAGAATCTGCTTGACGAAGTTTTGTAGGAAAAAGCGGTGGTTATATTTCGGTTTAATAAATAATAAAAATTTAGAATAATTTATTTGATAGTTAAATTATATAATAATTAATAGCAAAATGATATTTATATTTCTTTCATGCTTTAAATCTATATAAAACTTGTTTAACTGTGAAAACAGCGACTGACCGGTGTAAAGAAGATAAGAAGATATAGTTACCGCGGAACATCCCATATTCCGAATAGAGCGATTAAATTAAACTTTGAGGTTTAGCTAAATTCGGTATTTGAGATGATTCGAGGTAACTAACTCATATTAAGAAGGCGCAAGAAACCTGGAATTCATCTAATCTATCTCAATTACTGATCAATTGAATACCACGATTATGACATTTAATAAAAACAATAGCGATGTTAATTTCATCATTGTCGCTTTAATAAATAAGTTTATGGCAGAATCTGCTTGACGAAGTGTTCTAGGAAAATTGATGGTTATATTTCGGTTTAATAAATTGTAAAAATTTAGAATAATTTAATTGATAGGTAAATTATATAATAATTAATAGCAAAATGATATTAATATTTCTTTCATGCTTTAAATCTATATAAAACTTGTTTAACTGTGAAAACAGCGACTGACCGGTATAAAGAAGATAAGAAGATATAGTTACCGCGGAACATCCCATCTTCCGAATAGAGCGATTAAAGTAAACTTTGAGGTTTAGCTAAATTCGGTATTTGAGATGATTCGAGGTAACTAACTCATATTAAGAAGGCGCAAGAAACCTGGAATTCATCTAATCTATCTCAATTACTGATCAATTGAATACCACGATTATGACATTTAATAAAAACAATAGCGATGTTAATTTCATCATTGTCGCTTTAATAAATAAGTTTATGGCAGAATCTGCTTGACGAAGTGTTCTAGGAAAACTGATGGTTATATTTCGGTTTAATAAATTATAAAAATTTAGAATAATTTAATTGATAGGTAAATTATATAATAATTAATAGCAAAATGATATTAATATTTCTTTCATGCTTTAAATCTATATAAAACTTGTTTAACGGTGTAAACAGCGACTGACCGGTATAAAGAAGATAAGAAGATATAGTTACCGCGGAACATCCCATCTTCCGAATAGAGCGATTAAAGTAAACTTTGAGGTTTAGCTAAATTCGGTATTTGAGATGATTCGAGGTAATTAACTCATATTAAGAAGGCGCAAGAAACCTGAAATTAATCTAATCTGTCTCAATTACTGATCAATTGAATACCACGATTATGACATTTAATAAAAACAATAGCGATGTTAATTTCATCATTATCGCTTTAATAAATAAGTTTATGGCAGAATCTGCTTGACGAAGTTTTCTAGGAAAACTGATGGTTATATTTCGGTTTAATAAATTATAAAAATTTAGAATAATTTAATTGATAGGTAAATTATATAATAATTAATAGCAAAATGCTATTAATATTTCTTTCATGCTTTAAATCTATGTAAAATTTGTTTGACTGTGAAAACAGCGACTGACCGGTGTAAAGAAGATAAGAAGATACAGTTACCGCGGAACATCCCATCTTCCGAATAGGGCGATTAAAGTAAACATTGAAGTTTAGCTAAATTCGGTATTTGAGATGATTCGAGGTAACTAACCCATATTAAGAAGGCGCATGAAACCTGGAATTAATCTAATCTGTCTCAATTACTGATCAATTGAATACCACGATTATGACATTTAATAAAAACAATTGCGATGTTAATTTCATCATTATCGCTTTAATAAGTAAGTTTATGGAAGAATCTGCTTGACGAAATTTTCTAGGAAAAACTGGTGGTTATATTTCGGTTTAACAAATAATAAAAATTTAGAATAATTTAATTGATAATTAAATTATATAATAATTAATAGCAAAATGATATTTATATTTCTTTCATGCTTTAAATCTATATAAAACTTGTTTAACTGTGAAAACAGCGACTAACCGGTGTAAAGAAGATAAGAAGATATAGTTACCGCGGAACATCCCATCTTCCGAATAGAGCGATTAAATTAAACTTTGAGGTTTAGCTAAATTCGGTATTTGAGATGATTCGAGGTAACTAACTCATATTAAGAAGGCGCAAGAAACCTGGAATTAATCTAATCTGTCTCAATTACTGATCAATTGAATACCACGATTATGACATTTAATAAAAACAATAGCGATGTTAATTTCATCATTATCGCTTTAATAAATAAGTTTATGGCAGAATCTGCTTGACGAAGTTTTCTAGGAAAACTGATGGTTATATTTCGGTTTAATAAATTATAAAAATTTAGAATAATTTAATTGATATGTAAATTATATAATAATTAATATCAAAATGATATTAATATTTCTTTCATGCTTTAAATCTATGTAAAATTTGTTTAACTGTGAAAACAGCGACTGACCGGTGTAAAGAAGATAACAAGATATAGTTACCGCGGAACATCCCATCTTCCGAATAGAGCGATTTAAGTAAACATTGAAGTTTAGCTAAATTCGGTATTTGAGATGATTCGAGGCAACTAACCCATATTAAGAAGGCGCAAGAAACCTGGAATCAATCTAATCTGTCTCAATTACTGATCAATTGTATACCACGATTATGACATTTAATAAAAACAATAGCGATGTTAATTTCATCATTATCGCTTTAATAAATAAGTTTATGGCAGAATCTGCTTGACGAAGTTTTCTAGGAAAAACTGATGGTATTATTTCGGTTTTATTATTAATAATAATTTAGAATAATTTATTGAAATTATATAATAATTAATAGCAAAATGATATTAATATTTCTTTCATGCTTTAAATCTATATAAAACTTGTTTAACTGTGAAAACAGCGACTGACCGGTGTAAAGAAGATAAGAAGATATAGTTACCGCGGAACATCCCATCTTCCGAATAGAGCGATTAAAGTAAACTTTGAGGTTTAGCTAAATTCGGTATTTGAGATGATTCGAGGTAATTAACTCATATTAAGAAGGCGCAAGAAACCTGGAAATAATGTAATCTGTCTCAATTACTGATCAATTGTATACCACGATTATGACATTTAATATAATAATAGCGATGTTAATTTCATCATTATCGCCATAATAAATAAGTTTATGGCAGAATCTGCATGACGAAGTTTTCTAGAAATAACTGATGGTTTTATTTCGGTTTAATAAATAATAATAATTTAGAATAATTTAATTGATAGGTAAATTATATAATAATTAATATCAAAATGATATTAATATTTCTTTCATGCTTTAAATCTGTGTAAAACTTGTTTAAATGTGAAAACAGCGACTGACCGGTGTAAAGAAGATATAGTTGCCGCGGAACATCCCATCTTCCGAATAGAGCGATTAAAGTAAACTTTGAGGTTTAGTTAAATTCGGTATTTGAGATGATTCCAGGTAACTAACTCATATTAAGAAGGCGCAAGAAACCTGGAATTAATCAAATCTGTCTCAATTACTGATCAATTGAATACCACGATTATGACATTTAATAAAAACAATAGCGATGTTAATTTCATCATTATCGCTTTAATAAATAAGTTTATGGCAGAATCTGCTTGACGAAGTTTTCTAGGAAAAACTGATGGTTATATTTCGGTTTAATAAATAATAAAAATTTAGAATAATTTAATTGATAGGTAAATTATATAAAAATTAATAGCAAAATGATATTAATATTTCTTTCATGCTTTAAATCTATATAAAACTTGTTTAACTGTGAAAACAGCGACTGACCGGTGTAAAGAAGATAAGAAGATATAGTTACCGCGGAACATCCCATCTTCCGAATAGAGCGATTGAATTAAACTTTGAGGTTTAGCTAAATTCGGTATTTGAGATGATTCGAGGTAACTAACTCATATTAAGAAGGCGCAAGAAACCTGGAATTCATCTAATCTGTCTCAATTACTGATCAATTGAATACCACGATTATGACATTTAATAAAAACAATAGCGATGTTAATTTCATCATTATCGCTTTAATAAATAAGTTTATGGCAGAATCTGCTTGACGAAGTTTTCTAGGAAAAACTGATGGTTATATTTCGGTTTAATAAATAATAAAAATTTAGAATAATTTAATTGATAGGTAAATTATATAATAATTAATAGCAAAATGATATTAATATTTCTTTCATGCTTTAAATCTATATAAAACTTGTTTAACTGTGAAAACAGCGACTGACCGGTGTAAAGAAGATAAGAAGATATAGTTACCGCGGAACATCCCATCTTCCGAATAGAGCGATTAAATTAAACTTTGAGGTTTAGCTAAATTCGGTATTTGAGATGATTCGAGGTAACTAACTCATATTAAGAAGGCGCAAGTAACCTGGAATTAATCTAATCTATATCTCGATTTTATATATATATATATATATATATATATATATATATATATAATGCGATTATAAATTCATCATCATCGCATAAATTAATAGCAGATTCTGCTTAACTAAATTGTGTTAAAAACGTAGCGGTAGTTATTTTGCGTTTAATAAAAAAAACAGTAATCTTTAAAATAAATTTAAAGACACATTCTATAATAATTATTAGCAAAATGATATTTATATTTCTTTCTTGCTTTAAATCTATATAATATATGTTTTACTATGAAAACAGCGACTGACCGGTGTAAAGAAGATAAGAAGATATAGTTACCACGGACCATCCCATCTTCCGAATAGAGTGATTAAAAGAAACTTTGTGGTTTAGCTAAATTCGGTACATGAGATGATTCGAGGTAACTAGCTCATATCAAGAAGGCGCGAGAAACCTAGAATTAATCTCATCTATAGCACGATTATAATATATATTTACAACATGTAAGATAATTAACGCACTTTGAGAAAGTAGTTTGTTCAGAATCGTTTACTGAATCAATTCCTATCATTTTTAATATAGGTAATTTTTTATCCCAAAAATAAATAAAACTACGTAAATTAGAGTCTCACTAAATTTGTACAGTCAAAACAAACTGAAATGGACAGTAACTTAAGGCAATAAGACTTTTAAGGGTGCAATTTTATTTGTATTATTACTAATTCTGTCATTCAATAAAAATAAAGAAAAATGAACTTTATTTCAAGCATGTTAAAGTCTTTGCGTTCGTAGATTTGTACTGTGACCACAACATTCTTCCGGAATTAGTATAACTAATTTGATAAATAATCAGTGCATAAAAATGTTTAACTAAAAATTCAGTGTATGTATTATGATTATAACATAATATACTAATTGGGATGTCTGAGGGTGTGCGTTAATTACGTTACATATTGTATATATATATAATGAAAACTATTGCGATTATAAATTCGTCATCATCGCATAAATTAATAGCGGATACTGCTAACAAAATTATGTTTAAATCGTAGCGGTAGTTATTTTGCGTTTAATAGAAAAATAGTATCTTTAAAATAAATTTAAAGACACATTCTATAATAATTATTAGCAAAATGATATTTATATTTCTTTCTTGCTTTAAATCTATATAATATATGTTTTGCTGTGAAAACAGCGACTGGCCAGTGTACTCATAAAGAAGATAAGAAGATATAGTCACCGCGGAACATCCCATCTTCCGAATAGGGCGATTAAAGGAAACTTTGTGGTTTAGCGAAATTCGGTATATGAGATGATTCGAGGTAACTAGCTCATATCAAGATGGCGCGAGAATCCTGGAATTAATCTCATCTATAGCTTGATTTAATATATATATATATATATATATATAATATATATATATATATATAATGGAAACTATGATTATAAATTCATCATCATCGCATAAATTAATAGCAGATTCTTCTATAAGTTTTAAATAGTTTTTAGCAAAATGATATTTATATTTCTTTCTTGCTTTAAATCTATATAATATATGTTTTGCTGTGAAAACAGCGACTGGCCAGTGTACTCATAAAGAAGATAAGAAGATATAGTTACCGCGGAACATCCCATCTTCCGAAAAGAGCGATTAAAGAAAACTTTGTGGTTTAGCGAAATTCGGTATATGAGATGATTCGAGGTAACTAACTCATATTAAGAAGGCGCAAGAAACCTGGAATTAATCTTATTTATGTCTTAATTACTGATAAATTGAATTCCACGATGACGACATATAATAAAAACAATAGTGATGATAATTTAATTATTATCATCGTTTAAATAAGTAAGTTAATGGCAGAATCTGCTTGACGAAATTGTGTGGGAAAAAACCGGTGGTTATATTTCAGTTTATTAATAATAAAAATTTAGGATAATTTAATTGATATGTAAATTATATAATAATAAATAGCAAAAAAATATTTATATATTTATATTTCTTGCTTGCTTTAAATCTATATAAAATATGTTTTGCTGTGAAAACAGCGACTGACCGGTGTAAAGAAGATAAGAAGATATAGTTACCACGGAACTTCCCATCTTCCGAATAGAGCGATTTAAGGAAACTTTGCGGTTTAGCTAAATTCGGTATTTGAGATGATTCGAGGTAACTAACTCATATTAAGAAGGCGCAAGGAACCTGAAATTAATCTAATCTATATCTTAATTACTGATAAATTTAATTTCACGATAATAAATAAGTTTATGGCAGAATCTGCTTGACGAAGCTGTGTAGGAAAAAACCGGAGGTTATATTTCGGTTTAATAAATAATAAACAATTTAGAATTATTTAATTGATAGGTAAATTATATAATAATTGATAGCAAAATGATATTTATATTTCTTTCTTGCTTTAAATCGATATAAACCTTGTTTTACTGTGAAAACAGCGACTGATGGATGTAAAGAAGAAGGAAGAAATAGGTACAACGGAACATCGCATCTTCCGAATAGAGCGGTTAAAGGAATCTTTGTGGTTTAGCTAAATTCGGTATATGAGATGATTCGGGGTTACTAACAAATATTAAGAAGGCGCAAGATACCCGGAAATTAACTTATCTGTGGCATTATTATGATATATTATAAAACCGTAGCGATGTTAGTTTCATCTTCAGGGTATAAATTAATAGCAGAGTTCGTTTAACAAAATTGTACGGAGAAATAATGGTGGTTAATTTGCGGTTTAATAAAAAAAACTTGGAATCATTAAGTTTATTTTGAAGATACATTATACAATTAATATTATATATAGATATTTATATTTCTTTCTTGTTTTAAATCTATATGAATTTTTTTTACTGTGAAAACAGCGACTAACCGGTGTAAAAAAGATAAGAAGATATAGTTACCGCGGAACATCCCATCTTCCGAATAGAGCGATTAAAGTAAACTTTGAGGTTTAGCTAAATTCGGTATTTGAGATGATCCGAGGTAACTAGCTCATATCAAGAAGGCGCGAGAAATCTGGAATTTATCTCATCTATAGCTCGATTTAATATACATTTAACGAAAACTATTGCGATTATAAATTCATCATCATCGCATAAATTAATAGCAGATTCTGCTTAACTAAATTGTGTTAAAAACATAGCGGTGGTTATTATGCGGTTTAATAAAAAAACTTGGAATCATTAAGTTTAATTTAAAGATACATTATACAATTAATATTATATATAGATATTTATATTTCTTTCTTGTTTTAAATCTATATAAAACTTGTTTTACTATGAAAACAGCGACTAACCAGTGTAAAGAAGATATAGTTACCACGAAACATCCCATCTTCCGAATAGAGCGATTAAAGTAAATTTTGCGGTTTAGCTAAATTCGGTATATGAGATGATTCGAGGTAACTAACTCATATTAAGAAGGCGCAAGGAACCTGGAATTAATCTTATTTTTGTCTTAATTACTGATAAATTCAATTTCACGATTACGACATATAATAAAAACAATAGTGATGATAATTTCATCATCATCATCGTTTAAATAAGTAAGTTATTGGCAGAATCTGTTTGACGAAATTATGTAAGAATAAACCGGAGGTTATATTTCGGTTTAATAAATAATAAAATTTTAGAATAATTTCATTGATAAGAAAATAATTTTATAATAATTATTAGCAAAATGATGTATAGAACTCTTTCTTGGTTTGAACCTTTATAAAACTTGTTTTAGGGTAAAAACAGCGAATGACCGGTGTAAAGTAGAAAAGAAGATATAGTTACCGCGGAACATCCCATCTTCCGAATAGAGCGAAGGAAACTTTGTGGTTTTGCTAAATTCGGTATATGAGATGATTCGAGGTAACTAACTCATATTGAGATATGTGCAACAAACCTGAAATGAATCTAATCTATGGCACGATTATGATATAATAAAAACAGTTGCAATGTTAAATTCAATTCATCATCGCGTAAATTAATAGCAAAGTCTGTTTAAAGAAAATGTATAAAAACATAGCGGTGGTTATTTTGCTATATAATAAAAAAATTACGGACACATTTAAATAGAGTCAAAGATACATTACCTAATAATTATTAGCAAAATAATATTTATATATTTTTTCTTGCTTTCAATCTATATAAAACTTGTTTTACTGTGAAAACAGCGACTGACCGGTGTAAAGAAGATAAGAATATATACCTAGTTACCACGGATAATCTCATCTTCCGAATATAGCAATTAAAGGAAACTTTGCGGTTTAGCTAAATTCGGTATTTGAGATGATTCGAGGTAACTAGCTCATATTAAGAAGGCGCAAGAAACCTGACTATGTCTTAATTCTTGGTAATTTAATTTCCACGATTATGATATATAATAAAAACAATAGCGATGTAAATTTCATCACCATCTTTTAAATAAATAATTTAATGGCAGAATCTGCCTTCCGGGATGCCTGCCTTGGGATTTAAGCCCTTCAAATAAGAAAATTAAAGTATTTCTGAAAAGAGTGACCTGATCAGATTATTGTCGACAATATGTTAATAAATGTGATCTGAATGTTTTTCTTGATATTGTTATAGTTTGTACATAGTAGAGGTTTTAATAAGACCTTTTACGCATGTAACCTAAACATAGGCATGTTTAACGTCTATTAGAGCTATTAATTTAAACACCAAAATAAAATCAAAAAACAATTTCAAAAATTTCGAATCCTACACTTTAAAGAAATATTAAATATGTTGCACTTTTTCTTTTTGGAATACTTTAAAAAAATATTTGTTTTGCTGTAAATTTTGCGAGAACACGAAGACTGAGCCCTTAACGAAATTGTGTAGGAAAAAAGCGGTGGTTATATTTCGGTTTAATAAATAATAAAAATTATGAATAATTTAATTGATAGGTTCATTATATAATAATTAATAGCAAAATGATATTTATATTTCTTTCTTGCTTTATATGTATATAAACTTGTTTTACTGTGAAAACAGCGACTGACCGGTGTAAAGAAGATAAGAATATATAGCTACCACAGAACATCCCATCTTCCGAACAGAGCGATTTAAGCTATTTTCGGTAGAACCACTGCTGCTACATTTCTACTATATTCCCAAAACTCCTAAAAATATCACCCCGAATTGGGGGTGTTAAGAAGGAAAAAAAGTAGCACATTTTTTTGGGTCCTATTTTTTTTAAAATAATACGTGTACTTGTAAATAATACTACAAAACTATTAACATATTTTATTATAAACAATCAACAATATTGACAAAAAGGCAATAAATAACTCTGAAATGTAAATAAACAATAAAAAATAGTCATACTTTTAATGAAGCGGATTTACTTGATGAATTGACAGCATATTATCAATATTTGGCTTCAGTTTTTCAAGAAGTAATCTCAAAACTTTCTGTTCTGTGATGTTCAATCTGCCTTTTTTTTGTTTACAGGTTAGTAAAGGCATTATTACTTCTTTCGACGAGATATGACGAGAGAAACGCTATCAAAAATTTTCTCACAATTTCCAAAATGTTTGATAGCCTTTTTTAAATTTCACCTTTAGTTCCCCGTTGGTGCCGATAAAGTAGCTTCCCTTTTTAATACCACATTCGTCTCTTCCGTTTCATCAAATGGGGTTATGATCCATGGTGGTATTTAAATGTTGAGCGTATGTCTGAATATCCTGATATCCATCAAGACATTCTATCTGTGACAAGTGTGGAAACTGGGAGAATTCGCGCCGACTAATATTTTGCTTCACTAATTTTAATTTACCAAGAAAAGCCGAAATCACAACCTTTGTTTTTATTAAATTAAGGCTGTCCACTTGTAACTGCAAATTAATTTTGATTTTCTTTTAAATCTGGTGCTTTAGTTTCCAGATACTCTATCACCGATTCGAAAAGTGAGTAAAACCTCGATAATCATGCACCTATCGACAACCAGCGTACTTCAGTATGTAAGAGCAGTCGTTAGAAGTCTTAATTATTTTCATCGCACAATAGTGCAAATAAACGGATATTCAAAGCTCGTTTCTTATTTTATTAACTGCGTTAATTACAAATTGAAGCGATTGTGCAATCTATCACTCAAATTTTTCGCTATAAGGTGTTGTCGGTGGATGACACAGTGAATTGGAATTAGTCCCCTGGTATTATTCTTTTAAGAAGGCTTATAAGCCCACGATATCGCCCGAACATGGCAGGAGCTCCATCTGCTGCCACCGAAATAATGTTGGTAAATGGAATAGATTTTTCCGTAAAAAAATCACTTAGGACATTAAATATCGATTCGCCTTTAGTTTCCGACTTCAAAGTTTTTCTAATAGCAGCTCTTCATGGATTTCTTCGTCTATAACAAATCGAACATACTATGCCAATAATAATGCTTTATTAACAGGTAAAGTAGACTCGTCCAATTGAATAGAAAAATGAGTGGTTTACAGATAAATACAAGAAACTTCTATAGGTATCAGAGCTTATTTTATCAATACGTCTTTGTACAGTGTTGCTTCTTAAAATAATTCTTTTGAGTAGGTACATCAAATGGAGGTTTGTGCAGAACATTTTTTAAAACTTCTTCAATAGTGGGTAAAATTAACTCTTCTCAGATGGTGTGCGGTTTCCCAAATTTCGCTATAATTTTTTCCTAACTAAGTTGGGTTTTACTCCGAAGCCTCTTCAATTCTTTCATATCTATTTGGATAATCGTCGTCAATTCGTTAGAGTATGTGGTTACGAATCCGCTTATTACCTATTTTACTAGATCTGGTGTGAGTCAGGGTAGTACTCTTGGCCCTACGCTATTCTTAAGTTTTATAAATGACTTGCCCACCAAAGTTAAATCTGCGAAGTGCCTGTTATTCGCAAATGATCTGAAATTAAGCTTGGGAATTGGCAGTGCTGCTGATGCACAGGCTCTTCAACAGGACATAGATAGGGTATCGGAATGGAGTAAGGAGAACCATCTTTCTCTTAATGAGACTAAATGCAAGGTTAACTTTTGCATTAAAATCGAATCCTATCATTATTAATTATAACTTATTAGACGCGCCTATGATAAGAGTATATGACATAATTGACTTGGGCTTATTATTAGATACTAAATTAAATTTTCACAATCATATGATATACATTTGCAAGTCGGCTAGTTAGACTTTGGGTTTTGTGATGAGGACTGCTGCTGACTTTGATGATATAAGGGTGGCTAAAACTTTGTATAATGCTTTGGTTCGGAGTAAACTAGAGTATGCAGCTGCGGCCTGGAATCCTTATGAGAATAAGTATACAATCATGTTAGAGAGAATACAACGTAAATTAGCTCGTTGGCTTTATAAGAAGAGTCACGGTTACTACCCTTATTTGTATCCTTTCCTATTCGTTTTGGGTATGGTTGATTTAGAAACCCTAATGTTTAGGATGGTGATGTCAACTATTAGGTATTATCTTTTTATAATTCACCACAAGTTGGACTGCCAATCGGTTGTGGAGATAATCGTTTTGTTGGTGCCCAGGTACCTGCAGAGAGATAATGGAGGAACGGTGGCTCCGCGCCATAGGCCGCGTCTCCTAGACAGACCAGTTACACGTACCAAACGTGCTGCCTATGCACCAACCAATCGAGCATTGATACTAATAGGGGACATACCCACTCAACACGATGAAATTGACATATTTGCAGACAGTATGACACGTCTGCTGAATCTTTTTTATAAAATTATCGATAATAAGACAATTATTCGACATTTTAATTTGCTTGACTATGTACTATTTATTACTTTGTATTTGAGATGTAATTTTAATTATGGACATACCTATATTGTAATTATCTTTTATTGACATTGTATTATAAATTGATATGACAAAATATTTCATAGCCTGACCTAACATTGTATTAATAGCCCGGACATCAGCAACAAAATTGTCGTCTGTAACTTTTGTCCTATAGGATATATCTCCGATTTTTGTCATTTAGTCCTAGTGACATCGTCAAAAAGTCAAGATTCAGTCGTTTCGTAAATTTAAAATTTATTTTTAAAGAAAATATGCCCTGCTGTGCATTAAGATATTGTAAGTCACGATATGCAGCAAAAATGAACGTGATTTCGGTTTATTATCGTAATTATAATGTATGCTTACAAAACAATCTTTTAATTTTAATGTATCTGGTTGATTTTTCTAGAACATTTATTATTTTGTCATAAGCGCCCTCTGTTATCCAGTAGTGTCACTATTTATTTACAAATGTGTTAGTGATTAACGATTGGCGTTATCGATAAAAAGTACAGAATGCCGATTTAGTCATCTGCAATATTTAAGGAAGTGAAACAGTCAACGATACTGTAGGTAACCATACTAACAAAGATGAGTAGCATATACCAACTATGCTAAGTAGCTTACTTTATGTGGATAAAGGGTAGGAAAATGTTTGTTTACCCATGCTGATGAGATTTTCTGTGTTACTTTTGAGCATGCTGAGGATATTTGCTGTGGTTTTACACACCGGGCTTCATTGTCTGGTGGTTTTCAAAGACGGAGCCTTATAGATCCTGGCTCCATTCAGATCCATTAACACTGTTAAAGATATAAGAAGTTGTAGGTTAAGCCTGAGTTCGGAAATAAGGTAAAAACTTAAAGTGACGGTTTTTTATATATGTGGGTCTATAAGTATTGCATCTGATTAAATTGACATAATAACGTAAAATTTACAAACTGCTTACAAACATATCATGTTATTAAAAATAATTTGCTTACAGAGTTCTATGAAACGGCATTATAATTATGGTTTTTGTATAAGCACGTATCTGGTAATTTTAGGTTTTCGTCAGTTAATACCGCAGTTCGTGAAAAGTGGATACGATTTGTCCAAATAGAGCGCAGAGAAGAAAATTGGCTTCCATCTGCTATATCAAAATTATTCTCAAAGCACTTTAGAAGCGAAAATTAAAAAACTAGGCCAACAAAAGAAATAATTCAAACGGAAAATATTAAACTTAAAAGATTTAGTTAAACATTTATAAGAGAAGTTTGATATTAAAAAATATGGTTAATTCCTTAAATGCTACAGTAGAAACGCAAGCTGTCTATGATAGACTATGGCAGGATTATCTCGTCGTAAATTTAATCCTTCTTTTCGTAAATTTGCTCTAACTCTCCATTATTACTCTCCAGCTGCTTACAAGTATGCTAGAAAAAGTATTTTTGTAAAAGAAACGAATTCAAAAACATAGAGGCGCTCTCTTATTGCATTTGGCGTATCTCGATGTGCTATGATATGCTATTATTATAGCATCTAATGGACCGAGCGACGTCATCCAAGTTGCCACCAATGTGACTGCTGTTTGAATTGATTCTTATTATTTTATTTCACGAAACTAAAGTGGCGTAAAAAGTTAAAATATTAGTTTTATGTGTGATAGAGCCATAATAATTAGATTTATACAATAAAACAATCTCGCATATTCCCTACTATTATATCGTAATGCATTTCAAACTTAGTAACCTTCAACAACGTTATCGATATTTTGATGTCGAAACGGGAACATTAAACTTAAAAAAAAACCGATACTAAAACCGATTATTTATTATCTATATTATATATTTACCTTATATTTATTATAATCAAGCAAATCTAAGAAATACCTTTTGACGTTTCACACTAATCATTCCGCAATAACTTTGCACGAGCGTCCTCACACGATTTAAAATAACCGTTTACGTAAATCCGAATAATTATAAAGTTATCTATTTTTCATTAAAATGTGAATAGTTTTTATCACTAATTTAAATTCGAATCTTTCAAAGAAAGAAAAATATTAAAAAAAATAACCAGTATCAATTTTTTTCCTTGAAATCGTTTCAAAGATATGGCGCTTTGTACCTTACCAAACACTATTTGGATGATTAAAATTAATTTTTACGCGAATAATCGGCCAAAATATTCATATAATCGGTAAAAATATTCAAATAATCGAATCATTAATTTTTTAAATGCATTATTTGTTTAATTAAATTTTATTTTTAAAATTCTTTAAATTAAATGAATCAGGAATATAAGAAGTTTATTTTTTTTACTTTGTCAACGTAAAGGAGACAAAGTAAAAAAATAAACTTCTTTTTTAGATTCGATTTTTGGGCCTATTAAATATTTTAACGTAACACACATAAAAAAGATACCAATTTACTATTGTAAAGGGCCTAAAGATTTTATAAAAATCTAACCGGAATCATGAAATCTAAAAAAAATTGTTTGGTTATTCTTGCACTGGGTAATGGAATATACTTATTGAATAATAAAAAGATAAATATTTTTGAAAATGATAACTTATTATATACATATATAATATATTTGTATATTATATATTCATTACTAAAAAGAAATACCACTAAAAATTGTTTTTAATCCGATTTCTAAAAATTAATAGTAATATCATGTAATATGGTTCAAAGTGACAGTAGAATGAAACGTATTAATACCCCTATTTGGTCATTGACTTCCGGGTAGTCGGGTTCGGGTATTACTATGCGGCATTGACGTTCGTCATGTTGCTGCTTTTTTGTATTTTATTTACTCATCTCCTTCATCATATAGCGTGTATAGATACATTTTTTGTATTTATTTACTCATCATCTTCATCATACAACGTGTACATAGGTAATTCTACTTTTAGCAATATAGATAAGAATTTTTGAAGCAATATAGATAAGAATTTTTTGAAGCAATATAGATAAGAAATATAGAGAAGAAATATAGCTTATTTAAGAGCAAAGGGTCATTAAATTTCTCTATAACATCTTCTGCCTTGTACTATTATTTTATCTGGCTGATCTGGCCATCTGAAAGAGTGTCCTACACATAATACCGTTATACTTATTTCGTATAAATTTCGTTCTGTTTTTTCTATTCTTAATTTCCCAGTATTCCCAGTAAATACGGTAAAACTAATAACACTATTGTAATCTATAAATTATAGGGAGTAAATCGACATGTATTTCATTCAGTTACGCCACAATTCTTCTACGAAAAATATACTACGAAAATTTCGGTATTTATCAGAATATTAATTTTAAAAGTAACTTTTTAATTTTTACACCCTTTTGAAATTCTATCTGATAATTTATTAATATCAAAACAGTTACAGTATTATGTATATCACTTATAACACCATAGTAATAAAATAATCAATGAAGAAAACGTGGGATATTGACGTTATGACTATGGTCAAAAATTTTGAGAAATGCTCATATACAAGGCCGCCGACGCGCTGAAAAATGTAATTTTGTGTTTGTTTTCTGATTTTGTGACTGGGCCTTGACTTTCTGGAATGTTTTTTATATATTCATTGAAATATGAGCCCATGTCGCAAAGGATGATTGGGCAAATGGTAGAAAAAATAACTAAAAATTGATTACGATTGATTGATTAATTTTGACTGCATTATTGAAAATCAAATAATAATTAATCTAAACAACGACAGCTCAACTAGTTGTACTAAAAGTGATTGAATAAATTTATTTTTTGTCTAGTTTCAATCTTAAATGTTTATAACTTTGCAACAAGTACGATAGTAACAACAAATACGAAGAAACTGATAAATCTTGTGATTTAAATTATCCAATTTTATTTTATTCTAGTATTATTCAAACCAAATTGTAAATGATTACCAACTCTAAATAATCGATATCGATTTTTTTAAGAATCGAATATTGTACGTTCCCATTTTTTGGTTGGCATACTTGGTGCAATAAGTCTGACAGCTGTCAAAATGTATTCCTTAGATTTGGTTGACTATAGCGTCACCTAATGGGGAATAGCTGAAATTGTTTTCCATACAAATAATCATCGTAGTGTTGCTATATTTCGCTAGAGGGTATCACACACGCACGAGCTCACAGTTTTTGTATGCAAACAAAAAAAATGTAATATCCATTAATGTCCGCTCTATTGTATGATTGCGACCTTTTTCTTTTTATATTGATATTTTCATATTTAATTTCTCAACACGCGCTGCTAAAGGCTTAGAGATTTTATAACACTAATATTGCATAATTGTTTAATTTATAATTATTATTTCTAATTATTAATTTATAAGTGATAACTATTAATTCGTTTGTTATAATTGGATGATTTTTTTGAATATTTTTTGTAAACCTTGTGCGTGTTAGATTTTCTATGAGTTTTTGAATTAAATAAATAAATAAAAATAAATAAAAAAGCAACGAAATATTGTAAGATGCACGCAAGCCATCATCGTTACTTTGAGACGTTGAAGCATAATTACTATTTACGGTTTTGATAAGGTCCCGTGGGCGCCGTGAGAACGACAGAAGGAAATAAAACAGAGGATGGACTCCAACATGTTCCTGATAACAACTCAAAATAATAAAAGAAACTGTGATTGATAACCTGCTATTCAAGCGTGGTAAATATGGCACAAAGCCCTCATCGAGGCAATGTATGAGGGAGGCCTATATTCAGCAGCGAACTTTTGATAGGTTGGTATAATGATGGTGATTGTCGAAGTTGTGACCTTCCACCCCAATGGGATGAGATGGTGTAATGCATTATCTTATGTTTCCATCCTAATAATAGTGAGCTAAACCAGTAAGGACACGGAAGCTTGGTACCTCCTATAAAATCTAATCCCCCTGAAAAATTGATGTCCTCTACTCGAAAAAATTTGTCAACAGTATCCATCAACGTTTCAACAGGGTAGGATAGTCGCCAAAATATTGGCTACGTTCATGAGTTAACTTTATCGCAATCTTATTTTTCATTTCACATACGAGTTCGAATATTAGGTATGGTATTATTCGTTAGATTTTTTTCATAAACACAAACTTGAGAAAAAAATCAGGGAGATCAATATAACAATGAGAAATTTGTAATAAAATTTATTCTACATAATCCTAAGGTGTGCGCCAATGATCTGGCGGGTGTGCTGCGTGGCGTGGAGCTTGGCGTGGACGTGGTCGACAACAGCAAGGGTGGGTGCCGCAATTGTTTGCTTAGGGTGCTCGGTTTACCGGGAGCTTCAAATAAAAATGTATTCTGGGTATGTTCCGAAACATTTTCAGTATACTGCCGAATACAAATGACACTATATTGTACTGGCGTGCCGCCGCCGTATTGTGTCGGATATCCGGCCATAATAAAACAATTTTTAATTGTGTGTGCGCTGAATGAAGCATGCCAAAATTTGTTTTTATTTATTCAGATACAAAAATTATAGAATAATTGCTGGTACTAATTGTAAACTTTGACACAGATGCAACGTCAAAAACGTGAGAATATTTAGTTAATTAATCACTTAAGAAAATTTTTAAAAAATTATTAAAAATACTTCGACGCTGCTCCGGCAGCAAAAATCGCGTGGAGATGCTTCAGATAAACCCCCTTGACCCCCCACAGTGACAGAATACTCAAATTCAGACGACTTAATTGTAAACCCAGCCCCCTGTCGGCTAATAAGGCCTAAGTAACAAAAATCGTATTGATAATAACGGCTCTAGCTCAAGGAGATAATAACAGACTGCTATTACACGACAATGGCTCTACAAGTTTGCAGACACGCGCTACCCCGCGTCCTGCCACCAGAGTTGCATTATCTACCATAAGATACGACCTAACTGCACCAATAATAAAAATCGGTACAAATAAACCTTAGATATGTTTTGTAATATAACACTTAGCGTTTGTAAATTTAATTTTATTTTGGCTTGTCGAACTTCACGTGCTCCTGAAAATCCTGAACCTCGGCAGTGCTAGTTGACAGTTGAGGCTCGTCAGAGTAGCTGGAGGGCCCCTCTATTGCTACGTTATATCCCGACTCGACCGAATAATAAGGCATCTCATTCATTTTGAGGGTAATAATATTCGTAAGGGTCATAGAAATAACATTCAGGATAGCAATAGTCACGACAACTGTTGCATTCATTTAAAATCTTTTTTTTTCGTTTTGAAATAATTCGGAGCTGGAATATTTCCATGCTCACGCCAATAGTGAACGGTTAACTGATTAGTTATAGGTTTTTCCCTAGTAACCTAATGACTTACTCCGCTCCTAGGCTTAGGCCCCTGCCATTAGTTTTGAAACACGTATCTGGGTGGAAGTTGAAAGTTATTCTTTAGAGGGATGTAATTTGGGGGTGGCGCGCGAAACATTTGCTGAGCGACTGCATGTTCATTGATCTAACTGGCATTGGCTGGGAATTTGGCTTCCGTCCTTGTGGTTGCGGCTGCCATATTTGTGAAGGCCGTGCAAAAGAATTGGGTGGCTAAAACGCGGGTAAGTTATTAGGTAAAATAGGTTTAGGTAATACTCGTAGTAAGTTTCGCGATTTTTTTTTCAGAACCGGACTCGTTGCGGTTTTGAAGGCACATTACATTCAATTCCTCTTGCACGAACTCTAGCGCTTTTTCAACGCTGTCGGGTCGCATCCATCTAATACGTGAACCTAAAGAATCTTATTTATAACAATCTAAATTAACCCCCAAACGCTTGCATTGTCAACTTCAGTAAAAAGTACGTTTAGCTTCGATAGTTCTAGCGATGCTTTCGTGAAAAGTAATGTACCAGTGACTGTACTTCGGGCATTCTGTCTCTATGTACACATAATCTTTTCTGTTTGTTGCTATCAATGGATAAGGAGGGATGAGAGCCTGCCGGTATTTATTAGGGGCCCCACATAGCTTATGTAGGTCCTAAGTATCTAGGGAAATATAGGTAATTTAAAGATAATGATTATTTTATTTTCCGAATAATAATAGCCAGGTTTTATTATATCATAATATTCTCTAGGTTCTAATTCTAATATACTGTATATAGAGACTAGTTTATGAAAAATGAACCTCGAAACTTAACATTGAGGGGTGAGTACTTGACTTGAGGAACGAATGATGGCTAATATATTTTCGAACCAAATCAGCTCGTCAATATGTTGATTTAAATAAGTACTTATTACGAACCGGATTGATAAAAATCCTTAATTTTTCCTTAATTTTTAAAATAACGAGAAACCAGAAGACAAGCAAAGCTATAAAGATAATAATCTTTAATAGACTTGGTCAAAAGATTATAGCTTTGCTTGTCTTCTGGTTTCTCGTTATTTTTCACTTCTTTTTGTTTATCTCGCATTAGTTTTTTTTAATATTTTTCACACAATCTCTTCAACTTTTTATTTTCCTCTTCCAATTTTTGTTTGCTCTATATACTTTAGATTTATGTTTCTTCACTTTTTTTCGTTCACGCTCTCTAGACGGATTTGAAACCGGTGATGCGGGTGGTGGTTAGTGCACTGCTTGAATATCTTGTACTCTAGGTAATGGAGAACTTGGCGGTGTCACATCTATAATACTTTGTAAATACTTTCTTCTTTTCCTATATTCCCTTTGATTTAGTTTCCAAATCAAATTAGCTTGTTGTCTTTCTTTCGGCAACCAATCTTTTGCTAATCTTTTCACTTTGTGGCAGTGCTCTGTATGTTTTTTTGTTTTGTTTTCTTCATATTTTTCAGGGTTTTTTTTAACCCTATCTCGAAATCGCTTTTGTTTTTCTGCTGCTGTTAAACCTGCCATTGCATATCTAAGGAAGGAAGAAATACAGTTTTTATGTTTCAGTTTATAAGAAATTATTCAATGCAATATAAAAAGTAAGACATGTAAATTAGAAGAACTAGCTTACGCTTTCGACTTTTTACCGAAATAAATGTATCTCATAGCCTTATCTATGTCACGATATACTGTGTGTCGAATTTAATCCAAACACATCAGTAGTTTTTATGTTAATAGGTTGTTACCAACAAACACTAACTTTCGCACTTATACTTAACATTTAAGTGAGAATAATTGTCATTGAAAACAATGTGCTAATGAAATAGGAGAAGTACATATTGAAAATGAAATAATAATACAAGAATCATATATAAAAAGGGGTATTGACTTAAGTTTAACGCTACAATGTGTTCAACAACACGCGAATGTCTCTGAAGTTACTGACGATGTCTATGGAGCCTTCAAAGTAACTTCAAAGTAACTCAGTATACTGGTAACTGAGGAGACAATTCAAGTACTTTGATCAAAAATACATTTTATTATAAGCATTAAAAAATAAGTGACATATGATTTAGTCCATAACCACAGCTACTACTATATAATATTATTATTAAAAGGTTACTACTTACATTTTACGAGAAATTTTTTTGATTGACGATTGACTTGTCGGCACTCATCAAAGTTTCGCCCGCCGTTGTTACCACATAAGACTTAAGTGAAGTTAGCAACAGAAAGACATACCATCTAGGCGTTCTATTAACGCAAATTTTGGAGGTAACTCAGCATACACGTGCAAAAGGTATTTATTGAGGGACAGTCCTAAATTATTTTTTTCTTCAAACACTTTATGTTTATTTAATATCAGTGGTTAATCATCATAAAGTTTATTGTTTTGTCTCTTTGTAAAATTAATTTCAAGTCAGGTTTTTATAGAAAAAAATTATTTCAACTGGAATTAACATGAGAGACTATGGTCTGGGAACAAGCACTTTTTGTATGGGAGCTCTTTTTGGTATACTGAGTTACCCTAAAAATCAAAAAAAAATTGTTAATTTTCAGTAACTTTAGAATTTTTCTAATGATGCCTGATTATTTGTTATGTGTTTAGAAGACCATTAACCTATAAAAAACTTTTGATTGAGTTATGAAGTAAAAAAAACCTGCTAGGGACACCAAAGTGTGGGTAAAAAAGTTGATCCACCCAGATACGTTTGGTCGGGTATGTGTCGCATTTCGCCGTAAAAGTGTTCATAAAAATACTAGTTTCCTAACAAATGGCGTTTATCGCCTTAAAATGGATTTTAGACCTTCGTCTTGTCCATTTCGTTGAAGGACACTACATCAAACATTGATTATTATAGTGCTAGGGTTTTCCAACAATTTTGCCATGATAACTGTGATCGGTACCTATATCTTAATAACAATATTATCGGTAAATCAAAGGTGAGTGGTGTATTCTGCAGCCTTTCCAATACATATCATCAATCCAATTAATGGGCTTGCAGTCGGAGCTAGCACCGTCTACCACGACCTTGATGCTCCGATCTTCAAGAAAGTTGGTGATCCAATTGCACAATTTCTCGGGAAGCCCATAGGAAGAGAGCTTCGAAAGAAGCGCTTTGTGCCGAACCCGATCGAAGGCCTTCGCAATGACCAAACTAACGGCCAATGCCTCCCCCTTGGACTCTACTGCCGCCGCCCATCTATGAGTCAGGTAGAGCAGAAGATCACCAGCTGGTCGACCACGACGAAAACCGTATTGGCGATCACTAATCAGCTGGTGATCCTCAAGGTACCTCATGAGCTGGCAGTTTTCAATGGACTCCATTGTTTTGGAGAACAAGGAAGTGATGGCGATGGGCATGTAGTTGGACGGGTCTGAGCGGTCGCCTTTTTTAGGGATCGGGTGGACGAAAGCCGCCTTCTATAATTTTGGGACTTCTCCTAGGGAGTAGAAGTGCCGGAAAAGTCGTACATTAAGACTGGTGCTAACTCTGGAGCACACGTCCTCAGCACAATTGGAGGATACTGTCAGTCCCACTCGACTTGTACTGAACTGAGCGCTGTCTGAACCGCACATCCGTCATGGAGCACTCACACCGCGGGATGGTCGGCAGCATACTTCCCCCGTCATCGAGAGTCGAGTTGGACGCAAAGAAAGATCCTAGCAGATCGGCTTTCTCCTTTGCGGCATGGGCTAGTGAGTCGTACTCGACGTACGCGCAAACGACGCGACGCATACGCAAACTCCAACCTGAGGCACAAAGGAGTGTTCCAGTTTGTACCCCGGGTAGGACAGATACGAAGCATCAGCCGGAGAGGTCACCTGCGTCTCGATCAGATAGGGCAGAGCCAGCATCGCCGTCTCGAGATGGTAGTGGACGGCGTTCAGGTTAGAATGAAGTCCTCTACTATTGAAAAATTAACGGATAGCGTGGCAGGGGTTGCCTTGGTCGTGTTGCTCAGCTTGCCCCGAGCAGTTGTTGTCTTGAGCGGAATTTGCCCCCCCCCCCCCCCCTGAATACGTGGGGCAGCCTGAGCACCTACGCTCAGGAGTGGTGTAACTTGGTCGTGGATGCTCAGCAAGGGATTCTCTAGGGTTGCTGGTAGCCCTCCTGGGGTAGTTCTTTAGTTAATTCCTCTACCATGTTAAGGGTGGGAGGGGGGGAGGAATTGGGTCTCCGGCCACCTGCACTTACCAGACGAGACGAGGAAGCAGAGCTTCCACTTCACGCCGGTATCCTGTGTCGTGGTACCATCCCGGTTTGAGCCGGCCTATAAGTGCAATAGCAAAGCTGCCGCGTTCCACGGGCACTACACTACAAACAAAAAACGTTGTCGATAAATTCATTTAACCTATGCCTTAGTAAAATTAAGGATTTTTATCAATCCGGTTCGTAATAAGTACTTATTTAAATCAACATATTAGACGAGCTGATTTGGTTAGAAAATATATTAGCCATCATTCGTTCCTCAAGTCAAGTACTCACCCCTCAATGTTAAGTTTCGAGGTTCATTTTTCATAAACTAGTCTCTATATACAGTATATTAGAATTAGAACCTAGAGAATATTATGATATAATAAAACCTGGCTATTATTATTCGGAAAATAAAATAATCATTATCTTTAAATTACCTATATTTCCCTAGATACTTAGGACCTACATAAGCTATGTGGGGCCCCTAATAAATACCGGCAGGCTCTCATCCCTCCTTATCCGTTGATAGCAACAAACAGAAAAGATTATGTGTACATAGAGACAGAATGCCCGAAGTACAGTCACTGGTACATTACTTTTCACGAAAGCATCGCTAGAACTATCGAAGCTAAACGTACTTTTTACTGAAAGTTGACAATGCAAGCGTTTGGGGGTTAATTTAGATTGTTATAAATAAGATTCTTTAGGTTCACTTATTAGATGCATGCGACCCGACAGCGTTGAAAAAGCGCTAGAGTTCGTGCAAGAGGAATTGAATGTAATGTGCCTTCAAAACCGCAACGAGTCCGGTTCTGAAAAAAAAATCGCGAAACTTACTACGAGTATTACCTAAACCTATTTTACCTAATAACTTACCCGCGTTTTAGCCACCCAATTCTTTTGCACGGCCTTCACAAATATGGCAGCCGCAACCACAAGGACGGAAGCCAAATTCCCAGCCAATGCCAGTTAGATCAATGAACATGCAGTCGCTCAGCAAATGTTTCGCGCGCCACCCCCAAATTACATCCCTCTAAAGAATAACTTTCAACTTACACCCAGATACGTGTTTCAAAACTAATGGCAGGGGCCTAAGCCTGGGAGCGGAGTAAGTCATTAGGTTACTAGGGAAAAACCTATAACTAATCAGTTAACCGTTCACTATTGGCGTGAGCATGGAAATATTCCAGCTCCGAATTATTTCAAAACGAAAAAAAACGATTTTAAATGAATGCAACAGTTGTCGTGACTATTGCTATCCTGAATGTTATTTCTATGACCCTTACGAATATTATTACCCTGAAAATGAATGAGATGCCTTATTATTCGGTCGAGTCGGGATATAACGTAGCAATAGAGGGGCCCTCCAGCTACTCTGACGAGCCTCAACTGTCGACTAGCACTGCCGAGGTTCAGAATTTTCAGGAGCACGTGAAGTTCGACAAGCCAAAATAAAATTTCATTTACAAACGCTAAGTGTTATATTACAAAACAAATATAAGGTTTATTTGTACCGATTTTTATTATTGGTGCAGTTAGGTCGTATCTTATGGTAGATAATGCAACTCCGGTGGCAGGACGCGGGGTAGCGCGTCTCTGCAAACTTGTAGAGCCATTGTCGTGTAATAGCGAGTCTGTTATTATCTCCTTGAGCTAGAGCCGTTATTATCAATACGATTTTTGTCACTTAGGCCTTATTAGCCGACAGGGGGCTGGGTTTACAATTAAGTCGTCTGAATTTGAGGAATCTGTCACTGTGGGGGGTCAAGGGGGTTTATCTGAAGCATCTCCACGCGATTTTTGCTGCCGGAGCAGCGTCGAAGTATTTTTAATAATTTTTTAAAAATTTTCTTAAGTGATTAATTAACTAAATATTCTCACGTTTTTGACGTTGCATCTGTGTCAAAGTTTACAATTAGTACCAGCAATTATTCTATAATTTTTGTATCTGAATAAATAAAAACAAATTTTGGCATGCTTCATTCAGCGCACACACAATTAAAAATTGTTTTATTATGGCCGGATATCCGACACAATATGGCGGCGGCACGCCAGTACAATATAGTGTCAACAGATGACGTCATTTGTATTCGGCAGTATACTGAAAACGTTTCGGAACATACCCAGAATAACGATTTTTATTTGAAGCTCCCGGTAAACCGAGCACCCTAAGCAAACAGTTGCGGCACCCACCCTTGCTGTTGTCGACCACGTCCACGCCAAGCTCCACGCCACGCAGCACACCCGCCAGATCATTGGCGCACACCTTAGGATTATGTAGAATAAATTTTATTACAAATTTCTCATTGTTATATTGATCTCCCTGATTTTTTTCTCAAGTTTGTGTTTATGAAAAAAATCTAACGAATAATACCATACCTAATATTCGAACTCGTATGTGAAATGAAAAATAAGATTGCGATAAAGTTAACTCATGAACGTAGCCAATATTTTGGCGACTATCCTACCCTGTTGAAACGTTGATGGATACTGTTGACAAATTTTTTCGAGTAGAGGACATCAATTTTTCAGGGGGGATTAGATTTTATAGGAGGTACCAAGCTTCCGTGTCCTTACTGGTTTAGCTCACTATTATTAGGATGGAAACATAAGATAATGCATTACACCATCTCATCCCATTGGGGTGGAAGGTCACAACTTCGACAATCACCATCATTATACCAACCTATCAAAAGTTCGCTGCTGAATATAGGCCTCCCTCATACATTGCCTCGATGAGGGCTTTGTGCCATATTTACCACGCTTGAATGGCAGGTTATCAATCACAGTTTCTTTTATTATTTTGAGTTGTTATCAGGAACATGTTGGAGTCCATCCTCTGTTTTATTTCCTTCTGTCGTTCTCACGGCGCCCACGGGACCTTATCAAAACCGTAAATAGTAATTATGCTTCAACGTCTCAAAGTAACGATGATGGCTTGCGTGCATCTTACAATATTTCGTTGCTTTTTTATTTATTTTTATTTATTTATTTAATTCAAAAACTTATAGAAAATCTAACACGCACAAGGTTTAATTTTACATGCAAAAAATATTCAAAAAAATCATCCAATTATAACAAACGAATTAATAGTTATCACTTATAAATTAATAATTAGAAATAATAATCATAAATTAAACAATTATGCAATATTAGTGTTATAAAATCTCTAAGCCTTTAGCAGCGCGTGTTGAGAAATTAAATATGAAAATATCAATATAAAAAGAAAAAGGTCGCAATCATACAATAGAGCGGATATTAAGAACGTTTTCATACAAAAACTGTGAGCTCGTGCGTGTGTGATACCCTCTAGCGAAATATAGCAACACTACGATGATTATTTGTATGGAAAACATTTCAGCTATTCCCCATTAGGTGACGCTATAGTCAACCAAATCTAAGAAATACATTTTAACAGCTGTCAGACTTATTGCACCAAGTATGCCAACCAAAAATGGGAACGTACAATATTCGATTCTTAAAAAAATCGATATCGATTATTTAGAGTTGGTAATCATTTACAATTTGGTTTGAATAATACCAGAATAAAATAAAATTGGATAATTTAAATCACAAGATTTATCAGTTTCTTCGTTGTTACTATCGTACTTGTTGCAAAGTTATAAACATTTAAGATTGAAAGTAGACAAAAAAATAAATTTATTCAATCACTTTTAGTACAACTAGTTGAGCTGTCGTTGTTTAGATTAATTATTATTTGATTTTCAATAATGCAGTCAAAATTAATCAATCAATCGTAATCAATTTTTAGTTGTTTTTTCTACCACTTGCCCAATCATCCTTTGCGACATGGGCTCATATTTCAACGAATATAGAAAAAACATTCCAGAAAGTCAAAGCCCAGTCACAAAATCAGAAGACAAACACAAAATTACATTTTTCAGCGCGTCGGCGGCCTTGTATATGAGCATTTCTCAAAATTTTTGACCATAGTCATAACGTCAATATCCCACGTTTTCTTCATTGATTATTTTATTACTATGGTGTTATAACTGATATACATAATACATGATATAGATAGAATTTCAAAAGGGTGTAAAAATTTAAAAAGTTACTTTTAAAATTAATATTCTGATAAATACCGAAATTTTCTTAGTATTTTTTTTCGTAGTCAAAAAACTCATATATGAGTTTTTTTGACCTCGAATTGTGGCGTAACTGAATGAAATACATGTCGATTTACTCCCTATAATTTATAGTTTACAATAGTGTTATTCGTTTTACCGTATTTACTGGGAATACTGGGAAATTAAGAATAGAAAAAACAGAACGAAATTTATACGAAATAAGTATAACGGTATTATGTGTAGGACACTCTTTCAGATGGCCAGATCAGCCAGATAAAATAATAGTACAACGCAGAAGATGTTATAGTAATTTTGTATTGCCAACAACTTTTACAGTTTTTCTTTTTTCCATCCACTGCACTGGTGTGAAACGGAACAGTGAAATTAATCGCTCGGGTCACTATTGAAAAAATGTAATAGCCTGTTTATTGGCAGAGGAAGAAGAATATAAAATTCAAAGATAAGAAGATTTTGGATTCATAATATTAATTAAAAAAGGCAGTTGTATGGAGAACATTATGCTTTATTTAAATACTTTTTAGATGATAATGAACAATTTTTCAGATATTTGCATTTAACATACAAGACATTTCAAGAATTGCTACATATTAAACTAAAACCATATCTCTCCATAGAAACCTCAAGATTAAGAAGGCCAATTGAACCAGATGAAAGACTTGTTGTATGTTTGGGGAAAGTATTTTTTTTTTTGATGATAGGATAGGTATTTTAGACCATGTAAAAAAATCAATAATATATATTTATGATAGGTTTTGTAAAAAGTAAACGAGAAATATTGATTTCTATTTATAAAAATGCATTATAAATTTTATAATTCAATTTTAAGAATATATTACAAAATATTTTTTAAAAAATAAATATTTAATATGTGCATTCCGACACGAAAAGTATCTTCGAAATATCAACTATTTTGTATATTTCAAAGGGGCACGAAGTTGATTTATTATTTTGGCCGCAATTTGCGAAAATGTATAAGCACACCCTAAAAATTGTCTACTGCGTAACGTTTACATAATGATCAATATAGTCTGAATAAAACAAATATATAAATGATACGTAGTTTTTATTTAGTTTTTCACGCAAAATTAATTGCTGAAATAAAGTCAGTTTTAACAATTGTTGAGTTTTTATATTGAAAGTAAACAATAAATTGTATCTTGCGTTACCAACATACAAAATAAACACGAAACTTTTCATTTAAACTGAATAAGTAACTAGATAAAGGCAAAAAACCTATCCTACAAAAGCCCTTTTATCTACAGTATATTGTGATATAAAAATATAGATTCTGATTTAGGCAGGAAGATCACCACGTTTAAAAACGAAAATTTAAAATTAGGGACAAAAAGTAACTTCAGAGACAAACTTGATAACGCCTAAGACATAAAATCAGCGAACTTATTTTTTTTTAATATTTAAAAAAAATTACCTGCTTTTAAACATAATGACTTTGAAGTAAGTAACAATCACACTGATACAATAAATTTAAAACTTAATTTACAAATAAGGAACAAAATAATATCACATTTAGGACAAATATTCTACTATTAATAATCAACGTCGTCATATTTATAATCTTGAGATCAAATTGCGACAGTAGTTATTTTCAAATATATCAATGGAATCAGTAAATTTATACATATCTTTTTCTAGAAGACTTGGTACCGGCAAGATGCTAATGACATCTTCATAATTTACGTAGCTGATATCCTTTTTGTCTACTCTAAACTTCTTCGCATCATTACTAACTACCCGTAAAAACATAACTTTAATTTCACCGTCTTCTTCTATAGAGGACAGAGCCTTGCAAACGTAAGAATAAATGTTCTTTTTTTTGTTACTGCCATAAACATGGAAAAAATCACCAATTGATACCTGTTGAGAAATTTTGTCGTAAAAAGTGAAAGCCACTTGGTCCTCCTCTACATGAAAATTTTGAAAACGAAATTTATCATCTACATCCATCGATTTACGATTTTTTCTTATCAATCTGTGACTCGTCGTCACTATCAGATGAAGATCCATGAACAGCTCGGTAAATACTTCGTTGGGATGGTATATTTTGGATTTGCTTGAACACGGCAAGAGGGACGTCTTCATCTGATGGATCTTGAATATCGTGTCTTTTTGGTTGGAGGATTTGAACGAGGATTTGAAGGTGGATTTGCTTAGTAGGGTCTAGATTTAACTGCTTAGCAGCATTACTATTCACTTGGTACGTTTTGGTGTTCAGACAGATGCAAAATCCTCTCTTTGTAAATTTACAAAAGCAGGAAAGCTCTCTATATTTTAATATATTTCTTTTATCTGTAAATACTTGATGATATTGAGTCGATGGTCGTCTGAGAAGAAATAAATAGTTTCAACAGCTTCATGTGAATTTCTTACCCATTCTAAAATCGGCTGTAAGTGGCTCCAGACAGCTGCAGGCTGATGACAACTTGAGGCAGAAACGGAGCAGAAGGAATTAGTGCATGTTGTTTTTCGTGGTTTTAAATGTAAACCATTACAGTAGGTACATAGTGTTATTTGGTTTCTGGACCCTCCGAAATAATGAGATTGTACCTTTTCGTGACATTTACAATTATAATTTTCAGAAAGTCGACTACAATAGCGCACTCATTGGGTTGCAATTTACTCAAACACTCGCGAAAATTTTGAAACTGGATTCTAATATTGTATAATATATGCTTTTTGAAAGAACTAATATCCTTCTCAAATTTTTGCCTTAGATGTGCAACTTCTGCAATTTTTTCCTCTTTTCCATTCTTGATTGCTTTTATTATTTTACCGTCTTTCTCGAACTTGACTTCTTTCCTCACCCATTCACTGTATTTTATAGTGCCATCAATTTTTTTTTGCATTTTTTTACACATACTTATTGTACATACAATCCTTTAACCGATCGTTGTATACTGTCCTTCGAATAATGACATTCAAATCTTTTGTTTTTTAGTAGACCTTGTTTTGACAACGCCTGAGCCTTGTACGACATGTTTGCGTGCATTTTACACATACAGGTTTCCCTGGCATCAATGGAAGGAGCAATGACATAAAATGGTTGATGCTTCGTGAAATAATAATATGAGCACGGTGTATTTGGATTTTCTTTCTTAATTCTATGTGAAGCTTTTTCAATGTATCCAGTAAGTATCTTCTCTGCATTTTATTTCCATTTCTTGTCACTGTTTCTTTTTTTCCAGCTGTAGCTGCTGATTGACAGACATGTGACAGACAGACACATCGTCGCGTACGAAAAATTGGTGAATTTTTTTTCCTTAGCTGTAGTATGCTACGATTGGTCTTTGGTTTTTTACGATACTCTCTGTGTATTCCGAGTGTTTCTTTAAGCAATTCTGTCTTCTTTCTAGATCTTTTAATAAAGCTAGTATTGAAAATGTTTTTAAACAGTCTTTTCTCATCTTTATAGCTTATATTCATACAAGAAGATAAGGAGTCTCAGCGAGAAAAGACTGTTTAAAAACATTTTCAATACTAGCTTTATTAAAAGATCTAGAAAGAAGACAGAATTGCTTAAAGAAACACTCGGAATACACAGAGAGTATCGTAAAAAACCAAAGACCAATCGTAGCATACTACAGCTAAGGAAAAAAATTCACCAATTTTTCGTACGCGACGATGTGTCTGTCTGTCACATGTCTGTCAATCAGCAGCTACAGCTGGAAAAAAAGAAACAGTGACAAGAAATGGAAATAAAATGCAGAGAAGATACTTACTGGATACATTGAAAAAGCTTCACATAGAATTAAGAAAGAAAATCCAAATACACCGTGCTCATATTATTATTTCACGAAGCATCAACCATTTTATGTCATTGCTCCTTCCATTGATGCCAGGGAAACCTGTATGTGTAAAATGCACGCAAACATGTCGTACAAGGCTCAGGCGTTGACAAAACAAGGTCTACTAAAAACAAAAGATTTGAATGTCATTATTCGAAGGACAGTATACAACGATCGGTTAAAGGATTGTATGTACAATAAGTATGTGTAAAAAATGCAAAAAAAAAATTGATGGCACTATAAAATACAGTGAATGGGTGAGGAAAGAAGTCAAGTTCGAGAAAGACGGTAAAATAATAAAAGCAATCAAGAATGGAAAAGAGGAAAAAATTGCAGAAGTTGCACATCTAAGGCAAAAATTTGAGAAGGATATTAGTTCTTTCAAAAAGCATATATTATACAATATTAGAATCCAGTTTCAAAACTTTCGCGAGTGTTTGAGTAAATTGCAACCCAATGAGTGCGCTATTGTAGTCGACTTTCTGAAAATTATAATTGTAAATGTCACGAAAAGGTACATTTAGGATTTCGGAGGGTCCAGAAACCAAATAACACTATATACCTACTGTAATGGTTTACATTTAAAACCACGAAAAACAACATGCACTAATTCCTTCTGCTCCGTTTCTGCCTCAAGTTGTCATCAGCCTGCAGCTGTCTGGAGCCACTTACAGCCGATTTTAGAATGGGTAAGAAATTCACATGAAGCTGTTGAAACTATTTATTTCTTCTCAGACGACCATCGACTCAATATCATCAAGTATTTACAGATAAAAGAAATATATTAAAATATAGAGAGCTTTCCTGCTTTTGTAAATTTACAAAGAGAGGATTTTGCATCTGTCTGAACACCAAAACGTACCAAGTGAATAATAATGCTGCTAAGCAGTTAAATCTAGACCCTACTAAGCAAATCCACCTTCAAATCCTCGTTCAAATCCTCCAACCAAAAAGACACGATATTCAAGATCCATCAGATGAAGACGTCCCTCTTGCCGTGTTCAAGCAAATCCAAAATATACCATCCCAACGAAGTATTTACCGAGCTGTTCATGGATCTTCATCTGATAGTGACGACGAGTCACAGATTGATAAGAAAAATCGTAAATCGATGGATGTAGATGATAAATTTCGTTTTCAAAATTTTCATGTAGAGGAGGACCAAGTGGCTTTCACTTTTTACGACAAAATTTCTCAACAGGTATCAATTGGTGATTTTTTCCATGTTTATGGCAGTAACAAAAAAAAGAACATTTATTCTTACGTTTGCAAGGCTCTGTCCTCTATAGAAGAAGACGGTGAAATTAAAGTTATGTTTTTACGGGTAGTTAGTAATGATACGAAGAAGTTTAGAGTAGACAAAAAGGATATCAGCTACGTAAATTATGAAGATGTCATTAGCATCTTGCCGGTACCAAGTCTTCTAGAAAAAGATATGTATAAATTTACTGATTCCATTGATATATTTGAAAAATAACTACTGTCGCAATTTGATCTCAAGATTATAAATATGACGACGTTGATTATTAATAGTAGAATATTTGTCCTAAATGTGATATTATTTTGTTCCTTATTTGTAAATTAAGTTTTAAATTTATTGTATTAGTGTGATTGTTACTTACTTCAAAGTCATTATGTTTAAAAGCAGGTAATTTTTTTAAATATTAAAAAAAATAAGTTCGCTGATTTTATGTCTTAGGCGTTACCAAGTTTGTCTCTGAAGTTACTTTTTGTCCCTAATTTTAAATTTTCGTTTTTAAACGTGGTGATCTTCCTGCCTAAATCAGAATCTATATTTTTATATCACAATATACTGTAGATAAAAGGGCTTTTGTAGGATAGGTTTTTTGCCTTTATCTAGTTACTTATTCAGTTTAAATGAAAAGTTTCGTGTTTATTTTGTATGTTGGTAACGCAAGATACAATTTATTGTTTACTTTCAATATAAAAACTCAACAATTGTTAAAACTGACTTTATTTCAGCAATTAATTTTGCGTGAAAAACTAAATAAAAACTAGGTATCATTTATATATTTGTTTTATTCAGACTATATTGATCATTATGTAAACGTTACGCAGTAGACAATTTTTAGGGTGTGCTTATACATTTTCGCAAATTGCGGCCAAAATAATAAATCAACTTCGTGCCCCTTTGAAATATACAAAATAGTTGATATTTCGAAGATACTTTTCGTGTCGGAATGCACATATTAAATATTTATTTTTTAAAAAATATTTTGTAATATATTCTTAAAATTGAATTATAAAATTTATAATGCATTTTCATGAATAGACATCAATATTTCTCGTTTACTTTTTTACAAAACCTATCATAAATATATATTATTGATTTTTTTACATGGGGTAAAATACCTATCATATCATCAAAAAAAAAATACTTTCCCCAAATATACAACAAGTCTTTCATCTGGTTCAATTGGCCTTCTAAATCTTAAGGTTTCTATGGAGAGATATGGTTTTAGTTTAATATGTAGCAATTCTTGAAATGTCTTGTATGTTAAATGCAAATATCTGAAAAATTGTTCATTATCATCTAAAAAGTATTTAAATAAAGCATAATGTTCTCCATACAACTGCCTTTTTTAATTAATATTATGAATCCAAAATCTTCTTATCTTTGAATTTTATATTCTTCTTCCTCTGCCAATAAGCAGGCTATTACATTTTTTCAATAGTGACCCGGGCGATTAATTTCACTGTTCCGTTTCACACCTGTGCAGTGGATGGAAAAAAGAAAAACTGTAAAAGTTGTTGGCAATACAAAATTACAAAAGAATTGCATATGTACAAATGTGCGAGGATGGTAAGAGGCCATCCACAAATGCGGCGCGTACAGCGTGTACTGTGCTGACAAATATGAGTTCAGCTTTAGGGTCGATTTTTCAATACTCAGATAAAAGTTGTTTATTCAATACTCAGCATATGTATATATGTAATTACTCTAAGGGTTGTAGAGGTGTTTTTGTCATAGTTACCACCTTTGACAGGTGCGGTGCCAACGGCAGTTTTTTTTAAATATATTTATAAATTTAAAAAAATATTAGGTAAAAATATTATATATTTTTAATATAAAAATATTAGGTGGTAGTGCTTGTTGACTTTTCAAATGCTTTTAACACAGTCGACCACGATATCCTTATAGCCTTCCTAACTAATCTTAGATTCTCAATCCCAGCTTTGGAATGGTTTTCATCCTATCTTCGCGGCCGCCAGCAATCAGTACGATTAGGGCAAGAGTTCTCAAGATGGGCTGACATTGAAACAGGCGTGCCGCAAGGCGGAATACTTTCTCCTATAATGTTTTCTTTATTCATAAATTCTGTCACTTCAGTTCTCAACTGTTCGTACTATCTGTATGCAGATGATCTACAGCTCTATGTGCAATCTAGTGTTAACGACCTTAACGATAATATTCATAAACTCAACCACAACCTCGATGCCATAAGAGATTGGTCGTACATACATGGTGTTTTGGTTAACCCAACAAAATGCAAAGCAATGGTAGGTAGTAGCAGATTGTTGGCTAAGATTAATAACGATAATAAGTCTTTTACAATGGAACGTTGTTGCCATTTTGTAAGTCTGTCAAAAATCTTGGCTTACATATAGACCATACCTTAAGCTGGGGAGTTCAAGTTGCCGAAACAAGCCGTAAAGTAACTGCCACCTTACGTTCTCTTTGTCGTCTCAAAAACTTTCTGCCTTTTAAAACTAAACTTCTGCTAATCCAGACTTTGATACCATTATTGATTATGCGGATGTGTGTTACCCAGATCTATCTCAATATCTTCTCGATAAGTTGGAGCGCCTTCTCAACAATTGCATTAGATTCATTTTCGGCTTACGTAAGTATGACCATATTTCCCAGTACCGATCTAAGCTTAAATAGCTCTCTATTCGTCAAAGGCGTAGCTCCCGAACTTTGCAAGTACTACATTCAATTTTAAAGGACCCAAATTCTCCCTCTTATCTTAAAGATAACTTTCAATATTTGTATTCTACTAACGATAGAGTTCCCCGTTCCCAAAATTTCTTAAAATTCGTATTCCACCACATAGGAGTGGTTTCTTTAATTCCTCTTTTACTATACAGTCTATACTGCTCTGGAATGCCTTGCTTGTTTATATCAAGAAAACTAATAACAAGAATTATTTTAAAAGACTAGTTCGAGAGTTCTGTCGTAAGAATAATACCACCTGACTATCCGACTATTGTTTTTTTTTCTCTCTTTCACTTTATAATATTTTGTATAATGTATTTTAATATGTATTATGTTATTTTATATATTTATTATTTATCCCATATTATATATTAAGTAAGTATATATATTTTACTAACTATATATCTATTCTATTCATTTGCAGTTTATTTTGTTTTATATTCTTATTATTTATTTATGAAGTGATTGGTTACACCTGCCACAGTTTCTCAAATCATCCAGGGTTGACTGGCAGAGAATGCCATAAGGCATTAAGTCCGCCCTTTATATCCCTTAGTATGGTGTATAATAAAGATTAAATAAATAAATATATAATAGCTTTTATCATTATCAGGAAGATATTGGTACCCAGGCCGTTTCAGTATCCCCTGTCCCCTCTTACGGGTAAAAACTCACGGGAGAATATAGAGTTGTAACTAACTTATACGAATTGAACATAATTTTGGTTTTACAAATACCGTATGTCATGAGGGCAAGACTTTCGTCTTAGTCTGTGTGACTGAATTAGCACAGTTAGCTTTAATCACTCTAGATCTATTTACACAATGCGTTCTAGTGTGTCAGCAATAGTGAGTGAACATGCAAGCGAGCGTGGCAGGGCCCATACAAGCGCAGTAGCTAGGAGCACTAACTGCCTAACTGCTTTTACACAATACGAAATTAGCACGCTAAATCACTTCATCACATCAAATTGAATAATTTAGTGCCCGCTTAATTATTACTGACGAACTATTATTTGCTAAATAATTATTTAGCAAATTTACACATAATATATTTAATAAGCAATGAAACAGCCTTAAAACTTACAATCAACCCCAAATTGATTTCGCCTTGTCTTTGACAAGAGAGAAAATTATGTTAAGAAAACTTCTTAGTGAGACTAATATATAATACAATAATTTATTGTCTATTATTATATCAACTGTCTTTTTGCTCCGCGGTGTAACTCGGACGCACTCGGATGCGAGTTGTAACATTCTGAGCCATGACCCACACTTATTATGAGATCACGTAACACGAAGAGGTTGAGCAATCACATGAACCTTTTTCATATTTTGGAGTATTAATAATCGCAGAATTTAAAAGAGACTAAAGCTTTTTCTTCTTACTTCAATCATCATCTTCAATCAATAATTTTCTGTTACAGCTGTCATCACCATCATCATTATTACAGCCCTTCACAAGTCCACTGCTGAACATAGGCCTCCCCCAAGCAATGTCACAAAGCACGGTCCTGAGCCACCTGCATCCATCGACTTCCTGCATGTCTTACCAGGTCGTCACTCCATCTAGTGGGGGTCGCCCTACACTACGCCTACCGGTACGAGGCTGCCACTCGAGAACCTTTTTTCCCCAACGGTTGTCGGTTCTTCGAGCTATATGGCCGGCCCATTGCCACTTCAGCTTACTAATCCGTTGGGCTATGTCGGTCACTCTGGTTTTACTGCGATATCCTCATTTCTGAGTCTATCACGCAGAGAAATTGCGAGCATAGCCGACCTTGAGCGTTCTCATAAGGCCAGCAGTTAAGGACCACGTCTCAGATCCGTAAGTTATCACTGGCAACACGCACTGGTTGTACACTTTAGTTTTCAGAGATTGAGGTATACCTGACGAGATGTGTCGTAATTTCCCGAACGCTGCCCAGCCGAGTTGAATCCGTCGATTGACCTGTCATATCACCTCTCAATCTCATTCAGAATCTCAGGTGTCCCGGAAACGATGTTGTCACACTCAGTCTTCAGCTTTGACAGTTGGCTCTTTCTGGCAGACAGATCTCGGGCAAAGACTTTGGAGCCCTGGTTCCGCTCGATCGCTTCTTTAATACAAGCAGTATTAAAATTGCGTAAGTCTCGCCGCACGCATTTGGAGATCTGTCTGTTCAGTTGCCTGTATGCTGTCAAATCTGTTGACGATTGCAGCCTCATCTCCCGTCTAACAGCCATGAGATTAAGAGTGTGATCGGAGAGTTTTTGTGTTCTTCTACGGCGGGTCTTGCAGAACTTAGCTCCGACCGCATGGACAGTTTCCACGAGCTTGTCATTCATATTGTCCACTGCATCGCAATCTTCTAGGCACTAAAATCGGTTACGTGGTTACGTAACTCGAGCTGAAAGGTTTCGGGATTCTGGATCTCTCTGGAGACGAGATCTCTCCAACTTAACGTTTAGGTTCAGTATGCCTCTAACCATTCGGTGATCACTGCCAGTTTTCACCCTTGCGATCACTGAGACATCACTGAACAGTTGGCGTCTGGTCGACATAATGAAGTCAATCTCATTTCCAGGTCCTCCAAATTCAAATTCATTGACCAGGTGGGCCGCTTCTGGAAGAAAGAGTTGATCATAAAGAGTCCCTCTTTCTCCATAAAGTCGGTCAGCTGCTGGCCCTTTCAGTTCCATTGCCCTACTCCAAATTTCCCTACCTTAACTGTTACAGCTGTATGCTTGTGAAAATCCTTTTTCTAATAACTTTTTTTCTTTTAAAAACAGCTCCACTGTTGATGAATATAAGACAAAGAACACCAAAGAGTGTAGCCGTACATTTGGAGAAAGTTAAATTGCCACAACCATATCATCCAATTTGAATAAGCAAAGCTTTACTTGCAGATCTTTTATAGCTCATGCTTTTAAAATCCTTTTCAATCCCTGTTTTTGTGATAGTGGTAGTTTCTACGTGGTAGAGCCATGCTGCAGTTATATTAGTAGTATAGTTGTAGCACGAATGGGTCGGCTCGACCGGGGAAGGACCACGCTCTCACAGAATACCAGCGTGAAATAGTAGCTTAATGCTGCTGTATTTCGTATGGTGAGTGTAGAGAACCGGAGACCCTTTTTACTGAAAATGAGGCATTCCATCTCAGTCCTCACGGGTGACAACGCATCTGCATTTTGATTTGTAATGGAAGATAGATGTAGATGTCTATGGGCCGCAGCAACCACTTACCATCAGGTGGACTGTGTACTCGTTTGTCAGCCTATTCTATAAAAAAAAAATAAAAAAAAATAGTGAAAAAAGGTTTAGAACAATCATAATGCAATTGTGGAGACTTCAATTTTATTACTTTTATTTATTTTTCAATAATGATTCAAATTGACTTCAAAACTAAATTGTTATTAACCTAAAATTTAATTATTAAACAGATAATAATAATAATAATAAAATAAAAAAATAATAATACGCCTATAATGTCCAGTAACTTAATAAATGAATAATATACAATGAAAACATTCTGAGTCATAAATCATCATATTTGTAACATATTGCAATCAAGAGTATAATAATCAGCTAACCTTCTTACACTAAGCTTAATTAAAACTAAACTAAATTAAGGAACATAATAACAATCTTGTAAAATTTATCACAGCAAAAAATTTTATATAAAAATATGCAGTAAGCCTACATTTTACTTGTTCATATTAAGCTTAAGTACTTTTTTTAAACTATCTGCATTTTACAATAAGCAGCGAAAGGAAAAGTTTGTTGTGAAAATCACTCATTATAATTTATATACTTACAATAACTGTAACATTAAAAATACAAGTAGAAACTCAAGATAAAAATACTATTGATAAACTATATGAATCAATATTTGTATCATCACATCATATAGAAACTAGGTCTGTGGGGTTCATTTGCCATTAAATTTCTAAAGTAGCTGCATCCGCAACTTTATGTGATGAGGGATTTTTTTCGCTCAATGGCTGTTGTCATTCAGCAAAGAAACAAAGCCAGGGTCTTTGGCATTATAGCACAAAAAGTAGGAGTTTATGAAAATTTTAGTTACGAATTTATTTATTGTTGTAACAAATATTAACATATATTTATCGGACATAAATACATGTTTATAAAAAGAAGTGCAATGGTGGTGAACCACCAATCATCTAGATGCTACTGATGGTATTGCGAGTCTTATTTTTATTGAATTAATTTCAGTAAATTTTACTTTAAATAATATAATTGTTATATCAAACACTAAAAAACTCATTAATCTACAGAAATCGCACCAACAACAATTGCTGGTCTTAAATTAAATTTTAGAAATCAGTCCACAGTTTCTATACAGTTATTCAGTTCTAAATATTGTACGATGTTGGTTTTCTCAATTTTTCTTTTATAATATCACAAGGAGACTTTGTACTGAAATCGAAAATCCCTATATCTGTTTTAACCTTTTCTTTAAGATATGGTGCAGCTACAGGCCTTAATCTTGATGTCAAAACTTTGCCAAATGGAGAACATTTACCTCTAGGAATCTTTTGCTGTAATATGAACGACATATCTGTTACACATGGTAATAAAGGCTCAGGTTTTATTTCTTCTTGTGATTCTTCATCAAAGTCAGTGAAGTTAAGTTGAAAAAGAGTCTCAAATGAGCTGCTTTTACTACGTAGCTCTTCTGAGTGAGAGGAAGCAATGGGTATGCAAGGAGTTTGCAATGCCTTCATGAGGTCAATAACATAATCTTCATTATCATCTAATTTCATTTTCTTCATTTCTTCCTCCAATTTTTGTTTTTCTTCTTCTTTTTGCTTTTTCTTTTCTTTCGCTTTTAACATATTAGCAACTTGTTTTGCTAATACACTAGTTATGGGACTATCACTTACACTCAAAGAAGGTATAGGTAGTCTTTGATCAGGAGAAAGCAAAAAAGTTTCTGAAACACTTCCATTGTGAAACCCTTTTGGGCAAGGAATTGGTAACGCACTTTTTCTATTCTCACTTGACACATTTTCCTTCAAACTAGTTTTAGAGAGATGACTATCAACTAAAGCAAATAAGGACGAATACTCTTTTGACTCCATTATTTTACAGTAATTTATTATCTAATATTGAATGTTATTGACAATAACTCTCACTCACTCGATTGTCTCTATGACTCTATATCACAAAACACTAATACCCTTACGGCGCCTCTACATGTTGGCCAACACAGTGGCGAATGTAGTGGCCAATAGTATTGGCCAACGTGTAGACGGGGTGTTTAGGCTTCATTGGTATGTATTGCATAGATAAATAAATATGTAGCAAGATGTATTGGAACGATGGCCCGCAAGTTGGCGCGAGATCCGTATGGTGTCGGTTTTTTACAAAAGATCAAAGGATTGTTGGCGGAGTTTGGTCGCCGCGTCCACACGTTGGCCGCGCGTTTAGTTTGCTACAAGCTCCCAGAGTGATTACACGCATCTGATCTAAATTTTATATTCAAGCTTTGTAGGGTGGATGCCCCAATTACCAGCCTTTTAGTGCCAATTTCAACTTTAAACATTTCTACTACTTTAATTAGCGCGATTTAATTATTATTGAACATTTGTTTTCATCAATAAGCTATTTATCAAAAAATAATTAACGTTTTTTTTTACAATCAGGTTATTACGAGAACAATTTTAAAATGAAAAAAAATGAAGCATGTCGTTTATACGTGGTAGAACCATATTAGAAGTATAGTTGCAGCACGAAGGTCGGCTCGACCGGGGAAGAACCACGCTCTCACAGAATATCAGCGTAAAATAGTAGCTTAATGATCCTGTGTTTCGTATAGTGAGTGTAGAGAACCAGAGACCCTTTTTAAAGGAAACGAGGCATTTCATCTTAGCCCTCACGGGTGACAACGCATTTGCATTTTGATTCGTAATCGAGGATAGATGTAGATGTCTTTGGGCCACAGTAACCACTTACCATCAGGTGCACTGTGTGCTCGTTTGTCACACTATCCTATAAAAAAACGTCGATTTCTTATAATTTAATCGTGCAAGATTTCGAATCATCATCATCATTACAGCTGTTCACAAGTCCACTACTGAACATCCTCCTCCACAGACTGCCGCAAAGCATGGTCCTGAGCCACTTTGCTCGTCATGAGTTTTTCATTTATGTTCTAAGTTATAATTAGTACCTATTATTAAGGCAGTGTTAGTTATATTTATTGCTATTGTTTTTGTCTTTCTCAAAAAATAATTAAATTACCAAATAAATTATAAGGTGTTTTTTATCTTTATATACATCAAAATTTTTTATATACATCAAATTTCTGATAGAAATGCAAGTACATATTTTGCTAAACTTTAAAATCAAAACCCAATTTTAAAACATAGACTAATCGATTATAACTCCTTTAACTTTAAAATAAGTTAAGTTCTTATTAATGGTATTTATTCCAGTTTATGATGCATGTAAAGAATAAATAAAGCTAATCGTATATCGTATATCTATTTACAGCCCCATTAATAACCACTATTATTTTATAATTCTTTTATAAAAACATTAACCCCACACTAGGATTTTCTCCCGTATCGCGCAGGCAGTTTACAAACATAAATTGCACAAGGACACACATCCAGACCCGAAACAATTATTTGTAGGACATACAAGTACTTGTTCTGTGCGGGATCAAACCCGTGGCGCCCGGCGCAGCCACTCATTGCTGAGCCACTGCGCCACGGTGCTTATAAATTCGTCCGCATATTGGCCCGAACCGAAGTAAACTGAACGACCTTCCAACGTGTGGACGCCGTCACCAACTCTCGGCCAATATATTCGCCACTCCATTCGCCACTGTGTTGGCCAACGTGTAGAGGCGACATTAGGCTCTATATCCACAAACTAATAAGAGTACTAACGTATTGCTCTATATCTTATAATTGTCTCAAAACTATTTACCACTATTTACACTAGGGATGTTTGATGATCATCGATATTATAAATTAAAACGTCGATGTTGCCACATGTCAAACATCGAAACATCGATATCAATGAACCAATAATCGTTTAATAAGAACTTGTGAACAATGCAAATCCGCGAAATTAATATTATCTAAATATTTCATCTCCTATTAAGAGTTTAAAATTTTGAATAATTCAAGGTTCCTAAACACATAGATCACCTAAAAAATATCATTGTGGTGTGTCAAACTCACTGTCAAGTTTGTACTGCGTAGACTGAAAAATCTATAGACACCGGCAAAGCGTGTCGCAAAAAGAGACAAAAAAATACGTCACTATGTTTAGGGTTAAGTGTGAGGAAAAATTTACCCCACAACAAGTCATAAAATTAGAAATTAGTACGTAAAGAAAGCCTGAAAAGGGACACTGCGGAGAAGAACACATGCTGCCAAACTCAAATCAATTGCGGTGAGGGTAGGGTGGGGATGGATGATGATGATGTGGTTCTAAAATGTAGTAAGACGAAATTCATAATTACAGCATACAAATGCGTTGAAAATAGTAATGTTTTTAATCAGTATTTTATTTTACCATCAATTTGATAGATTTCATACTAGATATCATTATTAATTAGTCAGTAGTTTTCTTATATTTAGGTTAGTTATTGCATCGCATTGGTTTAATAACTGTAATGATGTTATAAATGTGTAATAAATAATAAATAAATAAATAACTGTCTTTACTTATGTTCTGGCTTCGTGAGTAAATAATATAACACGTTTACTAATAATAATATTTTATTTATTATTGTCTTTTAAATAAAACAAGCTTACGCAGTTCGAAATGGTACTTGGAAATCGCCTTAATAAGTAAGTAAATCTTGGCGGTTTCAAATAAAAGGTTGATTATCAAAATGATTCATCGTAAATACATCCTGGCATTGCTTGAAAGTTGTTAAAAATGAAAGTTGTTAAAAAAGGCTCTTTAGTAACTGCCATTTTTTCTGTCGTTCAGATGATAGTTTTTCGGAGTTTCCAATTCTTTTATAATGTTCGAGGAGACTCTGGAGTCTTGTCCTAAAACCCAAAAAACCGTTAAAACCATAACTTTGTTACTACTGACACAATATTTTCTGATTTACTATTGACAGTTGCTTAGAAATTGCGGGGTTTACTATTTCAACTGCTTTTGACCACTAGTTGACGGCAGTAAATCAACAGCAGGATCAATCTGAAATCCAGTGATTTGTGTGTTAAATCTGCTACACTTTTGGTTTCATAACATCCCTGGACCAAACGGCTTGATAATGAATTATTGTACCAATATGATAACGAATGTAATTTATTTTAATACTGTAGAATACATTTCAAAATATTGTATTGAGTCGAGGGGAAATAATACTATTTTTAGTTAATATTGTTTACTTACATTAATGCTTTAATTATTTTCAATTTCCATAAGTGTTTCTTCATGTAAACTGACGGAGGAAGATGATGGAATCCAGGCTTTTTTCATAAAAAAAACTTAATTATCTTTTAAATATTAATTAAAAACAAAATAGAATATGCTTTTTACAAAAAATTGAATTTAAAGTTCTTTGTATTTTAAACTCCGAACGAGATTCAAGTTTTAATATTGATTATTAATACTTGAATCACGTTCAGAGTAATAAAATGCACAAAATAATGTTTGCACCTAACACGGTAATTGTACTAACTAGTTGTAAAAACGCAAAGCATATAATATTTTTATAAAACCAGGATCGAAACTTAACATGTCATTAACTGGATAATTACTAAAATAAGTACAGCATTAGGTAGTGGTAGAGTAAGTTTCATCTTTGTTATTAAGCTTTTGATGACAGTTTTGGCATCCAATCTGATCGTCCTGTGGCTACTATCCAATTACGATGTAGTTTTTCATGTTCGAGAAAAGTACATCAAGCCAATAAATCTTCCAGGTATTTAATTAACACTGTGATAATTTATAGAAAATTTGGCAACACCAAAGATTTTAGGTTAAAATTTACAATTGTTATTTTTGTCCTTTTTTACGTCTAGACCATTATACACAATATATGAATTTTATAAAATCTTACAGTTTGGCTAGTAACTGATAAAGAGTGGTATACTTACGAATTAAAAGAAAACCCTGGTATTTTCATTCCGCTATCAATTTTATACCTTAAAACACTACACCGCACCATGTTTTGAATAAAAATGGTTGGAATACTACGTCTAAATTATTCACAGCAAAATATAATATGAAATACTGAACATAAAACTTGTAAAGCAGTATTTTATACAAAGAATTTATCACGCCACATGTGAGCTGTCAGCAAAGAGGTTTGCTAAATATTAAAAAACGCGGCACGCTCAGCGAAACAAAAAGTCTCATCGTTCTTTCTCATTTCTTTACACGATATCGGCGTAAGTTGCTCTTTCTCTTGTGAGACTGCAACAAAAGATATCAATTTGTCTATAGCATTCTCTGTCTACGGTGAATTGTAATGTCACATTTGTCACCGCTTTCGCCGTAGACAGAGAAACCTATAGACAAATTGACGCCTTCTTTCGCATTCGCACACGAAAAAGATAGATTTATGCATACTTCTTGCATAGAAATGAGATAGAGCGGTGTGATTGTTTGTCCCTTTCACCGTACCGGTTTTTTTGTTTAGCAAACTCTACAGTTTGCTAAACAACTTTGAAAGCGTAGCGATTTAAGGAGTTTAAAAGTTGGTTTAAGTGAGAAAAAAGTATTTTGTGAGCCTAAGATTGGTGAATCTTGTTCAGTTCAGTTCTTAGAACAATTAATTTTTTTATCTAAATGTGTTTAAAAGTCATAAAGATTATTGTATAACCTAAAAATTCGTTATCGTCCTTTCTCACTCGAGGCCACGCCGATCATTAGTCTATAGGTTTCTCTGTCTACGGCTTTCGCTTTGTTATTGTCGTGGTGCAGTCGGTTGTCGCCTAATAACTATTCTACATAAAAATGATACCCAAATGAATTGTTTTTTCCCTTGCTGTCTATACCCACACAATTTTAAAACAATATGTATCTACACAATTCAATTATAAGCTATTTTTTTGTTATGAAAATAAATCACTAGGTGATCTTAAGCATAGACAATTTCACTGTATAGTGCATTCGACTGCGCATTTTATAAACGGCTGTGGATACTTACTGCTTGGGCTGCCTGATTGAAAATTGTGAACATGGTGATGAAAAAGTCTATTGTTTTGTTTTTATGAAGTTTGTTAATTTTATCTCTATAATCACATTTTTTATTTCACGATAGGAGTGTTTGATATAAATCTAAGTCTAAATTGTAAACTAGGTTACTTAGTAATTTTTTTCATAACAGATTTATGAATGTATAGGAACATTTAAAGATCAAAATAATAACATTCATCATCAGCAGCAAAAGATATAACAAATGAACTAGATATTTGTTATTTTCCCCTGTTTTATAATTACTGTCTGACACTATTTTTTTTATTAATTTCTTTTATTTCACTAACAATAAACCATATACAACACTACTAATTTTTATTCATCTAATTTTAACCTGTTAAATAAGTACATGTGCAATAAAATCGATAATGGCCAACATTCATGTTAGTGTTAAGCTATCTATATATACCAACATCGATATCATCATAGATAGCTAAACTATATATACCAACATCGATATCATCATAGATGTTTCTGCAAGTGCATTCCTAATTTACACCATATTTATTTATCTACGATATACATTATACACTCAAAGTAATTCGTAGACAGAGAATCCTCCCAAAAAACGAACAAAATTCTTATAGCTGAAGTCTTTATTCACATGACGTTTAACATAGTACAAAATAAGATAGTTATATGATTAACCTTCTTTCTTTTAAAGGGCGGTTGGTGGTTTTTTTCAATATATAGAAGAGGGGGCAAACGAGTATACGGTTCACCAGATGTTAAGTGACTATCACTGCCCATGAACAACCGCAATACCAGGGGAATTTCAATTGCGTTGCCGGCCCTTTAGAAAGGAGTAAGCTCTTTTCTTGAAGGTCCCTAGGTCTTATCGGTCCGGAAAAATCAATGCCACAGAGAGGTCGTACGCGGAAGAAAACTCCTAGTGAAACGTACAGTGGTAGACCGCCAAGTCTCCAGATGGTAGATGGTATCAGGAGGTTTGCCGCGTAGTGCGTTCATGAAAGGGGGATGCCCATTTTCGACCATGGAACGCCCAACAATGTGCATTTGTTAAAAAAATATATCTTTATTTATGGTTATTAATCGCGGTATTCATTTATCCTAAAAAGATGGGAATATTTTTGCACAAATTAAAAGTACCGAAAAGATAAGAATAAAATTAGGTAAATCATTAATTCATTAGTTTGTCAATAAAATAAAAAGTGTTGCCAATCACAAATCTCATTAAAAAAATCGATTCCCCTTGTTAACCGATTACTCAGTGTCATTATTACAATGCTAATATAATTTTTCGATAATTATTATGATGTTATGATATAGGTTTAAAACAACCGTTGACAATGGATATTTATCCAAAGCAGCCGATACGCAACCGTTATTAACCAGTTGTTTATCCGACTACAGACGAAAAAGGATGGTTATGATTTACTGTGTGTAAAAACGGGTTCAAAATATTCTTTGATAGTAGCGCCCTCTATAATAAAATTCATCCTCTATTAGATATCTAAAATTATACATAACAATCTAGTGGTGAAAGAATTCTCAAAGTTGGTCAAGTACTTTACGAGTTTAGCGAAAAAAAATTCTTTGATAGTAGCGCCCTCTATAATAAAACGCATTCTACGTTTTTAAAAACGTTTTTAGAGGGCGCTACTATCAAAGAATATCTTTTTTTCGCTAAACTCGTAAAGTACTTGACCAACTTTGAGAATTCTTTCACCACCAGATTGTTATGTATAATTTCAGATATCTAATATAGGACGAATTTTATTATAGAGGGCGCTACTTTCAATAAATACGTTTTTTGGTTAATCTCAAAAATTACTAAACCAATTTTGAACATTCGCCATTACATTGCTAATGAGGGCGTTAGTTGTGTGATAAAATTATATTATTACAATAATTAATTGTGAGATTAATATTTTCTAAATTAATAAAACTAAATACCTACCTAAGATGTTGAAATCCAATTATTATTTTTACAATTCAAGAATCGTATTTACACACTTTACTTACTCAGATTGATTATTATAGATAAAGAGGTAATAAATCTAAAGTAAAAGAGCTCCGCTTAAACGAAAAAACTATTCATTAAAATAAAACTAAAAGTTGAAAAAAAGTAGTTCAGTGCGAGTCGGACTCGCAGGCCCATGAAGAGTTTTGTAGTAACAAGCATATATTTTAAATCGAATCAAAATACCACTATCATTATCGTCAGCAACAAATTATTTTGTTTTTCATAGTGTTTGTATAAATAACAAAGTTGTTTTTGCGGTTCTTTAAAATGTGCTACTTGTATCTAAAAAAAGGACTGTTATACATTATAGGGGTTCCTGAGGTTTATTCATTACCAAGGAGAAAAAACTTATTGCACAGAATGGGTTTTTATCCATTTCAAGTCATCAAAAGCAGTAGTCAACCGTTAAAAACAAAAACAACCGTTGTCATAGGCTCGGTTGAAATCGTTGACAACCTTCACATTTATAGTTATGATAATTAAACAAGCGAATTACTAGCTGATTTACCAAGAATTCTTTAGAGTATAACAAAACGATACTGCACAATTTAACTGTTATTCTTATCTGTTCTTAACATAACATTTAAAATGGAATCATGTTATGATAATTCAAGAAGTTAATTTCTAGCTGATTTACCATGAATTCTCTAAAGCATAACAAAACAATACAGCACAAGTTAACTGTTCTTAAAAATACATTTGAAATAGAATTTCAATAAATAAAGGAAATTATATTTTAAAAAGCGTGCAGAACTTAAAACGCGTCGGTGATTATTCTTTTTATGATATTATTAATCGAATTAAAATGATATCGATTTCTTAGATTTTATGACAGTTAAGTGGCAACATCGAATCTGACAGCTAGGCCCCTGTCACTGTCATGTCACAAGAATTCAATTGCATGTTATCGTGTTATTTTGTTTTGTTGGAAAATGCAATTGTTGATCTCTCAACAATTGGTTAGAAAACAACAGGTAAATAGTTGGTAAATATCATGATGTGGCATGTCTTCCTCTAAGAAATGCTTTATAACTGAGTTTACTTGGATAATATCAATATAATAATTGTAGCTTCTTTATTAGGTACAAGTTTCGAGTACAGTGAACGTGTAGTGTGCCACTCGCAAAATGCACCAATAGTTCGTCTTGAACATGTATACATCAGCTGTGGCACTGACAATTGACTTATGAGAATAAGATCACACACATTGTTTGGGTTCGATTCTCCACGTGAGGATGATAATTATACATGTTTTTACACTGATTGTATATCAACTCAAGAACTTGTTTTATTTTTTCACATCTGCACAAGCTATATCTGACAAACATACTAGCTTTTATCTATGGTAACCGCTGTTAACTATGACATTTGGACGCATCTAGTCCCCGTACATTGGCTCGAAACGTCGGGTATTTATAGTTAAATATATGCGATAAAATCCGTAAAAACTAGTATTATTTCAATACTAGCTTATGAGATTGACCATTTTTATCAACTACCAAGAAAGGAGATAGTTGATTTTTCATTGTTTTTGGGCTGCTGGTAGTCTGTCAGGCCTTAATTATTAAATAATATAGGGCATTAAGTCCGCCCTTGTGCAGTAACATTTAACTTGATAAATATTTCATTTATATTTGAGTTTAAAATAAACAAATCTATTTTATTTTTATTTATTTTTTTCACTTTGACTTCATTTTTTGTATTTTACATTATTTCAGTTGCCGTTGTCATGCCGTGTGTATCGTAATTGCTGGCAATGAACTGATAGAATAGCATCACATTCAACTGCAGAACGGGAACCATCTGAATCATCTATTCCGTCCTCGTGGCAATCTGAAGTGAGTAATGTATTGCACCCAGAACAACAAAGCTTAGATCATACATCACACAGTGTATTACTACCTAATTATTTAAAAGCACCACTAACACCAAATCAATGTTTTTACCTGGTTGTAACAATTCCAACGGACTCACTGTTCCATCAGCATTGCTAGTATGTCTCTAATTACTATGTATGTGTGTTATACACGGTAGAGCCATGCTGCAGTTATATTATAAGTATAGTTGTGGCATGAATGGGTCGACTCGACCGAGGAAGGACCACGCTCTCACAGAATACCAGCGTGAAATAGTAGTTTAATGCTGCTGTGTTTTGTATGGTGAGTGTAGAGAACCGTAGACCCTTTTTACTGGAAACGAGAAAATGATCTTAGTCCTCACGGATGACAACGCATCTGCATTTTGATTTGTAATCGAGGATAGATTTGGATCTCTAAGGGCCGCAGCAATGTCTCCAGCAGATGGTGAATCTCGCCGTGACTATGTGCCGATATGGGTAGTAGAGGTGGTGAATGGCATTTTTAAAATAGAATTTAAAATATTTCATTAAAATTACTTTAACAGGGCATCTACACATTTGATTATAGACTGCTGTGGCTGCTGCTATAATTAATAAATTCCACACCAAAATAGGGGACAGGGATGATGCAGCTTAAATACTTGAAATAGTTCACCAAAATATTCAGACAAATAATGATTTGTCTGAGTATGCTAGGGAAAGCAATCTAAATAGAGCTAGGGCAGGCAGACTTTAGAAATATAAATGTAGACTTTAAAATGTTAGGGAATTTTCTGTTATAACTTACAGCGACTTAATATTAATTGCTTGTGTCACATACCAATTAAAGCAAGCTCACTACTATTATGGTGAGCATATTAGATTTAATGGTTGCTACCGGATAGAACTCTGTAATAACCAGAGGAGCAGCATTATAGAAGGAATAAACTTAAGCCCTAGCCGATCTATACTTAGGGCTAGAATTGCGTCATCACCATTAGTCGGAAAAAGTGTATTTTATATATATTTTAATTAGTGGCAATGGTCCTGGTAGATGTGTAATTAAAAAGTACTGTCGACCGTCGAACTGTTGGATGCTGTGCCCATGTTATGACAGTAATATAGTATTTGGGTTGGGCACGGCATCAGACTAATATTTTGCTTCCTGCTCAGTTCCTGAATGATGTATTGATATGTAAATTAGAGGCAAATAATTCCTTAGATTTCCTAGATGCGTTAGTCATCCAAAATTCTAACAACATAGGTCACACTGTCTATAGAAAACAATGAATCTCACCACCATCGTTCACAGTTAGTTACCATGAGCAAATCTTTGTTACAGAGAGCACAAGGGATCTGTGGCAGCAAACATCTGGCCGTCGAGCTTTAACACGTCAAGCAGGTTCTGCACGTCAACAAGCTTCGGGCCCGCGCTTACGTCACAGTGACGGAGTGGAGCCGACCACAGTCAAGCATGTGCAGTAACTAGCATTTGTCAGTGGTGTCACAGACAAGATTGGCTACATCTTGAAGCGAGCTGACGTGAAGCATCAAAGTTAAGGGAAGTTTGCAGTTTGTGATCATATCCTGGACGGCCCCAACCAGATAGACATAAAAAAAGATTTGATAGACCACAAATCCTCTAAAAGGAACATCAATTCCTATCAAGGATGATACATGAGACTATTGAAATAAAAAAATTCTTTTTTCAATAGAGAAGGAGGCTTGGTACTACCACCTGCTTAGGACCCTGAAATTAATGAAATTAAAATTAAACCCAAGCATACCACTGCAAGACTTTCAAGACACAGTAAGTTCATTCTGTAGATCTGACCATAAAAAAATAAAAATCTGAAGGTACTCCAGGTTAGCACTGACATTGGGACGTCAGTCACCTCAGTCTGCCGTAATCATGGGTGCTGGGAAGCACCCGAAACCTCTGGAATTAAAATTCAAACAAAATAAAACGCGATAAAATCGATAAAAATAGTTGTTAAAAAAACCGCATTTGTGAAAATAAAAACTTATATATCTTCAAAACCCCGACTTTTTTTAAAGCAATTTCTTTACCATTTCATTGTTTTAATTGCATATTATGATATCTATATGCTTTTATATGCGGGCACCCATGGCCGAAGTGTCTATGAAGAGTGGGCATTCCCCTTTGACGGCTGGGATTAATCTAGAACACTACCCGTGGTATAAGTGAAAGAAAATACAAAGAGATGCAACATCTCTTCGCAGCGCCAGTAAATCGAGCCGATCAGAAAGCACGCGATAGTCGACGATTCGAGTCAATCTGCGCTGGATGCGGTCAAGTGGAAGGGTCTGGCACTGGGGAGCCCCAGCCCAGAGATTGGAACAGTATTCTACGTGCCGCCGAACCTGAGCCTTGTAAAGTAGCAGGCGTTGTGCCAGCATAAAATACTGTCCCGCTCTGCTGAGCACGCCAAGCGTTTTAGAGGCCAATTTTGCCTTCTCTTTCAAGTGACCACGAAACTGCACGTCACTTGATATGTCGACGCCGAGGATTCCGATACTGGCTGAGGCAACAAGGGGAGTGCCTTGAAACTGAGGAGATACGACAAAGGGGTTCTTTTTAGCGGTTAACGCGCAAACTTCTGTCTTCTGAGGATTAAACTGTACTAGATTTAGTCGCCTCCAATCCGAGACTATGTTCAGCAAAGACTCGACTTCAAACCAGCATTAATAGGCTTGTAATCGGAGCTTGCACCATCTACAACGACCTTGATGCTCCGATCTGCAAGAAAGCTGGTGATCCAATTGCACGGTTTCTCGGGAAGCCCATAGATAATAGCTTCGAAAGAAGCGCTTTGTGCCAAACCTGTTCGAAGGCCTTCAAATGTCCAAACTAACGGCCAATGTCTCCTTGGACTCTACTGCCTCCGCCATGTATGAGTCAGGTAGACCAGAAGATCACCAGCAGACTGACCACGACGAAAACCGGTGGTCACTAATCAGCTGGTGATCCTCAATGTACCTCATGAGCTGGCAGTTTACTCCTCCAGTTGACTCCTTTATTTTGGAGAGCAAGGTGGTGATGATGGGCGATGGGCCTGTAGTTGGACGGGTCTGAGCGGTCGCCTTTTTTAGGGATCGGATGGACGAAAGCCGTCTTCCATTGTTTTGGTACTACTCCTAGGGAGTAGAAGTACCGGAAAAGACGTGTTAGAACCGGTGCCAACTCTGGAGCACACGTCCTCAGTACAATTGGGGGGATTCCATCGGGGCCATTCGACTTGTGGATGTCCATGGAGAGGGGTACTTTTTGAACCGAGCGCTGTTTGAATCGCACCTCCGGCATATCGTCATCGAGAGGCGAGTTGGACGCAAAGAAAGAGCCTAGCAGATTGGCTTTCTCATTTGCGGCATGAGACAGAGAGTCGTCATCCCTGTGCATAGATGGAAGAGATGGCTGACAGCAACTCTCCTAGAGAGCCTTGGCGAGAAACCAGAATGCACGAGTTCCAGAAGGAAGGCGAACTAGTTTCTCGCCAATCCTGCCTGTGTGCTCTGACTTTGCCTTGACAATGACTCTTTTGTAGGACCTGAAGACGGTATTATACTTCTTTTTTAAAGCGTTGGTGTTTACATCCCGGGACGTTGATGTGTCAGCCCAGGCCCGGTAGTACCCAAAAATAGCATCATGCTTATAGCATTGTAGCGTAACTCGCTTCTGTTGGACCCCACACAAATCCGCTACGCTTATGAAGATTGAGCCACGCTCAAACATCACGCAAATCGGAACAAAACAATAGCGCGATCTCGATCGGCAACGCCCCGCGCCTTTGTCAGCGCGCGAGCCCGACCGCCGTTCATTTCCGCCTGCAGCTGGCATAGGAACAAGACGCGCGTGCTTTTAGTCGTTTCACTAATTACAAATGTAAACGTATAATATGAAAGGACATAATAAATAAAATAAACAAAAACTCGAACTATATTAAGAACAGGAAATATTTACCATAGACACAGAATAATCTAAACCAAATTTTGTATAACTTATATAAACATTGACTTGGAATTTTTCTTATTTCATTTAACTCACAAATATCAAACCTCAGCTAACTTATCTTGTACGCGAAGTTAATTTCACTCTTGTAAAATTATTGCCAGTAAAAGTTATTTTTACATCGCATAATATTACTTCATTCGGAGTCACATAAATCTTTTATCCTATCCTACATTAGCATTCTGTTTTTTAAAATATAAACGTACGAGTACTTGAATACTACGATTGGGTTTGGTGGTAAGGTATTAACATATACAGCTCATGCCGAACCACTGTACTGGTGACCCTATGGGTCACCAGTACAGTGGTTCAGTAGTCGCCCCCAATCCGAGACTCTGTCCAGCAGAGACTCGACTTCAGACACAAGTTTGTCCCGGCACTCGGAGACGTTTTCCCGAGAAATATTGGCTCGGCCGGTGTAAAGAGCATCACCAGTGCTGTCATCTGCATAGCAATGAATGTTACGGGTAAGCAACATGGCATTGATATGCAGAAGAAACGGCGTTGGCGATAGCACACAGCCCTGTGGAACACAACAACAACATTAATAGCAATAGAACAAACACAGCATTAATAGGCTTGCAATCGGAGCTTGCACCGTCTACAACGACCTTGATGCTCCGATCTGCAAGAAAGCTGGTGATCCAATCGCACAATTTCTCGGGAATCACATAGGAAGGGAGCTTCGAAAGAAGCGCTTTGTGCCAAACCCGATCGAAGGCCTTCGCAATGTCCAAACTAACGGCCAATGCCTCCCCCTTGAACTCTACTGCCTCCGCCCATCTGTGAGTTAGGTAGACCAGAAGATCACCAGCTGACCGACCACGGCGAAAACCGTATTGGCGGTCACTAATCAGCTGGTGATCTTCAAGGTACCTCATGAGCTGGCAGTTTACAATGGACTCCATTGTTTTGGAGAACAAGGAGGTGATGGCGATTGGTCGGTAGTTGGACGGGTCAGAGCGGTCGCCTTTTTTAGGGATCGGGTGGACGTAAGCCGTCTTCCATGATTTTGGGACTACGCCTAGGGAGTAGGAGTACCGGAAAAGACGCGTTAAAGCCGGTGCCAACTCTGGAGCACACGTCCTCAGCACAATTGGGGGGATTCCATCAGGCCCACTCGACTTGTGGATGTCCAGGGAGAGGAGTGCTTTGCGAACCGAGCGCTGTGTGAAGTGCACTTCCGGCATGGAGCACTCACACCGCGGGATGGTCGGCGGAGTACTCCCCGTCCGTCATCGAGAGTCGAGTTAGACGCAAAGAAAGAGCCTAGAAGATCGGCTTTCTCCTTTGCGGTATGGGCCAGTGAGTCGTCCTCCCTGTGCAGAGATGGAAGAGATGGCTGACAGAAATTCCCCTTGACAGCCTTGGCGAGAGACCAGAATGCACGGGTTCCAGAAGGAAGGCGAACTAGTTTCTCGCCAATTCTGCCTATGTGCTCTGACTTTGCCTTGGCAATGACTCTTTTGAAGGACCTAGAGGCGGAATTATACTTCTTTTTTAGAGCGCTGGTGTTTACATCCCGGGACGCTGATGCATCAGCCCAGGCTTGGTAGCACTCCTGCTTATAGCATGATGCTATTTTACAGGATCGACTAAACCATGGCTGAGATTCGCCTCCGATGGGCACCACAGAGGAAGAAAAAAAAGAGTTCCATACCCTGAAGTACCACATCAGCGATAGAATCAGTAACAACGTTAGGATCGTCCGGCGAGCAGCAAGCCCGTCCCCAAAGGTATCCCAATTGACTGACCTATAGTGCCAAAAACGGCCACTCACGCTGAAATCACGGTTGCAAAATGCAACCGTGATTTCAGCGTAAGTGGCACCACACTCCGGACAAGACAATGGACCGAGGAGCCTAAAGGGGAGTCGACGGAAATCTGATGTCCGTCCGGATGAGAGGTCAGCAGAAGGTCCAGCAGGGAAGGTGCATGATCCTCCACATCTGGAATTCGCGTAGGCGAAGTAACCAGTTGTGTCAGTCTATATGTCAAGGCAAAATTATGAACAGATTCCCCGCATGATCTGTTAAACGATAACCAAGCCATTCGGCGTGGTGGGCGTTAAAATCGCCGAGGATCACGATCGCTGCGGAGAGGATCTGCTGTTGCGAAGAATCTGTAGCTATTTGGACATGGTCGAAGAGTCGGTCTGTTTCGGCATTACCGCTATGGGACCTATAGAGGCACCCGTAGACGCGCGGATGGTCATCGCTGTCTACGCGTAGCCAGAGGATGGACAGGTACGAACCTTCAAGATTGCGAAGACGTCGAGAACAAATGTCCTCGCCGACGTATACGTAAACTCCAGTCCGAAGCATCAGCTGGAGAGGACACCTGCGTCTCGGTCAGAAAGAGCAGAGCTGGTTTCGCCGTCTCGAGATGGTAGTGGACGGCGTTTAGGTTATCGTGGTAGGGGTCACCTAAGTCTTGTTGAGCAGTTATTGTCTTGAGCGGAATTTTGCCACCCTCTTCCCCCCAGAATAGGCAGGGCAGATTGAGCACCCACACTCAGGAGTGAAGTAATTTGGTTGCGGATGCTCAGCGAAGGATTCTCCAGGGGTGCTGGTAACCCTCCTGGGGTAGTTAATTCCGCTACCATGTTAAGGGGAGGGGGGAGGATTGGGCCTCCGGCCACTTGCATTCACCAGACGAAACGCGGAAGCAGAGCTTCCACTTCACGCCGGTACGCTTACGCGTGGCTCTACCACAGTTAAAATTTTCCATTCCATAACTTGCCGTTTTGCCATTCCATAGACACGTCTAGAAACAAAAAACGTTGTCGATAAATCCATTTAGCCTATACCTTGGTAAAATTAAGGATTTTTATTAATCCGGTTCGTAATACTCATTTATATCAATGAAAGTTTATAAAAGCTTCATCTGACATCTTATAACAAACCGTAGTTGAATAATGCAGAATTTTGTACTATCGTTGAATAATTTAAAATATATGATAAAAAGTTTACCATGAATTCTACTTCAATTCAGCCGGTACCTTTCTGCCAAAATATCTTTAAACTTAGTATGAGTTTGACAAGGAATAATAACTGTTTGTTCAATCGGCACTTAGTTTGTCTCACAGGACGTACACAGGCGGAACTTATACGATTTTTTTTATAGAATAAGGGTGCCGAACAACCACACACTCCAACTGATGGTAAGTGGATGCTGTGACCCATAGACATCTACATTTATCCTAGATTAAATATAAAATGCAGATGCGTTGTCAAGAACTAAGGTGGAATGCCTAGTTTCCAGTAAAAAGGATCACCGGTTCTCTACACTCAACACAAGAGCCTTAAGCTCCTATTTTAAGCTGGTATTCTACGAAAGCGTGGTCATATTCTGATCGAGCCAACCCATTCCTGCCAACACGTAAAGTAGTATAGTGATATAACAGTGGCACGACTGCGGTCTGCATTCTCTTTTGTCGCTAGATCACAACTACCAATGAATCGATTACGAACTGTTATACGGGACCTCGTAAACTAGGTTTAAAAAAACACTTATTACATAATCGGAAATAGTATTATTTAGAAATAGAATTTGTTACAATTTTAATTGGCCCGGAGTCGAAACTGGCAGACACGCGATGATACAGAGATGTTAGGGATCTCAGCGGCCGGGCAGAGACTGCTCGTCCCCGGGAGTGGGAAGCAATGCTGTCTTAAATGATGACAAGACTATTTAGAGGAAATCAATGTATTCAATTATCTTCCATGATTAAGGGTTTTCCCTAGCATTGAGAAACCGTAACAGACCCCGATTTAGAGTAAACTACACCTTAAAAGTGGAGTTTAGTGGAGTTTAAGTTAATGAAATATGAATTAGCCAATTCGAAGAGAGTCGTGTTAATGGGTTAATGCCATTTAATTCAATGTCATTATTTTCAGGAGTTTTATTTTCTCTAGATTTCATTATTTTCTTGTGTATGCCACTTTCATACATCTTATAAATAATAAAGCACATAGTAAAAACTATGATTACAATTCTAATACCTGACGCTAGTAATATATAAGTCAATACCTGAATCATATTTTTGATATAAAACAATATGCGGTTTTTCAATTATACTGTTAAGGCTTTTCAGGATTTCAGGATCATCATAAGCTAAGGAGTCTAAGTTAACATTCTTAAGATTAACTACAGGAAAATCTGATACCATGTTATTATACGCTACAATATTACAACAGGAATCATTTAAAATATTAATATTAGATACAATAGTTTTCAGTTGAATTTCAAGATTTTCACGTGGTTTTAAATGAGTGTCCTCACTGTAGGCGACACATTCAGGAAATAAGTACAATATACCATTTCTACTAAAGTCTATTTCAGTAACTTGAGAGTTATTACATTCAATACTTATTTTAGTTTTTTTAGACATTACAAATAACCATCTATTATAGCGTAGTAGCTGCCAGATGCTTACGTAACCATTAATAAATTTGGTAACACAAATAGAAGGGATTGAGGTACCTAAGTACTTTTGTAATAATTTCAGTTTCACAGAAAGGCGTAGCGGAAGAGGAATACAGTATTGGTGTTTGACAAAGGTAATGATAATTTTTATGCCAAATAACTTTTTTGATACAGTGCCTACGAATCCTAGAAGTGCAGACCGTCTCGACTGGCGAGACCTAAGATGACTTTGCCATCATTACATACTTGTTTGGATTTATCAAGGACAAGACGCAGATTTAGAATACGTGGGCTAATAAAGGCTACATTATATGGAATAACTACACTAAGATAACTATCAACTAAACTTAAGGAACCTAAGGGGTCAAAATAGATACCAGGATTGTTCGTCAAGGATGTAATGAACTCTTAACCCGGTGCGGAATTACTGTAATAGAATATATTTAAAATTAGCATTATGTATATAACTATAGTTCATAAAAGATAGCTTGATCTCTGCGACAGCTGTCAGTAAAAATCACGCCTATGAAGTCCTGAATTTCTTAGTAGTACAGACAGTACCTGTCAATGTCATATTTTATGGGCATGTCGACCTAATTAGTGCATGCCCATAAAGTATGACATTGACAGGTACTGTCTGTACTACTAAGAAATTCAGGACTTCATAGGCGTGATTTTTACTGACAGCTGTCGCAGAGATCAAGCTATCTTTTATGAACTATAGAGCTACTTTTCAGATCTAGGAGCTAATTTAACTTCATCATAGTGATGTGTCACATGACGTCTGCATATGAGTAATGTCAAGGTGTTTCTGCCATTGATTTTTACAACCTTAAACGGTTCTTTCCAAATAAGCGAAAGGACTTTACGCAGACGCACATGATTCTTGAGATAAACGTAATCTCGGATTTTATACTAGACAGGTCGCGAACGGGTGTCATATTATTGTTTAGATCTTTCCTTAGTTCTTTGTATGTTTTCTAAGGCTTTTTCACGGGAAAGTTTTAGACGATGGTGTAGGGATTTGAGATATTCTGGATAAGTAAGGTCCGATTGTAATTCGTAGGCGGAGTCTGAGATAAAAGGCTCCTGATCGAAAGTTAGAAGTGGAATGTTATATGCCAACATAGCGGTATAGACATTACGCCTTATTGCCTTATGCCAATCAGAATGATTTTCGTTGACATAGACTTAAGGTATTCCTTAAGTGTGGAGTGACTGTGTTCAAGTGCACCTTGAGCTTGAGGATAGTATGGAGAAGACCAGATTTGTTTAATTTTCAGGAAGTTACAGGTTCTTTTAAATAAATTAGCTCTAAAATCTTTGAGCAAACGTTCAAAGCTGGTCAGGGGTCAAAAAAGAGGATGTTCTGGGCAGGGTTTATATTCGCATGCTTCTTTATGAGATCCGGGGCCCAATTTATTTTGAAGCGTTAAAAACTGTAGACGATCATGTATATCCCACGTTCCAATCAGCGTCCAAAGCTCTCGGCTGACGAGGCAGCACTTTGCCAAACGTCGCAAATGATTCTGGATCTTTTTACGATTATTTTAGTGTTCTGCCAAGTTTCAGACCCTTTAAGCCTTTGGGAGAAATTCAAAGAATACCTATCTGAAGATTTTAAAAGGCAATTAAAAAGACAGGGAGATGTGGATGTAGGGCACATAACAGATGTGGTATTTAACAATTTCCTTTCGGTAATAGAAGATGCCGTATTAGCGTTGGGTGGTCGGTTACTAAAAGGGTATGGGTTACCTCAGCCAAGCAAAGAACAACAATTTGAAAATAGAGAGTTTCTTAAAGAGACAAGTTACGACTAAGCATCATTAGAAAACACAGTTAAAAAGAATTAAGGATCAGTGAATGACGGACAAAAAGCAGTTTACAATCAAATTAACACAAAGATTAAATCAAATGAGGATGGAATATTATTTTTAGACGCTCCCGGTGGAATAGGCAAAACATTCCTCATAAATTTGCTATTAGCGAAAGTTAGAAGTACTCGCTGAATTGCTTCGGCTGTGAATTCATCTGGGATCACAGATACACTGCTTGAGGGTGGACGAACTGCTCACGCTACCTTCAAGTTACCACTCAATTTAACAACAGCTGATACTCCCATTTGTAATATATAGAAACAAAGTAATTTTGCTGAAGTATTAAAACATAAGAAACTGATAGTTTGGGATGACATAACCATGGCTCATAAGGGTAGCGTAGAGGCTTTAAACAGAACTCTCAAAGATATAAGAGGAAATAAGAAGTTAATGGGTGGTGTAACGGTTTTTCTGGCTGGAGATTTCAGATAGACTCTACTAGTAGTGCCAAAAGGAACTAGAGCAGATGAAGTTAAGGCGTATCTTAAGAGATCCGCTTTATGGCCTCTACTTAAAATCTTCAAGCTCTCAAAAATATGCGGGTACACTTAGGAGAAAAAGAGTCTACTGGTGGATTTGCGAATCTCCTACTTGAAATCGGCAACGGTTATTAACCCATAAAAGATGGAGTGATAACCATCCCTGATAATTTATGCACAATTTTATTTACGTTACAAGGGTTAATATTCAAAATTTACCCAGATATTTCTCATATCCACGATAAGCCAATGGAATGGTTATGTGAACGTGCTATACTAACCCCGAAAAACGACCAAATAGCGGCAATTAATGATATACTGTACGTTTTTTTGCGATGATTGGCTTATTATTTAAAACATAAGTTCCTTCACTTTTTGTTTTTGGTACTTAGAGCCTTTTTATTTCCGGTATTCATGGTTAACCATACCAAATTATAGAGCTCTTTAGAATAGCAATTGTGTTTGCACTAAGCCGTGGACAAACGGACAGACTGACAGACTTGGCGAAACTGTAGGCGTTTCTTGTTGTGTTACTACGGAACCCTAAAATAACTTGCTAACTGACCAACTAAATAGATGATTTAGAATAAAATAAATAAATAAATATGGTAGCATCGCAATTAATTTGTCCGTCTTATACTCATAACTTTTTCTATGTTGATGTATTTAACCTATATGTGTGCGTAAAATGTAATAGTACTGGATATTTAGATTTGTGTGTGCCAAAATAACACAAAATTTGATTGAGTAGGTGTGCAGTACTGTCTATGCAGTGCTTCCTCTCCAGCAGAACATTTGTGACAGAGTTTTTTGTTCGTAGCATTAGGCGCATTACTCGTCCAATGGGTTGAATGGTCTATGGTTCTCCAGTATATATACAGTAATCTATGGTAGTAGTAGTACTGTAATACTATTATTTATTTTTGACGAGTCTATAATAGAGATAATGTTGCAGAAACATCGACGTCTAATGCTACGAACAAAAACGTCTGTCACTTTCGGTGCGGGAGAGAAAAACCATAATCGATTATGATTAAAAAACAACAATCGATTATGGGTTCATTGACATCGATATTTCGATGTTTGACATATGGCAACATCGTTAAAACATCCATGTTTAAATTTTTGACGCTTAATCATCAAACATCGACGATGATGAAGATGATGATGAGAGAAACCTATAGACTAATGATTAGCGTGGCCTCGAGTGAGAAAGGACGATAACGTAGTTTTAGGTTAGCAAAGAAAAGTGTAGTTTGCTAAACAAAAAACCGGCACGGTAAAGGGACAAACAATCACACCGCTCTGTCTCATTTCTTTGCAAGATGTATGCATAAATCTATCTTTTTCGTGTGCGAATGCGAAAGAAGGCGTCAATTTGTCTATAGGTTTCTCTGTCTACACTTTCTATATATATATTTTACTTCACTCTACTCTATGTCTACTCTCTGGTATCTGGCGAGAGCGTAGGCAGCGAAACCTATAGACTAATGATTAGCGTGGCCTCGAGTGAGATAGAACGATAACGTAGTTTTAGGTTATACAATAATCTTTATGACTTTTAAACATATTTAGATAAAAAATTTAATTGTTCTAAGAACTGAACTGAACAAGATGACTATAAGTAAGTAAGTAACTACTAAGTTGCGGGAGCTGCCGATAGCTTTTTAAAAACTAATTTAAAACTAATTAAAACTACGTGTTCACAGAGTGAGATGTGAATTTATTCTGACCATCGTCTTTTTACAATTCTTAATCCTAAGCTTACAGTCTACTTAAATTACTACATACTCAGCGTTTATGTATTTATGCTGATGGACGCTTTATACGTATTATGGGTGGTGCTGATGTAACCATAACTCCTCCCTCCTCAACTGCAAAGTTATCGGCATGATTTGGATTCCGATGACTTTGCATACAATGTAAGAGCTTAGGCTTATTTTTCCAAATTACAATAATAAGGCTAATTAAAACCAATATAATGTTACGAGCTTGAGGTTCGTGACAATAAAAATTGCCGATAAAATTACCTAAATTAACACTTTAATTTACTTTACACAATTAAAGTTAAAACACTAATAATTTAAACACACTAATTCACTTAATTCCACTCCGAAGCTTCGCTTGTTTCGCCCAAATCAACACTGCTTCCATCGCATCTTGCAGCGCCTATATATTTAAATTAGCAAAGAAATATCCAGAATGTTCAAGTAAACACGCGGAAGGTACCGAGCGTTCGAGTTTCGACTAGGCGCTGTCGGTTGAGTAATTTGTGATGTCATTTTCTCAATGCTCCCCTCGCTCTCGTTCCTGACACTAGATGGCGCTAGTGTATCGTTGACTGGAGCGCGTAACACTGCCCCTCCTAAGACATGCTCGTCCCGAGCATTATCGGCCCCATAATAACGCGCCAAGCGATTCACATGGACGATCTTAGGAGTCCCTCTTGCGCCTTTCTGTAACGGCTCCGCAATGTCAAGGGCTGTCCTATCCCGTGGTGCACCAACATTGTACAATTTCGGTGCTCCTCTACTACGTGTCCGAGGTCCCCGCTCGGCCGCACAACTTGTACATGTACGACACCAATTCTCGACATCGTCACGATAATGGACCCAGTAAAACTGTTCTCGGACCTTCAGTAGAGTTCGTTTAACTCCCAGATGGCCTCTTGAACGACCATTATGGCACAACTGTAAAACATTCGGCACTTTAGCTTTAGGGACAACCATGTGCAAACGACAGCTGTCTCTTCGACCATTGTCCCATTTACGGCACAGGACACCATCCTGAATCAGCAAGCTGTCCCATTGGGCCCAATAGCTTTTCGTGGTTGAACTCATCGCTGAGACGTCCCTCCACTTAGGCTTGGTAGCACGGGCCTTCATCCATCCCAGAATCGGCTTGATGTCCGGATCTTCCTGCTGTGCATGTCGTAGGTTGTCCTTCCACCCGTTGCTGAGGTGGTCTGTCCTGAGCATCCTCACGGATACCACCTCCTTACTCTCTTGCCTACTACAATGGTTGCAATCTTCAGGACAAGGTCTTCTTGACAATGCATCTGCGTTGCCGTGAGATTTCCCGCTGCAGTGTCTGATAGTAAAGTCGTATTCCTGCTGCTGCTGGGCGGTGCTGTTAGCCGCACTTCCTTTCTGAGACCGTTCACCTTCCCTTCGTAGGGTGTGCTCAGGGTAGCTGGACCGAAGATGGCCCCTTTCCCCACAGCCATAGCACCTAGGGCTGTATCTTTTATTGTGGTCGCGAACCGTAACTGCTGTAACCTCCCTAGCGTGAGGTGAACGATGATCCTGTCGCCGCCAGGCAGTGTCGTTAGCTGCACTACCCTCTCGAGATCGATCAACTCTCCTTTCCACGGTTCTCGCTTAGGGCAGCTGATTCGAAGAAGGCCTTTTTCCCCACAGCCATAGAACCTAGGGCTGTATCCTTTGTTGCGGTCGCGAACTGTAGCTGCCGCAACCTCCCTGACGCGATGGGAACGATGATCCTGCCGCACGGCTTCCACTTCCAGTGCATGGGCCAAGGCGTTCTTAAGCGTCTCGTGGTGCCCGAGCCTCACAGCAGCTCTGACTTCCAGGTTGCGGATGCCGTCGATGAATGTCTGCACCAGGTTCCCTTCAATGAGCGCAGGTACAGACCGGTATGCTTTTCGCACCAGCTTCTCCACCTCTAGAGCCCACTGCTGCAGGTTTTCGTTGATGCGCTGCAAGCGATCTTTAAGCTGCGCACGAAAGACGTGTTCCAGGTGAGCGTCGCCATACCTCGCCTCCAATGCCTCAAGGAGTTGCTCATAAGTCACTTCCTCGCCGAGAACTTCCAGAACTGTTAGGGCCTGGTCGCGCAGGCCTAGTGTGAGAGCAGTCATGGCCTGACTTTTATTCCAGCCGTTCGCCTTCATAACAGCCTCGAACTGGATTTTGTAGGCTGACCAGGAAGAGGTACCGTCGAACGGTGGCACCTTGAACCCACGTAGCGAAGGTGTTGTAGCTACTACGGGAGCTGTAGCTCCATCTCCAAGTTTGAGTTCGTCCAGTGATTTCTTCATGTCAGCCATTACGTTGTCAACCCGATTGTTTACTTGGTCGATTCGGGTTTCAGCTTTCTCGATTCGGTTTTCAGCTTCCGACAGGCGGTTGTCATGGTGAGCAACCCTATCCTTCACCTCCTTTATCTCCTTTCCGAAGGTAGCGTGAAGGTCCTTCATGAGGAGCATCTGTTCCTCCTGTCGGCGGGCCTGTTCCTCGTGTCGGCGGGCCTGTTCCTCGTGTCGGCGGGCCTGTTCCTCCTGCTGCTCTTTCAACTGACGGGCCTGTTCCTCCTGTCCGCCCCGCAGCTGCTGCAGCATCACCATCAGAGCACCTAAGTCAGGTGCCACAGACGTAGAAGCTGCTGACGGACCGGCTTCCGTGGCCGGCGGCTGGCCGTCAGACATCTGCGGCGTTGCACCACCAAATCTCCTCTGGTCCGTCTCCTGTTGGCGTTGACTTCGGGTACGGACACCCTCCGTTTCCTCCTTAGGTAAAATCGGCATTATTTTATCCCACTTCTGACACCAATTGTTACGAGCTTGAGGTTCGTGACAATAAAAATTGCCGATAAAATTACCTAAATTAACACTTTAATTTACTTTACACAATTAAAGTTAAAACACTAATAATTTAAACACACTAATTCACTTAATTCCACTCCGAAGCTTCGCTTGTTTCGCCCAAATCAACACTGCTTCCATCGCATCTTGCAGCGCCTATATATTTAAATTAGCAAAGAAATATCCAGAATGTTCAAGTAAACACGCGGAAGGTACCGAGCGTTCGAGTTTCGACTAGGCGCTGTCGGTTGAGTAATTTGTGATGTCATTTTCTCAATGCTCCCCTCGCTCTCGTTCCTGACACTAGATGGCGCTAGTGTATCGTTGACTGGAGCGCGTAACAATAACATAGAGTAGTACAGTAGCTAAACTAACACTTTTCTTATTCACTAAGATTTCACTTTCACTTTCCACTATTTCACTTTTCAGTTTGTACGAAAGATATTTTAATTCATCCAAATTATCCGATTTTAATTCACTATTTTCTCCGCATTTGTAGGCTACTCCATCAATTTCGGTAGAGTTAAAATAGGTGTCACCTTATATTGCAGTTTTCCTGAATAGTATCGTTTCCGGTGTAATTTAATATTGCCTAATTTTATCTCACAGTTTTCATCGATTTCCAAGAGGTAAGTGCCCTTTACAGCATTTCTTTGAGTGTCATCGCCACACGTTTTTGTAAGCACTATTTCATTTTGTGTAAATAGGATCCAGTTAATAGGACCAATAGACTGTATCTTAACACTTTCCAGCTCTACTATTGATAGTTTACAAAGGCTTAGATTTGATGCGAAGTTCATAAGTTGTTCTATGCATGGCATTTCAGGATACTGCACGATATCATTTTCCTCACACAGGAACTGGTTTGCTGCTATCTCCTGACATGGGTCATTTAAGGGTAAGTACGTGTGATCTTTCACCATGAGGTAAGGATATTTGGGAAAAATAACAGTTGTTCTATTATAGGTGGGATCAAACATAGGTAAAGCATACATTTTAAAATAACTGTATGTAATATTATCAGTCAGAGGGATTTCCATAATGAACGTTATTTGGTTTTCTTTTACATAGGCCTTAACAGACATAGATCTTTCTAAATTAACTAAATTGTTTTCAGTAATAGGATACAATAAACTATTTGTGTGAGATATAGATATAGATAATATAACTAATAATTCAGTGGAATTAACAATGGCTTGATGTAGAACGTGAAGTTTAGTAAATGCTAATGCCGTTTTAATTTCGCTTAAAATTAAGTATATAGTTCTAAAATTATTGACAAACTTGTTAAACATACTTAAAACATATGTGGAGTATATGCTGTTATCGTCTTTAGTAATTATATATTTTACAATTATTTCTATACGTTTCATTCGTTCATTTACAATATTCATATTTTCCTGTAAAGATCCAGTACTATTTATAAGAGAGTCAAGCATCTCCGAGATTATTGTTATTTTCTTATTAGTGTGCGTTTGCTGGGTCTTTAATTAAGATATGAGATTGTCGTATTCTACTGTATCATTGTGGTCTAAGTTTCCTGTAAGCGCTTTGATAACAGAACCTAATAGGTTAATAAGACCGCGCTTGAAACGTATCGCAGGTATGAGTTGTTTAAACTTTCTACAGCTAAGTTACTTAAATAATTTACTTGTGTGTTCATATTTTGGAACTCATTTACGTACGGCTTATGGATATCTATTAAACTGCTAAATTCTTTATATTTATTGATATTAAAATTTAAATCAACTTTTATGCTACTAAAGTCTAATTGCTTAACTATAACCCACTTATCTACTTCCTTGTATGCTTGTCCTTGCTTTACGGGTAACATGCCTGGATTATGCTCAACCTTTAGAAGTTGAAGGCCCTGGGTCTGGATCATCAGATTCAGGTTCACGAAGATCGCCAACAACCTGTGGAGGGTGTTTCACATTTTTGAGGTGCACTTTAGTTTTTCTTTTCCCTATCATTACAGGTATTATGTTTCTTTCAATATCCCCTTGCACTTTCGCCTTTTGATACCTAGGCTTATCCTTACTTTTTCTTATGTTAATATCTTTAATAAAAACCGTATCACCTTCTTTAAAATCAATTCCAGATTCTCCGCTTTTCTTTTTCCTAACCTTTACTTTATCTCTATGGACTTTTTCGGAAATATACCTATACAAGTACTTGGTTCGCCTCGCGTGGTCTTTAATGAGTTGCTGTGTATATGCCTTTTCAAAATCTACGTCGAATATTTTACCAGAATCGGTATGACCAAATGCTACTTCAAAGGGTGTTAATCCTGTCGTTGAATGAATAGTATGATTATATACCATGACTGAATATGTCATGACAGATGCAGCGTCTGTGCATTTATGCTCATAATTTGCAAGTCTGTATTTTTCAATTATAGTAGAATGAAATCTTTTGATAATGCCTGTCGAATTGGGGTTATTGGGAGTTGTGATATGAGTTTCTATTTTATACATAGATAGGAGCTGACGCATAAGTTCGTTATTAAATTCAGTGCCTGGATCAGATGATATTTTATTAGGAATTCCGTACATAGAAAAATATTTAATTAATGCTCGCGCTACTTCAGCGATTTATCGACTTGCAATCTCTAAGGCCTGCCCGAATTTGCTAAATGCATCCACAACGGTTAAATAATACTTCTTCTCAATGGTAAATTAATCTATAAATAGTTCCTGAAAAGGCGCATCCTGAGTTGATGTGAGTTAGAGTACAGGTTTCATTGGTTTCCTATCGTACTTCTTTAATCTGCAAGGTTCACAAGCATTTATAACGGCAGCTACAGTATCTTGCATATTTTGCCAATAATAGTTTCTGCGTATTCTTATCATAGTTTCTTTCACACCGCGATGACATGTTTTTCCTTCATGGTGTTTGAGAATGACAGCTTTTTGTTCTTTTTCATCCTCCACATATACTACGCGTTCTGTACATTCAAAGAATTGTACTGCATCCTTCTTAAAGAGTTCTATAATAACTTTTGTAAATAATTTCCTGTGCTTAGCGTTCTCGAAATAAATAAAGTATCGACTCTTAAATTTTATATATTCCTTTAAAAATTGTTTTATTAATTCTTCGTTTTCTAGTGGGAGAAATACCTCTAGTACTTTTTGTTTTGCTCTAGATAAATTTCTGACTTGTAGTTTATTTTGGAACCAAGAAAATACTAGGATCTGATTTGGTTTGGTATCTATTGCCTCGCTCAAAATTGGGATTGGTGTTGACTCAGGTTCAATATTTGAGTGTATCGTGTCTGTTCTACTACTGTTAGTTACAGATGGTACAGGGTAATTTTCTTCGAACAATTCTACATGTTCCGTCACACTCGAGTCTGAGTCTGAAATTATCACTGTCTCTGGTTGAGGCTCAGGTCTGTATTTTTCAAGTCCTTTCAGTTGGCGTATTACTTTTTGTATGTCATTATCATCCACATTAACATCCATTGAAAATCTAAAGTCTAAAGCATTAAGTTTTATGCGAGACAAGGCATCTTCACTCATATGGTTTAGGCGTAACTTGTTTAAATTTTCAAGCAATAACTGGTCCGTTTCTAGATCAGAGTGATCTATAAAATTTACATACGATTTATATTTCAGGTGGTTTTCGGAGGCTTTTATTTGAAAATTTTCTGACTGTGCAGACACGTCATTATCCTCTGAATCATTGTTTTCGTCGACTTCTATTATAGAATTTTCTTGTATGGATTCATCTTCGTAATAATTGCCGTATATTTCTTCATACATGTAATTTTGAGGAAATTCGTGGGGATAGTATGATGGATAAATTTCTAATTCGTTTAGGTGGAAACCTGGCTTTGGAGGGGCAGTTCTCATAGGAACATCAGTATCATTAGAAACCGGCTTATTATGCACATTATTATTACTAGGATAATTAAAACGCTGAGAATTACCAAACTGTTGTGGTAACATTGGTTGCATGGGGCTATAGCCCTGGGGTCTAAATCCAAAGTTTGGTCGGTATCCAAAATTAGGTCGGTATCCATACTGAGGTGGGTGATATTGCTTAGGGAAACTCATTTGCTGTTGAGGCTTATTTTGTGGTAAAGGAATCTTCATTTGTCTACTATGGGGAATGCCAAACTTAAATTGAGGTGGTGTTCCGAAATTCTGCCTAAGGGGTTGGTTTGGTGCTAGCTATGCTGTGTTGGCATTGCGAATTTAAACAATGGTTGTTGTACTGGTATACTACTAGACTGTGACTGAGACATATGGCTAGACTGTAACATTTTACTACGCATCTGATATTGGTCATAGAAGTTTACTTCTTCTAGAACTATACTTAGTGCTTCCTCTAGTGTACTGGGTGTTTTCAACCTAACAATGCGCACCATATTTTCAGGTAAATTATATAAGAAAACCTGCAGAGCGGTGTTATTATAAATAATAGTTTTACTTATTTTTAAGTTTTTATCACCAATTTGATTAACCTTCGATAATAGCACTGATTTAACGGATTATATACGACCACAAAAATCTATATAATTCTCATTTTGGTTCTTTAAAGTTTCTAATTCAATGGCTAAACATTCTTCCCTACGTGGGTCACCGAAGTGAGTTAAAAACAATTCCTTGAATTTCGCCCACGTCTTTATATCTTCCCGTTCACTGATAAGCGACGCGGCCTCGCCCGTAAGACGACTAGTAATGATTTGCATTATATATTCATTTTGCACATCGGATGATTTAAAGTTACTTAATATATATTCACATTTACGCAAAAATAAATTTAAATGGCGTTTATCGCCGCTAAATGTTGGTATTATTTTAGTTAATTCATTAGGGATAAGTTTAATTTCCGACATTTTAAAAAATTTATTCACTGGTTTCTATACACAAAAATACAAAAGATAAGAATAAAATATTTAATATAACTCTACTAGTTCCACAAATGTTGTAAGGAAAATTGGAGTATAAGTATTAACCTATTAAGTATTAACGTGTCGAGTAATCTTTAAATTAAGAAACACATGTAGACACAATGAGAACTTAATATGTATAACACTTAATATAATATTACTCTATAATTTCATTGAGCAATATGGAACTTCATATTATGTACGTATTACAATTAATTTAATATTATTTTTAATTTTATTCATTGATAATTATTTATTGCACTTAATACTTTATAAAATTTACGTAAAATTAGTATTTGAAACCCAAATAACAGTCAAAATGGAAAATGTCTAATTCCAAGTTCACTAAGGGATATGAAGGAGGTGAAGAGTCGTACTCACCAGCCCGCAGTGCCCATCATCAGCTTCACGGCTCCTTATTCTTGACGAATTTGTTTTGGTTCGCTGGATCACCACGCTGTATGAATCGCCCGCCGATGCGCGAAAATGGGTAAAATTGTATACGCGATATTCACGAACGGTGGCACAGCTTTTCCGACGATCCTACCGGCTGCGCCAGTCAAGTTGCGGGAGCTGCCGAGAGCTTTTTAAAAACTAATTTAAAACTAATTAAAACTACGTGTTCACAGAGTGAGATGTGAATTTATTCTGACCATCGTCTTTTTACAATTCTTAATCCTAAGTTTACAGTCTACTTAAATTACTACATACTCAGCGTTTATGTATTTATGCTGATGGACGCTTTATACGTATTATGGGTTGTGCTGGTGTAACCATAACTAGATTCACCAATCTTAAGCTCACAAAACACTTTTTTTCTCACTTTATCCAACTTGTAAACTCCTTAGATCGCTACGAACTGTCAAAGTTGTTTAGCAAAGTGTAGTTTGCTAAACAAAAAAACCGGCACGGAGAAAGGGACAATCACACCGCTGTGTCTTATTTATATGCAAGACGTATGCATAAATCTATCCTTTTCGTGTGCGAATGCGAAAAATGGCGTCAAATTGTCTATAGGTTTCTCTGTCTAAGGGCGAGAGCTTGCTACGCATCTATAAGGTTCCGCAAAATTATAAAGGTATCGATACCTACTCGATACAAAGTATCGAAACTCGATACCGATAAAAGTATCGACTCAAAAGTATCGATAGTACTTGGTATCGAGTATAGGCAACGCCACGAGTCATGGAAGTGCGCAGAACCGAAAAATAGGTGTCGCCACGGTGAGGTGTAAGGTACGGAGAAGCGAAACCATAGCAATGGGCGACGCGCTACTCCCAAGTAGTTTCTGCCTGCGTCCCGTTGCCCGCGCATTTTCTTGTGTCGTCTTGTGTACTATAGATATCGAAAGTTTTAGCGACTACCTGTTATAACATTTTAAATTTTTGCGACTATTTTTGTACTTTTAAAAATATTGTTCTATAATATTTTCAAATAGTGTGCAAATATTTATTACTTTATAAATTATTTCGGGACTATTTAAAATAGCGTAATTCGTAGTAATATATTGTATAAAGATGTAAATATATTGTTATTTTCTACAAGATGATTTTTTTTGCATGTAAAATATGATTATAATTAAAGGCTATCGCATAGTATAGTTTAAACAGCAATTACAAATACAAAAATACAAATAAAAATATTTTATAAATATTCTTGTGTACTAAGTGTACATAAAATTCAGAATATTATTTAGAAGCAGTTAAAACCTAACGATGATATATAAATATATCGTTCAGTTTTCGTGGAGACTTTGATGTGTAGTTGTAATGTTGACCTTTGACTTTTTACATATTAAATGCCATAATAAAATTTCATCAGCGTTTACAGTTTTTTTTTATAAAAGATATTGCTCATGCATATGTATTTGCGCCTGTAAAGTGTAAGATTTTAAAACGTGAGTCTTAAATTACGGATATGGCTAAAATATGATTATTTTTTATCTGTTCGAATCTGTTGTTTTATTCTATCGGTTAATTCTAGTACTGCAATTTTGGATCATAATTAATTGGGAATACTGATCAGATTAAATCCAATGAATCCATTTTTTAACTTACTGCTAAGAAAAATCGGGAAGTTATTGTTTTTACTCTATTTTTCGAAAATTGAGTTTTCATCAAATCTAGACGTTTTGAGGTCACAGGAAGCCACCCTAGCAACTTTTCGATGGTGTCTGTATATCTCTCTCTCTCTCTCTTGTGTGTGTGTGTGTGTGTGTGTGTGTGTGTGTGTGTGTTGGTGGTGTGCGTGTGTGTGTGTGTGTGTGTGTGTGTGTGTGTGTGTGTGTCTGTGTGTGCGTGTGTGCATGTGCGCGCGTGCGTGTGGGTGTGCGTGCGCTTGTGTGTGTGTGTGTGTGTGTGTGTGTGTTTTTTTTGGAATAACATTTAAACGGCTTTACAGATCGATTTCAAAAACTGATCAGCTTTTAATCTTAAAAAACCACGTCGATCGCTGGTCCGGCCAAAATTGGTTGATTCGTTCGTGAGATATCGTTAACGAAAAATTTTGAAAAAATTGTTTGTTTTTTAAATTAGTCCGATATTTCATATTCAACGTCATTATTTGCTGAAATTTGGAGTGCTTTGCAATTGAAATTAGCGAGAAATTCCAATGATGGTCCGCAGGGTCAAACAATTTTTTTCAATCTGTAAGTATCTAGAATTACTGTTTCAAAAACACAATAATTTATCATAACTTCCAATCAAATATAGTATTTTATTTGGATATATCAGGTTTTTCCATAGAGTATTTATTTTCGTAAGAACACATCCATTCGGTAATAATCTTATCAGTTATTTAATTTTATTTACATCTGAGTATGTATATAAAATTAAATAATTGATAACATTATTAAATGTTTTTTTTATGTTAGAAGTATTACCGCTAGACTTCATAACTTTATAACAAATTTTTCATTTAGCTGAATTTTGATCAACTTTCCTAAAATATTTCCACACATCACTTTGTCCTCCGCCAGGAGGTGGCATTTTGAAGAAACAAATCAAGGAGAGCCTAAGCACCTAAGTCTGTAAGCTGTTTTCGTTTTAACGACTAAAGAAAATATTGATACATTTCTCAACAAAAATTGTCTTCTACTCTAATTATTAATCATTGACTGTTAGGTAGACTTTACTTAAACTACATAAATAGACAAATGACACACATTTAAATCCAAATATTTTGCGTTATGATTCCATTATTTATCTATTATTTATTCATCAAAATTGCGAGATATTTTACTAAATGTATAAAATGTATTAACCTGGTCCCATATACATTATTCAAACTATTATAGGCTTTTCTTTCAAAATCCTTACTCCATCGAGAGGGATGACACTATATATCGGAAAAGGAAGTACTATCTACCGACTTTTATTATGTATATAATTTAATGAAGTGACAAAAGTGTCGAGTAACTAAGAATCGATACTTTGTACTAATAAAAGTATCGAGTAAAAAATATTAGGCATTGAACTAAAAGTATCGATACTAATTAGGTACTCGATACTTTTGCGGATCCCTACGTAACTATCTATTTATCTATGGCTACTGCCTACTTGTGCTTGTGCCTACTGCAGCTGCTACGAATACCAACGAATGCGATACGATGGTTGATGTTTATAAATTTTACGCGAAAATATTTTTGATAACAATTTAAATATCCCATTGATATATTATTTTGTATCATCTGGATGTGTTTTAGAAATATGGTAGGCCGACATCCGACTATTCAAAATGCAAAATACAAACAGCTGTCTTCTAACTCGGATGCAGACGAAGAAATATTTACAAGTAAACCGAAAGGAAAATGGTCCGATATTTGCGTTCAAAAAAGTATTTTATCATTGGGGCTCATCTTATCATATTTTTCTCTGTCGATCGGCTTAACATTTTATCAAAGATGGCTTTTAAAGGTATGTATTTTTTTAATTTATTAGGTTTTTGGTGTTAGATTAGTCAGATAACCCGTGTTAATGAGAGTAAAATAATGTTACTCGATTGAAAACAAAAAGGTAATTTTCGTACAATGTTTGATCGTTTTTTGTGTGCTTCTATGTATTTCTATTGAATTTACTTAGTTCGCAATATATTTCATCATATTTGAAATACCTATATTATAAACTATAATTACTTACTACCAGTTGTGGAATAAGAAAATCGATTCAGTGTTAGTTAAATTAATAATAATAATATCCTTCAGACCGAATTTCGGTCACGGTGGCTAGCCTCAACAGAGACTAGCCATCGGCGCAGGACAGGATTATAGTGCCCAAGTGTATGCTCAAGCACAGATGCACTCTCTATTGCCTCACTCTCATAATCCGATGTGACGGTAAACCGACACAACTGGAGAGAGATCAGGTACAGGACCAACGGCTTTACGTGCTTTCCGAGGCACAGGGGTGAGACACCGCCAGTAGATATACTGATGATAAACATTGCAGCCGATATTAGTGTTTTAGTATTTTACTGAAAGCTAATAGAATCATAGGTATTATTCATACTATTACACCTAATTTCAGCTGAAATTCTGAAAATAGGCTCCGTCTGGTTGTGTTAGGCTAAACCCTAAATTCTAGACCTTTTTAATACTATTAATATATACAATAGTACAAGGGGACTAACAAGCACAGTTCACCTGATGGTAAGTAAATCCTATGGTTCATATATATTTCTACCAACCGTGCACAGAAAGTTTACTGATGACATCATGACGTCAGGTGTCAATGGTTATTATGATTGACAAAAAGACTTGTTACTAAAATAGTGGTTACAAATGCAATAAATGAATAAAGGCAAAATTATTAGTGAAAAAAATTTTGGAATTTTTATTTAGATTTATTATTGGTGAACCGTTTTGTTTTTTGTTCTAGAAAAACATTAGAATCTTTAAAATAATAACATGTTCACCACGGCAATATAATATCCCTTTACCCATTTTGATAAACAATTACACTAACATATAACGAACAAAAATTTTACAAGAAAACAATGAATAATTTCGGAGCAAGACCAACAAATTTTTAGATGAAATTTTTTTAGACTTTGCTCATGTGATTGCACAACTACTTTATTGACGGTACTAACTAGACCAGCATGGGATGGGATCGTTGGAGATGGGAGGTGTAGTCATCAGCAAATTTTGCTGTGCCTGTCATCAATTAAAATAAAATGCAGAGTGTGGTGCGACCCCAGTTGTGCTGATTGATTTGGGATACGATCATAATATATAATATGTAGTTTCAGTGTGCCTTTACCATGTATAAAATATAACCGCTGGATGTTTTGTAAATATTACAATGATACAATGAGAATGGAAAAGAGAAATATCTATATACATATTTATATACTTATTTATGACATTACAATATTATTGATATTTTATAACAACAATTATTTGTTTTGGACTGTGATCCATGTGGGTTAGTAAAGTAATTTATAAACTAGCATAAACAATACCAATACAAGTAAATTGAAAGTGGTCTGAGAAACTACTTATTACTATGTACCTTTACTTTTATTACATTTTTGACTTAACGATTTTCTGTTATATTCCTCTTTCACACAGCATGTTATTAGATGCTTATAGTTTAACATGTATTTGTATACATGTCAAAGTGTGCAAGAGACCAAAAGCTCGTATGGTTAGCATCGGCACACTCACAACTGATTGCTCCAGCAGACGCACGTACACTATCCCAATGTGCAATTAGACATTTGACCGTGAGTAAAGTCCACTCAACTTCATGAAGAATGCAAGAACTATACCAGTGTGATATGTAATAAATAAAAATGGTTATTTTTTCTAAACTCTACAGGGTTCACAATGCCCCTTCACATAGGGTTAATTTTTTTTAAACAGCTAGCTACATGTCGAAAACATTTAATTACTTAATAATGCTTTTGTTATGTTTTCCATCAATAATGCTTTTTAACACATTTCTTGTAATTTTTAGGATTTCCACTACCCACTTACAGTGGTGATGTACCACCTTGTAATAAAGTGGATACTGTCAGTATTTGTGAGAACAATTTTGTATTTAACTACTGGTGTTCCTCAGTTAGTCCTATCATTTATGACATGCCTGCGGTCAGTTGGTCCTACTGGTTTTGCTAGCGGAATTGATGTGGGCTTTTCAAATTGGGGCCTTGAGTTAGTCACAATTTCTCTTTATACTATGACTAAATCAACCACTATAATATTTATACTCGGATTTGCAATATTTCTTGGACTTGAAAAAAAGGTAAGAATCTATATAAAAAATTGTTGTTAAATTAGTAAGTATTTCTTCAATAATATATAGTGTCTAGTTTCTTCTAATATTTTTTTGTAAAATAGATATTTATGTGGTGAAAACTAAATAATGTAGAGTTCCATCACATTTATATTTAACTTTTATTTTAGAATACTGTTCTATGATATAATAACTGAGGTAAAACATTTATGCCTTTTTTGGTCTCTGAATTCATAAGGCCTTACAAAAATTTAACAAAATTATAAATGTTCTGTATATTACTGATAGTGATAAACTTTTCTATTAAATACTTAATGAACTTTTTGTAATGGTCTATGATAAGTACATGCTGTTAACGTTTTTCTATAATTTTTCTTTAAATTTCAATACTGCTCCGTAATCATCCTGAGTTTAAAGTGACAACTGTCAAAGGTTCTGGAGTAGCAGACTCAAATCTGCAAATGCAGTGTGGGGCGACTTTACTAGATGGATTTATGGATGATATTTACTTGTATGATTTTGTAGATGGGTGGTTGACAAACAATTCACTTGATGGTAAGTGGATTCTAAGACCCATCTATTGATCAAGAACTAAATGTCTGTGAGTTGTCACCTATGAGCAGTAAGGAAGAGTAACTTGTTATCAGTGAAATGCTGCTATTTTAGGCTATTATTTTTTAGGAGTGTGGTCTTTTTCCATTTATACAACTCATTTGTGTTGCAACTGCAATACTATTTATATCTACTACTAAAAAAGTAAGCCTCCTAAAACTATATATGTATTGTAGGGGATGTATTAGAGCATTTTGCAATTTATACAAAAAAAGTAAAAGTAAGTAAATTGTAAAGTAAGGCAGTTTGGTGCAGGTATCTTTATCATTTCTGAGAGTTTGATGCAGGGACATCATGGCCTCGAAATATTTTGACCTATGAAATTGTGATTTTGCATAGCAAAATTTAAACATTTTTTTTACAAAATAAATTAATTAATCCACATATTTGCTTAAACAACAGTAACTAATTATAAATCATAATTATAAATATAAAAACATATTCTTGCTATTTAATGGCTAGTTTATTGATGCCCTTGTCTTTTTTTGTAGATTAATGGTGACAAATGAGCGAGCACACAGTCCAACTGATGATAAGTGGATACTGTGGCCCATGTACACATAAATCTATTGTTGATTAAGAATCATAATGCAAATGCGTTGGCACCTTTGACGACAAAGATGGAATGCCTCGTTTCCAGTAAAAATGGTCTCCAGTTCTCTACACTCACTAAGTATAACTGGGTACTAGGTATAAGAAACACAGCAGCATTGAGCTGCTATTTTATGCTGGTATTCTATGAGATCATGGTACATCCTCGGTCGAGCTGACCCATTTGTGCTACAAGCATAATATAGCTGCAGCATAGCTCTACCATGTAAAATCTAAAGTTTATGTAAATTAAAAAAAAAAGTGGAAGTTCCTTAGAGTAAAGTGTCGTGAATATGGTGGTTAAGGAAGCATGTCTGTTTAGCTCTTCTAATTTGTCAACGTCTGTTGTACAGTATTTGACCGAAAATTGTCATGAAAAAGCAAAGGTAAAGAACAGTTTATCAATAGAGTTTGTTTGGATGCCAGCTTCTTCATCATAATTTGAGTTTTTTGACAATAACGGACAGAAGTGGTAGTAGCAATGGTATGAGATGGAAAAAAGCTATAGTGATTAACACCAACTGTAGTCCACGAAAGTGTCACTCTAAGCTTCTTCGGGCTAATCTTTAGTTTGGGCCACTGTTTGGTTTGGGCACTTGGATCTAACCACTGTGACAAACGCTTGCCATTGGAGTATTGGATCCACTTCTCATCGCAGTTAACTATTTGATTTTAGATCCCTCTCATTAAAACCATTTAAAACCTCTCCCTTATATGCCGATTTAGCAAATTATGCTGTTTCTCTATATCTCTCTGTACGCTTATCGTCAAGCTTCTTTATTTTTCCTATTCAAATTAAAATGATGTAATATTGTTTTCACACTTCCATCAAAAGCCGATGGGCTGTAGTTTGAGAGAGATCCGCTTCCACTAACGCCTTCAGTTCGTCATTATCGTCCTCCGGATGGGCTACGAAGATTTTGTGAGTTCAAAATTTTCCAAGCGATTGATTAATGATTCACAGTACGTTCGGTAGTAGTTACTGTATTGATATTACATGCTTTTGAGACGCGTTGTTTCCACGTCAAAATTTGTTTAATTTGAATTTACGTAATATTCAAAATACAAATTAGCAATTACCAATAATTACCTCTGCTATATATAGAACAGAATAGGAAGGAGAGTTTAATTTTAATCTGTTCAACCGCTTGTTAGAAAACTGAACCAAGGCTCTTAGTGAAACTTTATGATGTAGTTCTACATAAAGATACTTCATTGAAATAGTCATAAAAGAAATAAAAATTATAAAATAAGATGCGGCTACTTTTGTATGGAGGGTATATCTCTGTGTATGAACTTTCCGTCGTAATGCGTTAAATTATCTATAATTGAAAAAATTATATGTTAAAATATAATTTGGACTATTTTAAAAAGTTTTATAACAGTTCTCTCTAAAAAAACTACTTAACGTATTTGAAGTTCACAACAATAAAATTACTCTCCGCGTTTTCTCACACTAGGTAATTATTTTAGGTTATATTAAAAAAAATCGGAATACTACGCGAATAGTTGGAAATTATGTATACTGTACTGTAAATAAAAACTGTAGTCACCATAAAATATTAAATGTTTAACTCGGCACACTTCAATCCATCCACAACTGCTACATTCATACCATACCCTGTATCTACGCCACCGCCATTCTGAAAGGATTTTGAACTGTTATTTATAGCTTAGAGCTGGATTCTTTCATTTTGTCCTCTACCCTCCATATTTTGTATTAACACACTGGTGATGATTGCTGGCGCGATTGGTTTTTGTGTTACCTAATTTATTTTTGTTTCTTATTTACTAAGTATGAACTTGCTCTTTTCTGACTTCTTAACTATTATGAATATTTCGTTTTGTTTTTAGTCTAAGATGCTCAAACAAACATGACCAAAGACGTCTAATTATTTTTGTATTAAATGTAGTATTCTCTTAAGCGAAGTTTGTTTGCTTTATTGCTTTATTGGCATGCTTTACAGGTAGATAAAGATAAAGGAGAGTATTAGTGTAGTTAAGCTTCATTAATCATCGAGCGTGCGTTTTACTGAATTATTTTAATAATGATTGATAATGGTACAACATTTACTGTGCGACGTAAGGTATGTTATTGTTTGCGAAATTTAAAACATAACTATCATATGCGGAGGGGTTATTATAGTGCCATAAGTGCAAGCACAGATACGAGGCATATTAAAATAACAAAGCAACTAGATTAATTTGTCTTCAATAAACTCGAAAAACAAACATATTTACTAGAATCTCGACACCAGTTAATATATAATAATAAAATACACGCGGTGCCTGTTCATTGAGTCGTGGATTATAGTGTTAAATCTTAATTAAAAACAATGACTAAATATTTATGACATCTCATAGCATCTACAGTAAGTTATGGATGAACTTAATACTATTATGTATGCTGAGGTGTAAGGTCTATAAATAGGCTGAACTGTTTCAAACGAGGCAAACATATCAGCTTAGTTCTGGCTTTTTACCGTCATATTACGAAAGGTAGTTTAAAAATATATTGTTTTTTAAAGTCGGGATATTCTAACGTCTATAGCGATTTTTTTAAATAATATGTTAACGATGCTTTTATTTAAGTAAAAATATTTAACATAAGCCAGTTCTTCACTATTTTTAATATCCCATCTGAAGGTGAGTTAAGTAAGATGATGTAGTCGGAAAAGGCAAAGTACACTGATTTAGATTAAAAAAAGTGTAATGACATTTGGGCTGGCTGTGCCTAATTTGAAAACTAAGCGTAAATTATTTCACACCTTTGCTGTTTTCGTAATGAACGACTAAGCAAGCCGTGTGCAAGCCTGTTCGGTTAGAGTTGATAAAAAAGCAGAATTACAAATTGCGTACCGCTAATTATTTTTGCTGATAGATAATAAAAAAGCCACTGCATCGTTCGTCCGCCCGGCTTCGCGCTTGTCAAATTTGCGCCCGCTACTTACGCAATAGATCTACGAAACTATAATAGGCAACATAGGTCTTACGAAAACGTCATTTTCTCGCTCGTTCTAATTTCGATAAAGCATTATTTACATTGTCAAAATTAATTGACTGCCGTTTTATTTTGAAAATTAGGTATGGGGTATCATCAGCAAATAATACTAAACGTGATTGTCCCCTACAAGATAAGGTAAGTCATTAATATAGATTAAGAACAGGAATGGGCCAAGAATCGAGCCCTGAGCAACGCCCATTGCTACTATCGATCCCGATGAACCTTTACCATTGATAATGAATTTATGTGTTCTGTTATTTAAATATTAAATAATAAGTCTAAGCGTAATTTTTTTGACACTTGAATAAGTAAAAATGAGTTAAATTAAAATGGATACAATAATTTAGCTCAATATATAGTGCTCGAGTAAAAATAAGATTTTTTTTTATAGCATTGGGAGAAAAAACGAGCACACAGTCCACCTGATGGTAAGTGGTTGCTGTGGCCCATAGACATCTACATCTATCCTCGATTACGAATCAAAATGCAGATGCGTTCTCACCCGTGAGGACTAAGATGGAATGCCTCGTTTCCAGTAAAAATGGTCTCCGGTTCTCTACACTCACTATATGAAACACAGCAGCATTAAGCTACTATTTGACGCTGGTATTCTGTGAGAGCGTGGTCCTTCCCCGGTCGAATACAACTATACTACTAATATAACTGCAGCATGGCTCTACCACAAGTGAATTATTACTTTTTGTTTCAGTCGTGGTCTCTTGTGGGCATTGTCCTCATGATCGCAGCAGGCCTAATCATGTTTACGTACAAGGCGACGCAGTTTAATCTTCTTGGGTTCTATTTCCTGCTCTTGGCATCGTTCGCGGCCGGACTGCGATGGTCGTTTGCCCAGCTTCTCATGCAGAAGTCGAAGCTTGGCCTCCATAATCCTGTGGACATGGTGTATCATGTGCAACCCTGGATGTTTCTGTCACTACTTCCATTCACTATTATGTTTGAAGGTAGGTGTGTTTCATTGCTACTAACATTCATGTAATATGTTGATGAGAATCTTGGTAGATTTCGCTTAATATGACAATTTCCGAATATTTTGAAAGTTAAATCAACTGTCTAGCATAGTTTAAATATGTTACTCTGCCAATAATAATATGTATGATACTTGTTTATCTCGTTAATAGTTTTTGTTATAAGTTTAAAAGATTAGAGATAGGTTCCGATGACTTGTCGGAAAGCCCTTGAGCGTGAATTTTCTATCTTACCTAATTAGTATCGCCATTGTGTGATAAATAAAACAACGTATATAATCTTTACGTCCACCAGTCGGGCTAGCATGGGTAGGAGACAATATATCCAAGGGGAGAGGATAAAATTTTTATCCCTTGCTCAGTTTTATCCATTTCAAATGGCCGGCGCAGTGAAATATATGGTAGTTTTATTTAATTAAATAAAAATAATAGTATCGGTTTAAAAAGTAAACATCATACTATAGTTTTAGCAAATGTTGATGATTATTTTGGTTTAAATTTTACGTCAGAATGATGTAGAACTTCGGAGATATAGGTGCTTGTATCGAAGCTTTTTCGGTGGTTAATTGAATTATGTGGATTTTTTTTCCTTAAGTGAAAGGCGTATAACTAAAGTATAGGATACTAGGGAGATGAAAATATTTTTTTCTGATAGTTGATATTCAAACGAATCTACAACGTAGAGCTCTTAAATCATGTCTCTCAGAGTTTGGGCCTAAACATGCATCGGGAGAATGATTGTTACTAAATAAATAAATAAGTTATCTAAAATTAAAGCTTATTGTAGTAGAGAAAACGAACTATTTTACCAAGTAATTGTTATTTGAAGCAACGAACGGAAAACATATCATTTCAACGACGAAAACCTTATTTCACGTTTTTTTTTAATACTTCTCTTAAGTTATATTAATGACAAAGTGTATCTACTTATTTTATATTTATTTCATTTTATATTATGTCATGAACGGGCTTATAATACACCTTGTGCTAGTAGATTTGGCAGCCCTTGGTTATCTGTGGTTAAATGATTACACGAAACGAGGACACAGGAGCAATCTATTCTTAACTTAATTTATAAGTAAATATCTATGACAGTGATTATGAATAATAATTTATATGAATATAATTTACAATAAACATTTCTGGTACCTATATAATTTATTTTTAACGTTTCAAAAATGTTTTAGTATAAAGAAAATATTTTAAATATATTTTAATATCAGAATTATGATCAAGTACAATGCCGGTGATTCTAGGTTCTGCTTGCTTCGATTATTTGCTGTCCCTATCGCCTGAGCAACTAGTACCCACTATCCTGAAAGTGTCGGTGGGTGCCACCATAGCATTCGCAATGGAAATCAGCGAGTTTCTAGTCGTCACATACACTTCAAGTCTCACATTATCAATCGCAGGAATATTTAAGGTTTGTTTTATAATTAATTTTTTATCTTGCCTTAAGATTGTTTAGTTTTTAGATAGATTGCATCATCATTACATAATTACAGCCCTTCACAAGTCCACTGTTGAACATAGGCCTCCCCCAAGTAATGTTACAAAGCACGGTCCTGAGCCACCTGCCTCCATCGACTTCCTGCATATCTTACCAGGTCGTCACTCCATCTAGTGGGGGTCGCCCTACACTACGCCTACCGGTACGAGGCTGCCACTCGAGAACCTTTCTTCCCCATCGGTTATCGGTTCTTGTAGCTATATGGCCGGCCCATTGCCACTTCAGCTTACTAATCCGTTGGGCTATGTCGGTCACTCTGGTTTTACTGCGGATATCCTCATTTCTGAGTCTATCACGCATAGCCCTCTATATAGCTCGCTAAGTGACCTTGAGCGTCCTCATACGGTCAGCAGTGAAGGACCACGTCTCAGATCCGTAAGTCATCACTGGAAACACGCACTGGTTATACAATCTAGTTTTCAGAGAGATGTGTCGTATCGACCTCTCGGTCGATGTTGACTTACCTAGTCGGACTATTTGTCCCAGGTAAACGTACTCGTCAGTAACTTCGAGCTTAGTGCTCCCAACAACTACCGGCATGGGTGTGACATGGACATTAATCATGATCTTTGTTTTGTCCATGTTCATCTAATTACCTATCCGTTGGGAGGCACATTTTCCACCACCACCACACATTTTTCACACACACCATTGAGGTCATTGAGCATAGTGCTTAGGTCCTCCAGCGATTCTGCCATAAGGACTATATCGTCGGCAAATCGAAGGTGAGTGATGTACTCGCCATTGATGTTAATACCGTATCCTTTCCAGTCCAGTAGCTTGACAACGTCTTCCAACGCAGCGGTGAAGAGTTTAGGGGATATAACGTCACCCTGTCTTACACCTCTCTGCAGTTGGACAGGTTTCGAACTCTGGTTCTGTACTCGGATAGCCATCGTAGCCCTACTGTACAAACACTTCAGCACTTCGATATACCGACAGTCAACTTGGCACCGCTGAAGAGACTGTAGCACCGCCTAAATTTCGACGGAATCAAAGGCTTTCTCATAGTCCACATACGCCAGGCAAAGTGGCAGATTGTACTCTTCGGTCTTCTGTACAATCTGCCATAGAGTATGTATGTGGTCTATGGTACTGAAGCCTTTTCGGAAACCGGCTTGTTCGGGAGGCTGGAAGTCGTCAAGTCTGCGTGCGAGACGATTTCTAATGACTCGAAAACAGCACGTAGACGCGGCTCAGAAGGGAAATCGGTCTATAGTTCTTCAAGAGCGTTGTCGCCTTTCTTAAAGAACAAGACCACTGTACTTCTGCTCCACGTCTCCGGAGTAGTGCCACCATGGAGGACGGAATTGAAGAGCTTCTGAAGGACCAAGTACCGGTGTTCCACCCGGTTTCAGAAGCTCCGCTGTAATGCCAACCACGCCTGGGGCCCTGCCGTTTTTGAGGTGCTGGAGAGCCATTCTAATCTCGCTTAGACTGACTTCCGAAATATAATCGGAAAACGCGTCAAAGTCGGAACATCCCGATCAGGAGGTGGAGGAAATGTATGAGGATATTTCTAGAGTCATGCGTTCCTCCAAAACTCACTATACGGTGTTAATGGGAGACTTCAACGCAAAACTGGGCTCAAGAAAGAACGGTGAGCTGAAAGTAGGGAAATTTGGGATAGGGCAACGGAACCCAAGGGGCCAGCAGCTGGCCGACTTCATGGAGAAAGAGGGACTTTTTATGATGAACTCTTACTTCCAGAAGCGGCCCCTCAGAAAGTGGACCTGGTCGAGCCCCGACGGTTCGACAAAAAATGAGATTGACTTCATGAACGACCAAACGCCAACTGTTCAGTGATGTCTCAGTGATCGCAAGGGTAAAAACTGGCAGCGATCACCGAATGGTTAGAGGCACACTGAACCTAAACGTTAAGTTGGAGAGGTCTCGTCTAATGAAGTCAACGCTCCGTCCCCCTCGTGCTCTAATCCAGAATCCCGAAACCTTTAAGCTCGAGTTACGTAACCGCTTTCAGTGCCTAGAAGATTGCAATGCAGTGGACGATATGAATGGCAAGCTCGTGGAAACTGTCCATGCGGTCGGAGCTAAGTTTGTAATCGAGTTTTTGTGTCTTCTGCAAGACCCGCCGCAGAATGACACAAAAACTTCGATTACACTCTTAATCTCATGGCTGTTAGACGGGAGATGAGGCTGCAATCGTCAATAGATTTGACAGCATACAGCCAACTGAACAGACATATCTCCAAATGCATGCGGCGAGACTTACGCCACTTTAATACTGCTCGTATTAAAGAAGCGATCGAGCGGAACCAGGGCTCCATAGTCTTTGCCAGAGGTCTTTCTGCCAGAAAGAAACTGTCAAAGCTGAAGACTGAGTGTGGCAGCATCGTTTCCGGAACACCTGAGATTTTGAGTGAGAGGTTCTATGGGAAGCTGTACACATCATCGTTGGAGCCACACGCAAGTGTGAGTAACGATCCAAGAGCAAGTCTTATCCGACACTATTTCGATGATATCCCGGATAGATTGCATGGCTATAGCTAATTCGGCACTCACCTAGCGGTGAGACTGGCCTTTTTCTACTTTCGTTGACTTACATTTTTCAAGTTCAACTGTAGTTTTTGATTATGACGAATGTGTGTCGAGTGGCTGTTTCTTTACAGGATTTGTCTCTTCTTTGTGAATGTTTATTATGAATGTCTATTAAGTTCTGTGTGAATGTTTATTAATCTTTACAGGTTTTGTCTCTTCTTTGTGAATGTTTATTAAAAATGTCTATTAAGTTCTGTGTGAATGTTTATTAATCTTTACAGGTTTTGTCTCTTCTTTGTGAATGTTTATTAAAAATGTCTATTAAGTTCTGTGTGAATGTTTATTAATCTTTACAGGTTTTGTCTCTTCTGTGTGAATGTTTATTAAGAATCAACTAAATAAGTAGGCATTTATTATATTTTGGTGAGTAAAAAAACGGCTCTAAACTCTGCAAGTCTGAAAAATGTATTTAAGTATTTTAAATTCTTCTATTTCTTCTTCTAGCTTCAGACCCTTCAACGGTACCAAAAAGGTCCCGTGTAGTGGCGGCGTAAGTGAATCCACTATCTCATAACATCCCGTAGGTTATAAGGGGTAACACATTGAAACAGGATATGGAAATAGGAGATGGCCAGCAATATCTTCCTAATAACAACTCAGTAATATAATAAGCAGTTGACAACCAGCCTGCCAAACGCCGCAACTATGGCAATTATGAGGGAATCTATAGGCGAGGCCTATATATGGCAGCGCACTTTTGGTGGGCTATAATGAAAAAACGAAAGAATGAATATTAAAATTTGTGGAAACGTTTTTTATTTATTTTAAAAAAGAAAGTAAAATAAGAGAAAAATAATGGAAAATCTCCTTTATTAAAGAAATCAAAATTAATTTTATTTAGGAAAATTACTTTAATGTTCATAAAATGAACAAGTTCTTTATATTACCTCCTTAGTCCGTATAACTGCTTGGATACTGATTTTCATCTAATTTATTTAATTTGTCTTTTAATTTCAATTTTTGACAGTATCTTGCAAAATAACTTCCTACTCTTATGCATTGCAGTATTTGGTTTATTTAAGGAGCTGCAGTCCTTGCCTCGCCGTTCCTAAATGGGAATTTTCACCTCAGAGAGAAAATCGCGAACAATCAAAGTAGCATGTGTCTTTATTAGGAAGATGCTGCTGCCTATCTCCTGATTTGTTTCCCTCTCTTGCCTCTTGCGACATCCACGGGATGATATGGGGTAGTGGATATTTTTACCCTGTCACTACCGGCATATGATAATAAAACTTCTTAGTTCTGATCAATTGTTGCTGGTGTTTTTGAAGTTAGGTTAGTTGCCACTGGTATTTTTTCCTGTTCAAGAACTGACAGCTTAGTCATTTGATACGTCAGCGAGGTTATGTGGCGATTTCGTAAAGATGAATTGTTCGTCTTGCTAGCTGATAAGTGACTCTCCCTAGCCGTGTGTACTCAACAATGCCACCGTCCTCAGTGTAGTGCCGGTATCGCCTGAAAACTGAAGGCTCTTGTTTAGTTGTGCACCGAAATTTTGGCTTAGACTCTGTTGTAAACTCGAAACTACTTGGGCGGCTTCTTAGGTGTCTAGAATATGTATTCTTTTGTTGGAATTGAAGTGTTGTAGGTGTCAATCGGAGGACTTTTTCATGGGTTGTTGTTTTAAATTATTGTTACGAGCTTGGGGTTTGAGACAATTTAAAACTGCCTAGTGAATTACGAAAATCGACACTTTAATTACAGAACACTAATTACAATTATAATTAATATATAATAATAATAAATTACAATTAATTAAGCGGATGGTTGCGAATTAAATATTAATATCTTTATACTAATTACAATTTTAAACCACACTAATAACAAAATACAATTGTACCATTGTTGATCACTTTAATTCGCAGTTGTATCGCTTCGAAGTATTCGCTTGAATCGTCAATGCAATACTGACTTGGGTCGCGGTCTATACCGGCCGGCAGTTCCGGAACCTTATACTGTAGAAACATCTAGAGTGTTCGAGTACGTACCGACTGACTAGGAGTCGATAATTCTAGAAAGTTCTTTGATAGAAATTTCTAGAATGATCTTCTCCTATTTCTCCTACTCGATACTAGAAGGCGCTAGTGGTAACTAGTGTCGGCATGTACCAGGCATTAATTGTGGCGCGCAACACTGCCCCTTCCTAAGACATGCCCGAGCATTATCGATCCCATAATAACCCGCCAGTCGATTCACATGGACGATCTTAGGAGTATCTCTTGCACTTACACTTTCTGTATCCGGTAGGCTATGTCATTGATCCTTGTCAAAATCCGGTACGGTCCGTCCCATTTACCTTGAAGCTTAGGAGATTTCCCGTTGCTGCGAACTAGATTCTGCAACCACACTAGTGAACCTTCGTTGAAGCCTTTGTTATTCATTCTGCGGACCTACCGGGTTTTCATCTTTTCAGACATTTGATGGCCCGATTGTCTTATGTGCTCATAAATGATATTCATTTTGTTCCGCAAGTCATTTGCATAATCGGTGTCACTGATGTACTTACGTGAACAGCGCTTCGATATGACAACAAAAACGGTGGTATGTATGTGCTTGTCCCAATCTCGTTGCCGATTTTCCATAACTTTCGCTAGGTACATCTCCAATGTCTGATTAAAGCGTTCTACCATTCCATCAGATTGTGGGTGGTAAGAAGTTGTTCTTGTTTTATGAGTATCCGTAACTCGGCAAGTTTCCTGAAATATTTGAGACTCAAAATTCCTTCCTTCCTTTTGTCGGCGGGCCTGTTTCTCCTGTCGGCGAGCCTGCTCCTGTAGCATCGTCATCACAAAACCTAAGTCAAGTGCTGCTGATGCAGGGGCTGCCGAAGGGTCAGCCTACAGGAGGAACACCAATTGTTACGAGCTTGGGGCTCGAGATAATTAAAAACTGCCGAGTGAATTACCAAAATTGTACTCTGTAATTACAGAACACTAATTACAACCTAAAACCACACTAATAACAAAATACAATTGTACTACTGATTACTTTAATACGCAGTTGTATCGCTTCAAAGTATTCTCTTGTATCACCAATTCAATACCGACCCGGGTCGCGGTCTACACCAGCCTTATGTAGGGCATCAGATAGTTCCGGAACCTTCTACTGTAAAAAAATCCAAAATGTTTTCCCCGACGACAAAATGTTCCCGACTGACTAGGTGTCCATAGTCCTAGAAAGTTCTTCAATGGAAATTTCATTAATCAATCAGTATTTGTGCATGATATAAAATTAGGATAATTTGATAATAAATAAGCTGGTTTTATAATGTCCTCCAGGCCGAATTTCGGTCACGGCGGCATGCCTCAACGGAGGCTAGCCATCGGAGTAGGACAGGATTATAGCGCCCAAGTGTATGCGCAAGCACAGGTGCACTCTCTATTCTCTCACTCTCATAATCCGATGGGACGTTAAACCAACATGACCGGAGAGAGATCAGGCGCAGGACCAACGGCTTTACGTGCTTTCCGAGGCACGGGGGTGAGACACCACCAACTTCCTGACTCCGGGCAGCTACTGAGAATTTCTTGACAGAAAAACTCAATAATTGATTTTTGGCCCGACCCGGGATTCGAACCCAGGACCTCATGATCAGCAGTCGCACTACTACAACCACTAAACCAACGAGGAAAGAAAGAAAGAAAGAAAAGAAAAACCTTTATTCACTGGAACTGTACATATCACAAAAATAAAATAATAAACAGTTAAAATTTATCAAATTAATATTACAAGTGATGGGGTGTGTATCGAGCCAGTGAAAAGGTTATGACTCAGCGTAATGCTGCAGGGTAACCTACAGCGCTGATGATTCTGCCATAACCACAGATACACGCACGATCCGCCTGGGTGTATTTTATCAAATACGTTTCCATAGTAAAATTAAAACTAAACGTTGCTCATCAATATACCTATAAATAATTAGTCCCACGTATAAGTACATTAGAGATACACACATACGTAGAAGACATATTATACACATAAATTTAATATAAAAATGAAAAAAATAAAAATTTCAAAATACGTACACATATACACAGACACATATATAACACACACACATATATACATATATACATACACATACATATACATATATACATATATATATTCGGTAAATACATACTAAAAACAAACATATAATGCTCAACGATGCTGGAATAAACATCTGCTCTAGACTTAAGGTTGAGCTTTTTGTAAGTGTAATAAATGATTTTTATAGTGTGATTTAAAATTATACCTTGAATTACACTCACGAATAGGTGGAGGAATGTCGTTCCAGCACCTAGTAGCTATATATTTGAAACTACCTCTAAAAGCTGCAGAACAGTAAGTGGGGTTGGCAAGTGGGTTCGTACAAGACCTGATGTTTTGTCGATTTCTCCATATAAGTTTACTATATAAATATAGTGGCGACTTAGTTTTCACAACATCAAACAGTAAATTAGCTAGGTGTAGTTTCTGCCGCGCTTTCATTTTTAAAATGCCTGCTTCATTGAAAAAAGGTGTTACATGAGACCGTTTCGGTATTGAGAAGCGGTATCGTGCACATGCATTTTGTATACGTTGAATTAGACGTTGTGACTTTTCCAAAATACAGGGTCCGTACACTGCAATGCAGTGGTTTAATTTTGATAGAACGAGAGATTCACACAGTCTAATTCTTAAGTCCAGCTGAATATATTCGCGGATTCTGTATAAAACCTTTAACCTATAAAAGCAGGTGCGGACAAGCTCAAGTAAGTGTTTTCAAAACGCAGTCTGGCATCCATAACAAGCGAGGGTTACGAGCTTCACTTACACGCTCCAGAGGGACATTTAACAACATGATTTTAGGGTTTTGATTCTCTAAAAAAATTATTTGGTTTTTCGATCCTAAAAGAATATACTTAGTCTTTAGTGGGTTTAGAACGAGGGAATTTTTTGTGACCATATTGCAATTCGATTCAGGTCCTCATTGATGTTACTAATTGTAGTATGAAATTCAAGCGAATTGCAGGAAAGATACACTTGTAGATCGTCAGCATAAAGGTGGTATTTGCAAAAATGCATGCAATTAGTTATATCAGCAGTGTAAATTATAAATAACAACGGTCCTAAAATAGGCAGTCAATATTAAGAATATTAACCCAGTTTTTTGGAATATTTGATTTTTTTTAAATAATCTATAATAATTAGTTACATTGACTGTTTAATTAACCATTTTTGAGTCGATTTTTTGCTCACCAGTATATGCAGGTTTTACTTGTTTACGAAATTAATTTAAAAAATCTCAAAAATTCTGTCCTTTTTATGTTTTGAATTCAAAATATATGGCAATGCATTATTTTATCGGATTGTCATACATAAATATCTAACACCTACTATTTTATTACGCACGCACACATTCGTAAGGGTCGATCGGTCGGCATAAACGTTAATCGAATTGCAAACAGAGGATCGCGCGTAGTTGTTGCTCAAAAATCACATTCAATTTGGGATAATTTTATAAAAATTAGAAACCTTATTTACTCGTATTTAAAAACTGCAATAACGGTATATCATTATTTATATATTTGAACTTAAATATAACTACGAATGAGATGTTCCAAAATGTATGGAGCCTGGGCCAGATCCTTGTACACTATACTCAAAATTATTTAAATGGTTCTCAACTGTCTTACACTTGAAATTGCAGCACACAACAAAACCCCGTCATTGCGGTAAGCTGTCATTTGTATTGATTAGTGACGTTTGACATGTTTATTTCACGTATTTTTGAGGCTGTTGTGACAACTGACAGTTCTCTTTCTATGATCAATCGTCACTTTATGTTTAACTCTGTCATTGGGTGCGTTTGGCAGAAAAAAGCGCTAGCAAGCGCTTGTAAGCAAAATGGCGATCGTAAGCGGTAATCGCTGTCAAATCGTAAGTAGCTATTTTCCTCTAGGACACGATGTTAGTTTCAACCGGGGAACCTAACCTAATTTAAATACATGTTTGTGAAGTATTCATATTAAAAACTTACCAATCATGAATTTTTAATAACGTATAATGTCTATTCATGTCATTATATTACTTAAAACTAATATTGCAAAAAACAACTTATAAACTCTACTTCAAAACAAACAAATTAAATAAGCAAAATGGCGGATTGTGTCAGCGCTACTGAAGTAGCAATCGTGTCCTGGCCGAAAACTATTTTAGCGCTAGTAAGCGCTTGCTAGCGCTTTTTTCTGCCAAACGCACCCATTGTCTATAAGCACATAGTAACTAAATCGGTAAGACGCCATGTTGAAAGTCGATAAAAATAATTGATAAACATCAATTGCCTACCACGACAGGATTACATTTAGTAGGGTTGTCTCTATTTTTTCCGAATTCTACAGGTTTTTCGCTTTTTTTGAGGTAGTGTACATAGACCTGGCCCATTTTGAAAAATCTACTTTAGCTGCTCTTTAAAAAATAACTCTGTATATATAATATTGATATACAATACCTACATCAAATTTAAGTGTCTGTCTGCGATATTGAAATTTAAGCTAAGGTAGTTATTTGCAAGGCATTCAGACATGAATAACCATTTTTTTCTGTTTGACCGAGCTATCTTCGGATTCCGAATCGGTTCAGTGATTCCGAATCACTGAACCGATTGTAATAAAACGTTATGATCAGATAGAGGGCAATGCCAGGAGTGATTTTGGCGCATGCATCCGTATAACTTTGATTTTTTGAAAAAAAAAAGCAAATGATTGTTTACTCTATATATAAAAATCAATTGGTGTCTGTTAGTCTCGCTAAAACTCGAAAATGGCTCGTTTGATGGATTTTTTTGTGTGTGTGGGTTTTTTTGAGTGGGTGAATTGAGTGGGTGCGTTCCTGGATGGTTTAGATTCACAATTGGATCCCTTCTCTGATCCAGAAACCACCCGTGTAAACCGGGGGCGGATCGCTTGTATAAAATAAATGTGTTTTTGATTATTTTAACTTTAATAGACCACTTTAATAGATCTTACTTCGGCCAAGTCGGGTGCGTCGCTAGTATGAGATGAAATTTGTTTAAATTTTTATTAAGTTTTCACGTCTTTTACCGATAACGAAATTTATAAATAATGTTGAATTTTAATATCAGTATATTTTTAGTTTCCGTAGATTATATCACAGTTTAAAGATAGTCTAATAGTTCTGAAACGCTTTTGATATCAAGCGATGCCGCTTCCCGCGTAGGATATACCTGAGCGGCGTGCGAAATTGGGATTAAATTAATTTTATCATTTATTATCATTTATTAACATTATGTGCATACTTATAAGTTAAAAACATTAACTGAACAAGATCATTTTTTATTATTAGAAAAAATATAGTTACATGGTTGCACTGCCAAATATTTTCGTGACACTTCCTTTTACGGATGTTTTCAGTTTTCGATTGTTAAATTTAACACACACTCGCGCCGGCCGCATGTATTCTACGCAGACTTAGTGGATGCACTGGCTCAAGGTCGCGCTGCCCCCTGCCCCGCAAGGCCCCCACAGTTGCTCTGCACAAGTACATTCGTTTCCCAACTGTTACACTATTATTAAACTGCGGTAATATATTAAAGCTTTATAATCTTTACAAGAAAATATACCAAAGGAATCTGTTGTTGGTGATAGTTTCTAGATTTCAAGAGTATAATCATTTATTTTAGTTAAATTTTTGGGTCACTGTTATTACATTTCTTTGAGTTAACTAAGATCGTGTATTAATTTTGATATATCCAATACGATTTTCAGGAAATGTGCATTTTAATATTGGCAGTGGAGGTGAGCGGCGATCAGTTGAGCCCTATCAACGTAGTTGGACTGTCGCTATGTTTATTGGGGATAATCGGCCACATTGTTCATAAGGTGTTATTCATAAAGGCGGTCACAAGTACTGTAAGGGCTCTCAAAACTGACAACTTCGATCAAATAGGTAAGACAAGGCCTCCCAAACAAGCTGGAGAACACAACATGCCGCTTCTGGAAGACTTGAAATGCCAAAGCGGAATGAGCGAGGATAGCGACTTGGATACAAATACTATATTACATGAAATACTTCAAAGAAGAGACGGAAGATAGAACTAAATAACTTAACTAAGCACAACATAAATCCACCCAAATTTTCGAAATTCCAATTATAATTTACCTAGCTTTCCTTATAGCACTCCCTATGTCTACTTTCTGTGCAAAGGTCATATGATTACAATGTCTTCTTATAGTAAAGATTATGTATAAAAGGCTAGTTATACACTCAGTTGTTATATCAACTAACGTTGTTCATATAAAACAGTGATAAAGATTATAATGCAATATCAGAGTATTTACATTTTTAAATATTTACAAGAAAGTTAAAAATATAGAAATAGCGTAAGGTCAAATTGATACAGAAAGCATTTTTGATGTAACTAAAGCATTTATTGATAAACTCAAGGTATAATATTACCGTTTAGATTTTTTTTTAATTTTGGTGTCTATTTAAAGTATATATAAAAGGCTAATCTTACGTTATGTTGCTGGTGAACATTCCAAACGAAAAATAAATAGTTCCAAATAACTGTTCTATACCATAATGGTAACGTAGGTACACAACATTATAATGTTTTACGTAAAATAAAACCTTTAATAGGTTGATTTCAATTTACTGTTAGTACTATAACAGATAATTTGATTTGTATATAATGAAATAAGAACTAATAAATTGTTTTATAAGTTTATTTTCAATTTAATACATGTCAAAATTATTGACAATCTATACCAATTTTGTAAATAATCCTTACAAAATCCTTAGAATTTTTTTGATTTAGTTGTATAATGAACATTCCAATATTTTTTTTAATATGGCAACTCTTTCAGGATCTCCTTTAGACTTGATAAAAGTTTATTTTATTTTTTTAGTTTAGTGCTATTACTTTTATTATATACTTATATTTAAATACTTGTTCTCTCAGAAAAGTCCTTGCTAAAAAGTCTATGGACCAAAATTTGTGACCAAATTTTGTAAAAACAAATAGAACCGGCCAAATGTAATCATATAATGTTGTTATCGATTCATATAATTAAGTTTATTTACCCATCCCATACAAACTTTGAATTCAATTTTTTTATATTTTTTTTGAATCAATTTCAAATTTCAAATATAAGTTTTAGCTATACCGACCAAGCAGGCACGTAAATTGAATTTTTGTGGATTGAAGCTTAATAGTTTGGATCTGGACAAAATAGTCGAAAATGTAGTTTTTGTAAATATAAGTTTTATGCTTAATTTTTTATTGAAACAGTTACACACATTAAAACTATTTAAATATATTATAACTAAATAGAACAAATGCACAGCGTTTAGTAAAAGTAATAATAATTAAATATAAATACAAAATAAAATATTTCAATAATTTATATTGTTGTACTGGTTGTCCAAAATATAAGGATATCAGATTTTTGAGAGTTGATAATGAAAAAAAATTATATAATGAAATTGATTGTTTATTCGCTAAACAACACTACCTACCTGGAAAATTATTGGGAAAATAATATGTTGTCCTCGATCGGAAATTGGTAAAAATACGTTGACACATTTTTACCGAGACTGCCGCCATTTCCAATGATATATTGTGCTTCAGAGTAAGGCTATTCGGTTTGTTTTCTTATACCGTACTTTTTTGTTATCTATATAAAAATAAAGAGCAAACGGATCAGGATTCCTCGGGGCCAGTTTAGATGCCTCTACGAGAAATCACTTTTTTGGGAAAAATTCGATTACAGCCCTAGTTAATATGTCAGATATATGTCAAGTGCCAGCCCCATTTTGCTGAAACCACGTTTGATGTGAGTTTTTATATACATTTTTTATAAAATAAAAATTGAGCACACAGTCAATCCTATTAATGGCTTTAACTCAGAGACACTGTCACATCTAACTAAAATAAGAAGTAGATGTGTAGTAAATCCAGAGGACTGAAATAAAGTGTCTCGTTACCTGCAAAACAGACTTCCGGTTATTTACACTCGCCATACGAAACAGCAACATTAAACTGCTATGTGACTCTGCGGTATGTTGTGAGAGGCTCGTACTGGCAAGAACCAAGCACACTGTTTGGCGACCCCTCAGAACTGTACTTTGAGGCAATTTTTGGGGAAGACCTATCTAAACAATAATATTTTTAATTCAATGTATTTTTAAATTAATAATATTCATAATCAACAATGGTCTAAATATGTTTAATAATTACGGGTTTTGTTATAATTTAGCAACTACAATTGCAGCATTCTTATAATTTAGATGTCAATACCTAACGCAAGAGTTTGTAAATATTTAATTGATTTTTGTGAATACCCTAAAGTTTGAATTTTCAAGAGAAAAAGTGCCTATTCTAAGACGGTTATTTTGTGTACAATATTTACATACACTTATGTGTAATGATATTATGTCAAAATGTCTAAGTATATTATATTATATTAGTGGATACCGTATTACCCTCATATGAGACTTAAACACCAGTTTTTAATAGTTATAAGTATATCAGCCTTAGGAGGATTATACACAACGCACAAGGAAAAAAACTGCTGCCTAAAATAAGCATTCATAAAATAGTAATTAGGGTTCATACATACATATACATAATTTATATTGTATAAAATTATTACATTATACCAGTGATTAACTGTTGTTGTTTACATGTAATATTTTATATTTATTGAAACAGATTAGATACGCAAGGGCTTTACGATTGCGATTGAATTCAGCTTAATTTTTCCATTTTTTATTTATGATAATTCTATAAATTTGGCGATGACAAAGTAAAACAGCTCAATAAACAAATATTTCTACATTTATAACTTTATATAGCTAAAATACTAATTTGATAATGCTGAGATTATCATCTCCCTTGTAGGAGTGGGCCAATACCAGGTAAAGTTTGAAACATGTTCCACTTGATTCTGTTCCTTTGAAATAACAGTCCTGTATATTGTTCCTAAATAACAGTCTGTTACGTTGGAACAAATTTCGTTAGGAACTGTCTTTTAACACTGCCATCATTAAAAAAACCCTGTTACATCTGTCCTGTTCATGTTACTGTCGCGGAACTTTCACTACATTCGTACTGTAAAATTATACCTCAGTTTAAAGATTACAGAAGAATTTTGGGAAACAAACATGAAATGTTCGGATAAATTTAATACATTTAAATTTTATTAACTATATGAGCGTTATTTTTTGTTTTTGTTGATGTCTTCATTATATATATTACATTAGTTATATTAATTTAATTTGAGTCTTTATAGTCAACCAAATCTAAGAAATACATTTTGACAGCTGTCAGACTTATTGCACCAAGCATGCCAACCAAAATATGGGAACGTACAATATTCGATTCTTAAAGAAAATCGATATCGATTATTTAGAGTTGGTAATCATTTACAGTTTGGTTTGAATAATACCAGAATAAATTTAAAACTGATAATTTAAAACACAAGTATTTATTGTTACTGCTTATTTCTTATTATGTTATAAAAATTTAAGATTGAAACTAGATTAAAAATAAATTTATTCAATCACTTTCAGTACAACTAGTAGAGATGTCGTTGTTTATATTAATTATTATTTGATTTTCAATAACGCAGTCAAAATTAATGTCTCTTTAAAAGTCATCCATAATCAATTTTTTTTGTTTTTTCTACCACTTTTGCCCAATTATCCTTTTTGACATGAGCACATGCTTCAACAAATATATTTTTATAGCATTGGGTGACAAACGAGCACACAGTCCACCTGATGGTAAGTGGATACTATGGCCCATAGACATACATATTTATCCTCATTTAATAATCAAAATGCAAATGCCTTGTCACCCCTGAGGACTAAGATGGAATGCCTCGATTCCAGTAAAAAGGGTCGCCGGTTCTCTACACTCACCATACGAAACAGCATCATTAGGTTATGCTATATATGCTGCTATTTTACGCTGGTGTTCTGGGAGAGCGTGGTCCTGCCCCGGTTGAGCCGACCCATTCGTGCTACAACTATAATATAGATGTAGCGTGGCTCTACCACGTACAAAAAGTTATTATAGAAGAAACAGTCCAAAAAGTTAAAGCCGAGTCACAAAATTACGCACAGTAAGCTCTCGAAACAGAAACAGAAACTTTTTTATTCAATATAGATTATGGATAATACTTATTGAATGTCACTTTTTTCATTTATCACCGGTTCGTAAAAAAAACTCAGCTCTGGGAAGAACCAGCAAGAAACCCAACGGGACTAGTTTAAAAAAAATAAGAGTTTACAATCATGCGTGTTACAATTAACAACACAAAACAAATTAGAAATAGTTAGATACAGATAGAGGTAGCGATCACCCTTCCCGGGGGTTATTACATCCACAAATTCCTTAATATTAAAATAACCCCTTTTATACAAACCTAGTTTAATAAAGTTTTTGAACTTTGTGTACTTACGTCAAATTTTGTATATTTTCTGGGATTTTGTTGTAAAAGCGTACCTATATATCGCCCCAAGAATGAATTACTGACTCTGTAGTGAGTAACTGGTACCGAAATGGCGGGATATTGAAATTATGTAGTGGTTATTTTTGCAAGGCCGTGTATATGAGTTTTTTGCCTACACAAATTTACTTTGACAAAGTAAAAAAATAATCTTGTTTTATTCATGATTCATGTAATTTAAGAAGTTTTGGAAATAAAAATTAAATTAAACAAATAATACATTTAAAAAAATAATGATCGGATTATTTGAAAATTTTTACCGATTATTTGAATATTTTGCCGATTATTCGCATAACAATGAATTTCCAAACACTACGGTAATATACATAGCGACATATCATTAAAACGACGTCAAGTAAAAAAGTTAATACTGGTTATTTTTTAATATCTTGCTTTGTTTGAAAAAAATCAAATTTAAATTAGTTATATAAAAAATAAAAACAATGTAATGAAATATAGATAACTTCGTAATTCTTCGGATTTATGTAAAAGGTTATTTTAAATCGTTTGAGTACGCTGGTGAAAAGTTATTGCGGAATGATTAATGTGAAACGTCAAAAGTTATTTCTTAGATTTGGTTGACTATGGTTATTCTTTGTATAGATATAACTAATAAAATTTTTGAATTTCGATGGCAAGCTTTGGATTATTCTAAATACTACAGTACTTGTGTGTATAAAACCTGGCATTTTACGTTATGTAATTGTTTGTTGCGAAGCTCACACGTTTTCGAACATTGATCGCTCGTGAAATAGGAACATTTATTATGGTTTAGAACTAACGTTTACTGTCACGATAAATACTCCTCACTTCTACTACGTTGTCTTATCACTATAGCTTAATGACAAAATATCGAAGAGGCAATTTCGAATACAAGAATTATGTTAATGTATTTATTTTTATTGATTAATTTTTTATTTTACAATGTCTTGAAACATTCAGACGTTTCACCGGTATTCATATGCAGCTTCGTGTCATTTAATGTCATAATTTCGTTTATTCATAAATTAGTGACGATATACTTCAATATCGTCAATTAATCAGTCGTCAAGTATCAACATATTACAAGTTTAAAATAGTAATGATATGGAGCTGAATTTACTTAAGAAGCCGGGGCATGCTGAATTCATATGAACATATTGTAATTATTATGAGACTGTCTAGTAGAAGCTGTTTCATTAATTAGTGATGTAAGCTCTATCATAAATTACAGATTTCTGTGAAAGTATTTTATTAAGAGCATTATGAGTACAAGAGGAGTAATAATGACTATTAGAGTTTTCAAATGATTTTTATGAAAGTGGTAATTATATGGAAATATGTTTTGTAAAGTCTTTAGAACTTTATAACCGTCTAAACAAGCCATTTTAGCTTGAGTATTTTAATATTACTTCATTGATAACTTTACGTTATCAAAACTATTTTGTTAAATAGAGATTGTAAATATGTCTGTAGACGTACAGCATATTGTAATTAAAAATTCAGTCTTAATGTAAATTTACTTCAACATTGACTAGGAATATGATGGAGATGGTTTTTACTAGCGATGTAATTTCAGACTTGTTTTGTTTGTATTATTTATTTATTATAATACTTATTACCAGCAGGTTAGTTTACTTTCTCAACAGGATTTTATGCCCCTTTATCAAAAGGGACGGAAAGTAATATTTAAAAACGTATAATAGGATTAGGATTTCGTTACACTATATTCAATAATCAATATATGAAAAAAAATTATAAAAGTAGGTACATAAAATTTTGAAAAAGTGATATAAGTATAAAATATAAACAATAAGTATCTTGTCCGTGGAATTATTTAACGTAACTACTGGTAATAAGGGAAATTTTGTTATGATTTTGATAATTAATTGAATATTTGCACTGTTTTTGCTAAGTAAATTTGTGCAGTTTTAAATTATAGAACATTATAGTTACAGTTCGTGTTTTATTTGAAACTCCATAATAAATTTTATAACTACGATTATAACTATTGAAGGTAAAGTTTAAACTAAATCTAAACATTCCGTTTCTTCAGCTTTTTATTAGATTAGTTCCGAAACTTAATTGTGATGGGGTCCTCACATCCAACTGATTGCTTAATCGAAATAATTTTCCGTTCAACAATGTTGCTGCTTCCATTTTTCGTAAAAACATATTTTTGCTTGTAGTATTTAATGTTTTCTCTGTTAAAGTCTTATTAGATTCCGAATCTAAAGAGTTTATTATTGAGTCAGCATCGGCATCCAAACTAAATATATTTGTTTGAGATTCCTCACGCCACAACTTTTGCAAATTTAAAGCCATTAGCTCCAACTGAACTTGAGACAGCTCTTTTATAACGTCGATTTGTACCGACATGACACTGTCGCAATTCTTTAGTAGCGAATTCAGGGCTTCTAATACGTCTGCCCGTCTTTTTTGTATATTGTACTGATTATCAATATTCTTCTCGAAGAATGCCAAGTGTTCGTACAGCTCTGCTAATTGCAAAGAACAAGAAATATATTGAGCGGCATGATGTTCGAAATCATAATAATGTCTTGCTCGCACTAACCATTTATGAGAGAAGGTAAATAATCTTCTAGCTTCTTCAATACCACAAATGATTTCAACCGGAATTCTGTTTTCCATTTCTTTTAAGTCTAACGTAGGAAAAATAAAAAGTTTCTCAGTATTGGCATCTCCTTTTCCAGATTTTTCTGCCCCAACATCTTTTACATTTTCATCTTCGAACTTTTCATTGCTTACAACAATCTCGTCAAGTACGTTTATATTTACCGTTTTCCACAAGTCTGTTTTAGTTGATGGATTAGAAAAATAACGATTTAATATTTTCTTTTTCGACAATTTAAAGAGTGTTAATCCGTACTTGACCCAGTAGTGACTTAGCTCTAAGAAATGCATTTCAAAGTCCGCTTTTTGCAGCACGAATTCTTCTGGTATTAGTTTGCAGTTATCGTGACAAGTACGTAAGATATGATAAGCAGCAGCAAGATGATGTCGCGCGTTCCGTAGTTGGTTAAGATATGTGAAATAATTTCCAAGCCTAGCAGCTCTCACAGCCCAATCTTGAGGTGTGCCCTCTTTCATTTCCAATTGCCGTCTGAGTGCTGTATGGTTATAGAGAGAATATTTTTCTGGTATGTTTAATTTATTGTATAAAAAAGCTTGCATTTGCACATTATTTGTAATAACCTTGTCGATTTTTTCTGGATTCACCCGTTTGATTTTCGTAAGAGGTTCATTTGTAAACAAATCTTCGGCGTCGTAGAATTTGTCTGAGTCTGATTTGCTTATTTTGTCATAAAGATCTTCCATATTTTCAAGAATGTCTTTAGCGATTTTAATTTGGTCTAATTGTATCAGATAGTAACATAAAAGATTTTGTATTCTTAGAAATATAAAAAGACACTCCTCTCTCATAGCATGTTTTTTTAGTTTATCAAATGCATCTTGTAAAAGATTTCTTTTGTCTTCAAGGGATATTGGCATGATTTTCACAGAAAGTAGGGTGACGTAGCCTTCCATAGCAAGAGACCTTACATACTGATCGTGGTTTTCCTTACCAAATGTGACGATCTCTGTGCTCAAGGCTTGGATTTCTTTCTTCAAAAGAAGTAAGCGTTCCGTAGAATTCCTGCTCTTTATGGTAGTTTTTATGTTTTCAAACGTACTTGAGATACTATGTAAAAGATCCATTTTGCAGGAGTACTTTTAATTTATACACCAACTGTTCGTTGAGAAAATATTTAATAAATCACTACACAATTTTATAGTTTGCCCATCAATAAATTTTGATTTTTACTGTCAAATATTTAATTTTAAAGCACAGCTGATGAACAGAATGCCGTTTTTTAACCAGTCAGTGTCTAACTTTGTATGATATGGAGGTTTGTTATGTACTTACTATCAAAAAGGCACGCTGTACTCTTGGTCTTGGTAGAGTGTTTTGCGACTATATGCACTAAATAGATTGTTTGGAATTACATGGCAGTTGTTAAAATTATGAGAGGTATAAATATTAAGGTAAAGTGTAATTAGGTGTTCATTTTTCAGTTATGGCGGGTTCGAAAGAGGCCCGAAATAGTTCGTATAAATATACACTGCCGGTGTGTCGCCACTCGCCATTTTCTTTTCCGAAATCTGCTGAACTGTTTTATACACAGTTAGCGGCAAAAACCTCAAACTGAATTTAAGTAGGTAATTTTCGCTTCATGTCATAGATCTATACAAATATATTAAATTGAAGTGTCTGTTTGTAATTTCATATATTATATATGTATAAAGTGTGTCCCGAAAGTCAACGTCAACCGGGAACGGGGCGAGCGGTTATATTATATATATATATATATATATATATATATATATATATATATATATATATATATATATATATATATAAAGCGTGTACCGAAAGTCAACGTCAACCGGGAACGGAACGAGAGTTGGGTTCATACCAGCTCCGGGAAAAATATCCATATCAGTTAGTTCAGTTATAACTGACGAATTAACCCTAGATCACTAACCTTCGTCAAAACGACGACGCGGACTCAAAAAAAGTGGTATAAATGTTGAGTGCGTCGTCGTAGGCTTTTCAGATCCCGGCTGATCTTAGTTGACTCAAGGCTCCCGCGGCACACGAATGTGTTTTTTGTGTAGGGGCCCTGGGTGTGCCGTTCCAGCCACCATGAGTCGTCGAATCGACGAAGGTTAGTATTAACGTTATTCTTGCAAATTTATTTTTTTTTTTTGGTGTTATAATTATTTCGGTGTTTTGTAAACTTTGTACTTATTTTGCCTACATTGAAATTAGAACTTACATTATTTTTATTTGATTATATTTTTATTTTAGATACTATTAGTCAGCTGTTGTTAGATGATAATAGTGACGAAGAAAACTGCTCTAAGAGTGAGATAGTAGACAACTTTGAGGCTGATCCGCCTTATGAAACGGATTGTGAGAAAGAATTTTTTTCTGTGGCAGAACAGCCACCTTTAACTGAAGGCAAGTACATCAACAGTACATACAAGCCAAATCCCCAAAAGACAATATTCCTATTGTCGACTTGTGATAAGGAAGGGACAATTGATGACTTAACCAAAAAGCCCACGGCTGTCGAGTTTTACGATCAATTTAAGGGCGGAGTAGCATCAAAAATTAGTCGAGCCACACATGCAAAAAAAGATTACAAATTCCGACACTTCAAACGGGGCTGCGGGACTCAATAACAGCGATTTTGAATATGCCAGAAACCAGTAGTTCTACTTCTACACATGAGACTGATCAAAGAGAAGATGCAGTTAGTCTTCCTATCGCTAAAAAAAGAAAAATTTGTGCAATTTGTCACTCCACAAAGCGAAGAATGACAAAGAGTTGTTGCACCAAGCGCAACAAATCCTTGTGTGGCGAACACAAATTTGACATTTGTCACAAATGTATTTATTAATACTTTTTTTCTAAACTGTTTCTTTCTTTTGTTGATTTTATTACTTAATTTTAATATTTTAATACTTTCTTAAGTCTTTGATTCTTTTAGTTCATAAGAAACAAGCATTTAAAAAAACAAAAATGTTCAAATGAGTAAAAACTCAGGTCTGAATTAAAAGAGTGTCAAAGTAATTATAAATATGATTTTAGTAGATAAAAAACTTATGAACATGTTAACAAATGATTATTGTAATAAATAAGTAAAACACATATAAATATTTTATTTCATAAACACTTAGAAGCCTCCCTTTTATACACCGTAGTCGAAACGACGAAGGTTAGTAATAAGCGTAGTAAAATAAGTGTTAGTGATCTAGGGTTAATGAAAATGAGGAAAATCGACACCTTTAATCATACCATTAGGTATTTTAACCACAAATTTCTCAATTTTACATTGTTTTTTTCACAAACCTGGTCTTAAATAAACGTGCTATTAATCGCAGACACAAAGCGCTGCTTTCGAAGCTCCCTTCCTATGGGCTTGTTCTGATTACAAGCCTATTAACGCTGGTGTTCCACAAGGCTGCGTGCTATCACCAACGCTGTTTCTTCTGCATATAAATGATATGTTCCAAACTGGTACATTGTTATGCAGACGACAGCACTGGTGATGCCTTATACACCGGCCGTGTCAATTTTTCTCGGGAAGGCGACGCCGAGTACCGGGACAAACATGTGTCTGAAGTAGAGTCTTTGTTTAACAAAGTCTCGGATTAGGGGCGACTAAATATACTCCAATTCAATCCCCTGAAGACACAAGTTAGTAAGTAAGACGCGTTAACCGCTAAAAAGAATCCCTTTGTCGTAACTCCTCAGTTTCAAGGACCTCCCATTGCTGCCTCAGCTAGCATCAGAATTCTCGAAGTCGATATATCGAATAGTGTGCAATTTCATGGTCACTTGGAGGGGAAGGCCAAATTAGCCTCTAAAAAGCTTGGCGTGCTCAACAGAACGAGACAGTATGTCATGCCGGCACATCGCTTTCAACTTTACAAAGCGCAAATTCGGACACACATGGAATATTGTACTCATCTCCTCCGGGGCACTCCAGTGCCACTTCCAGTGCACCTTCCACTTGACCGCATCCAGCGCGGAGCGATTCGGATTGTTGACCACCGAGTTCTTTCTGATCGGCTCGATTCACTGGCGCTGGGTAGGGATGTTGCATCCCTTTGCGTTTTCTATCGTATTTCGTAATGACTATTGAAAACAACACGAAGACGCGGTTAAGAAGGGAGTTCGGTCTGTGGTTCTTCAAGAGAACGTTGTCGCTTGTCTTGAAGAACAAAACCACCGTATTTCTGCTCCACGCCTTTGGAATAATGCCACCATGGAGGACGAAATTGAATAGCTTCATTTAATAGTCTTTAAGTACCGGTTAACAGACTTTAAGTACCGGTGTTCCACCCACTTTCAGAAGCTCCGCTGTAATTCCAACTTTGCCTGGGGCTTTGCCGTTTTAAGGTGCTGGAGAGCCATTCTAATCTCGCTCAGATTGACGTCCAAGACATCATCGGAATAGTGTCGGATACGACTTGCTCATAGAGCCTTTCAATCTCACTCAAAATCTCAGGTCTCCTGGAAACGATCATCACCATCATCGTTACAGCCCCTCACAAGTCCACTGCTGGACATAGGCCTCCCCCAAGTGATGCCACACATCACAGTCCTGAGCCACCTGCATCCATCGACTTCCTGCATGTCTTACCAGGTCGTCACTCCATCTAGTGGGGGTCGCCCTACGCTAGCCTACCGGTACGAGGCTGCCACTCGAGAACTTTTTTCCCATCGGTTATATGCTCGAAGAACCGATAATGCCGAGGCCGGCCCATTGCCACTTTAGCTTACTAATCGGTTGGGCTATGTCAGTCACTCTGGTTCTACTGCGGATATCCTCATTTCAGAGTTTATTACGCAGAGAAACCCCGATCATAGCCCTCTCCATAGCTTGATGATAAATTTTGAGGAAATTTATTATATGGTCTGATAATAAATGGATGTTTCATTTTCGTTTTAGGTTTCCTTCTATTCCGATCATTGCAGATCGTTGGACAGAAAAAATCAGACGCAATCGAAATGATAGCAGCTGGAAGCCCACTAAAAATACAAAAATTTGTTCTTTACATTTTGAGGATGAAGTAAAGTATATTATTAAAGGTTGCCTATATAGATTACGCAAGGGTGCAGTTCCAACTAAGGTATAAAAAATTCCGCTCTATACCTATAAACTGTTTTAATATGGATTGCTTTTTAATTTTTTTTTCTTACGTTTAATTTTTGTGTTCTAGGATCTTCCCGTTTTTAGCACGGTGATGATTTAAGGCAAGAGCAAAATCAACCTCAGCCGGTAAGTTTTTAATAAATCAACACAAAGCCCAGTCACATAATTTATTTGTGGTTTTAAGCATTCACAATGCCATTATTTTCAAAAGAAAATACTGCAGTAGAAAAATCGACTGCTATCGAGCAGAACTCGAATCCACGACAAGAGAAAAAGAAGAGCAGTCGCCCGGTTAGTGAAAGATCGTGGGTTCGAGTCCCACTCGATACCAGTCGATTTTTTCTAGTGCAGTATTTTATAGTCATCATCATAGTCACATAATGTAAATAAAATGAATGGTAGGGAATGCCAATAAGCGTTAAGTCCACCTTTTGTGTAGTAAAATAATAATAATATAGGAACTAAACTAACAGTAAATTATTATGTCGATTGACGAGTAGCTATTGGCTTATTTTTATTTATATTTTCTTAATTGCACGAATAAGATGCATAAACAGTGGACTTTATGCCTTATGGCATTCCTCTACCAGTAAATCAGTATGTTACTACTTCATTTATTTGTATAAATGTGTTTCAGGGAGCCTCAGGTTGTGAGACGGACAAAAATGTTAATCTAAGCGCTTCAATGACACCTTTATCTTCAGAACTAGATTCTATTTTCGATTCACCTAAAAAGGCTTCACTACGGAGACAACTAAGGAAAAAGATCTTGTTGCAACAAAAACACAGTAGAAAGATTAAGACTCTGAAGCAAAAAAATCGACGTTTAAAGAAAAGAAATGCCACTCTTAAAAATATTTTTGTAGACTTACGGAAGAAAAGATATATTAATAATGACATATCCAATATTTTGTCGGAAAATGTATTTGCAGCAGATTTATATAGTAGCTTAGCTAAAAAAATATGTAAAGATAAAAAACGACCGATGCCTAAATACACTCCAGAATTTAGGAAATTATAGCTTACATCTATGTTCGTAAAACATTTAATACTTGCCTCCCACATCCGAAAACTATTTACAACTGGTATAAAACCATAAATGGTTCCCCTGGTTTTACAGATGAAGCATTTCATATTTTGAAATTGAAAATATTACAATGTACACAGAAGAAATTAATATCTGCTTTAGTGGCAGATGAAATGGCAATACGACCACAAAATATAAAAGGAGGCCACGGGCGTGTAGACATTGGCACAGGTACATCTGATTGTACAACAAAGGCTACGGAAGCTAATACTTATTCTTGTGTGCTTGAATGAACACTGGAAGATCCCATTGGGATATTTTTAGGTCCATGGTCTTACCGGGGGGCAAAAAGCTAACCTGATAAAAATATGTTTGACTAAATGTGAAGAGGTAGGCGTAAAAGTGGTTGCTCTAACATTTGACGCACATTCGACAAATATATCAGCCATGGAATTATTAGGATGCCGACTAAAGGACGTAGATAATATGAAAACTACATTCAAACACCCAGCAGCTAATAACGAGGTAGCGGTGTTTTTAGATTCCAGTCATATGATCAAACTGGTTCGGAATCATTTCGAGGACAAAAAAGTATTCTTAGACCAAGATGAAAATAAAGTGGACTGGGAATTTTTAACAAAATTAAATGACTTTCAAGAAAAAGAAGGTTTACATATTGCTAATAAACTAACGCGTAAACATCTCGAGTTTAGGAACTCTATTATGAAAATAAAGTTAGCAGTTCAACTACTTAGTAGAAGTGTAGCAGTGGTACTGAAATTTTGCCGCGAAGTCTTGAAATTGGATGATTTCAAGAATAGTAAGGGCACAGAAAATTTTATCGTGATTTTCAACGACCTGTTCGACATTTTTAATACGAGAAGGTTAACACAACATGGTTTTTGCCATCCCCTTTCAAATTCTAATAAAAAGGAAATATTTGATTTTTTAGAGAAAACCAAAAAATATATACTTCACTTAAAAGATTAAAACTACTAGAAAACGCAAATACAATGAAAAAGAGAGTTCAATAAATCTCAAAATCAAAAGCTTCCAATCGGCCCTTACTGTAAAGTGCTCTCCTGGCTTTAAAGGATTGTTAGTTTCCATAGAAAGCCTTAAGTACTTATATAATGCCTTAGTTGAAGATACAAAAGAACTGGAGTATATTACAACCTACAGGTTGAGCCAGGACCATATCGAGCTACTTTTAGGATTGATAAGAATGCAAAGCGGACATAATGACAATCCAAACGCTCTACAATTTAAGGGTAGCTACAGAAAACTGCTCTGCCGCATGGAACTGCAAGTAAGTGAAACTGGTAAATGCGTGCCACTCGAAAACATACCTATTTTAACATGTTCATCTGCTTTAACTTGCATCAATAATACTTCATTTTCCGAAAGATTTGATGATGAAGAAAAAGAATTAACTGAACACTTATTGAAAACACCGATTCCAAATGATGTCGGATTCGAAATTTCTTCGGGTAGCGATGATCCTAACTGCAGAAACCACATTGTTGGCTATATAGCTGGAAATGTAGCTAGACATCTCACAAGCCGAGTAAAATGGAAATATTGCATTGATAACATGCTTGCAAAAGAGAAACTTTGGTTCCATAAATTAGTATGTATGAGGGATAAAGGTGGATTGGTTTACGCCTCAAAAGAAGTTTATTCTATTTGTAGTGTTACTGAAACTGTTCTGAGACGTTATCTAAAAGAAAATCCAGGCAATATTTCCGAAAAAGAAATCACACTTCTAATTATGAGAAGATTCATAGGAGGAACTCGTATATTTTCTATAGAACACGTTAACTCCCACTTCCATGACACGAATTTGATGAGACTTATTGTCGAGCGCTACTTA